>VZTH01004632.1:219591-433506 GCA_013397815.1 Aleadryas rufinucha
CATGTGATCCCATATCCATGGGAGAGGTGTTTTTCCCGGTAACAGCTTTATTCCCGGGCGGGGGCTGTTGTACTGGGGCTGATACGGTTTTGGGAGGCCACGGATTGCAAAGGAAACCTCTCTTCTCCTTACTCAATAGAAAGATTTTTAAAATTGTGAATACTGACTAAGAATTATGTAATGTTATCCTTTGTGCTGGTTTAGGGAAGAAGAAAGGAGGAGGGGGGTGTGAGTAAAAAGAGGGATTTTGCTTTGATTTTCTTATTATTTTCTTTTCTCTTTTAATTCTGTTAATAAACTTTTCATTTTCTTTAAGTTTGAGCCTGTTTTGCATTCCTCCAAATCTCCTATCTCACAAAAGATAAAGAGGTGAACTGAAACCACTACACAAATTGGTGTTTCCGCCCGGTTTCGATTCCAAACCACTACACTACCTTAGAGACTAGCCCAGTTCCCACCCTTTGCTGGAAACAACTGTGGGAAGATGCAGGTTTTGTGGAGCGATTCAGTGTTTCTGCACATCAGCAGCCCAGTTAAATGCTAAAAATGCCAGCAGCCCAGTTAAATGCTAAAAATGCTCTGGGGAAACTGGCTGTGCAGGCCAGGGTGTGAGGCTGTGAGTGGGTGTGCTTGCTGCTGCTTCCTAGTTGATGCTAGGGACACTAGTTGAAAGTGAAGATGCAGTTCTCCATGCTAGCTGAGGTTGGTACTCACACATCTGAGGGAAGGAAGACAGCTTTTTCTCCCTTTTCCTCCCTCCGCCAATGCTTTATCCCTTACTGTTCCTCTGAACAATGTCCTCGCAGTTTGAACTCATTTTCTTTGAACTGCAGGCACTGCATAACTCATACTTTTGCCTGTTATTCCATCCCTAAACATCTGCCATTATTTATCTGGATGGTTTAAACTCTTTATGTTCGATTTATTAGTCTCTCTGAGAATTACCTCCAGCTTTGTGTGGAAATGTGTTCAGTGGTGGAAACAGCTGCAGGGCTCCCCAGCTCCTCTTGTGACGGATTCCATTGCAAGGCGACTTCCACCATTCAGAGGGTGGGATTTGATGACTGTGCCATTTTCCTGGAAAGAGGCCACAGCCCCATCCGACACAAGCTAGTGCAATCTCTTTTACCACCTGGGTTTTGAGTGAAGACATTTTTAATGCAGATCCAGACGCAAATGCCATTGGCAAACACCTTTCCTCAGTTATGCTGGCAAAAGAGCTCCCGTTCTCCTGTCCTGCTGGCTGTACCACAGCGGGCTCCCAGCACACAGCACTCCTCCAGCATGTCTGGAGACACGGCATTTGTGCTGCCAGCAGCTGTGGCAGCTTGTCCTCACCCAGCCTTGCCCACCCTGGTCTTAAATGTAAGGAAGACAGGGGGAAAAGGGGCTTAGAGCCTCACACAGATTAATGAGCTGGTTTTTTTGGTGTCTTTTCCCCTTACATTTCAGAATTCTGATAGGCTGAAATGCTTGCTTCAGGGTTTCATCTTGCCCAGATCCCATATTTCCTACCATTGTCAATTACCAAGGACCTGGTTAGGTCACACCAAATTCTGTGGCAAATTAGACCAGCCACAAGGTTTGTGGAGAAACTTGATTTTGATACTTAATTTTGAGTATCAAGTTGAAGGCTGGAGGGCCATTCATTACTTCTGCTTAAAGGTCATTGCACAAGCAGCCTTTGAAGTTCAATTACTTCAAGGCCCATATACCACCCAAATCGGTCTGTGTCTCTGCTGTAAGGTTTAAAATACACCACTGTTTTCTATAGCATCTTGCATGCCATCTGTTTTCCAAATCACTTTCCTCAGCTGCATAATTTAATTACTGAGATAAGAACTAGAGGGGGGAGGATATGGAGAAAAATGGGAAATTTGTTTGTGAAGCATCTGCATTCAATTCTCCCTTTCAGTGTGTGGGTACTAGAAGACCTAAAGTGGCACTTCAGGAGCAAAGGGGACCTGGTCACACTAACAAGGCTTTCAGCTTCCCCATGTCCCTGGAGAAGGTTGATGCAGGGAACAAAGTCTCACGATGCTGGGGTTTTGTGTGCTTGGCATAATACAGGGCATGAACTAATATCCATTGTCCTCCTGCCACCCAGAGCTTTTCTTTCACTTTCTCTGGTCCCTTCTTCTTTGAGACTGGTACTCAGCCATAAGGCATACTTGCATCTATGGGAAAGTCAGTGTTAGATCATCATTCCTGTTCCTCATGGGGATAGGTGACAGTCTGCGGACTGAGCTGGGTTGCAGTCTCATTTTCTGGGGGCAGCATGCAAGGACTTGTGAGTGGCAGATCATGTGTGGCCAGCACGGCTGGACTGAGGGAGTGGGAAAAGGTCTGAGAAGCAAAGAGAGAGATGTCTGACAATCCATGCTCTGTGAGCCTATGGCTGCATAAAAACCTCTGACTCTCTCTCCTGGAACAAACTGGGGAGATTAAAAATAGCTATTTGTTTTTGTTGATGACAAGGTAATTTTAACACAGGTCACTTCCCCAGTCTGCTGCACTGAGTGCCAACAAGCAGAGAGATGTGGGAACAACTGGGCAGCACAGGGGGCGGAAAGGAGGAGGTGGGAGAGAGCCACTTCCTTGGGGACAGCAGCATCTCAGGCAGACAATTCCCGTGTGGCTTTCCCTGGTGGGGCTGAGTGAGGAAGGAGAAGTGGGCCTTCCCTGGTGCAAGGACCCCATGGGCGAGGTGAGTGTGCTCCTGTGCTGCAGGATCTCGTCAGCTCAGCCCCCTGCTCAGAGCACCACAGGGACCTTCCCCTGCGGTCGCACCATATGGTCCTTCACAGGCTTTTTTTCTTCTCATCTCTGACAGTGGGCTGGATAGAGAAGGGGAATTAAATAAAAGATGTTGCCACAGTGCTGTTGGAGGTCTTTGGTGTCTCTATCCTTCTTCCTAGGTGCTTTCCCATCCCAGCATGGATGTATGCGTGCTTTTCCCCACTGAAACGGATGCATCTTCTCTAGACAAGAATGGAAAAAATTCACTCACCGTACTTTCTGTCTTTTCTCCTTTTTCTCTCATGGGCTCAGTGCAATAAGATGTTTAGATCTAACCCCACCAAAGCAAACAGAAATTCATGATGAAGAATATTGCCAGGTCAAGGATCTGAAATTTTCTTACCTGCCTTGGTCCAACAAGCACAACATACTTGACGCTAGCACTCCTTTTTGCTTTTTCCTTTCTCCACTTTTGTAATTGAAAGCTCTGGCATTTTAGAGGCAAGATTTCAGCCACTCTGGGAGCTGCTGGAGGGTGCTGGGGGAGTTGCTTGTTCACCAGAATGTTTACAGAAAATTTGTCACAGCCTGACCAGATCTAATTGGCATGATGTATAAAGAAACAGGCTCCTTGGATATTTTTAGTACTCTCCAACCTTTCTAGCACAGAACTGTTGGGCATTAATTAATTCCAGTTGTCTGCCAGTTCATTCTCTCAAAGTTGGATTCTCACAAATAATTTGGCTCCAGGTGTCTTTTAGATCCAGTGATAAGACAACAGGATGCTGGTATTTATCATGCGTGGTGTCTTGAGCATATATTTTCTGAAGTTTGATACTTTGGGCATTATATATCTCTTTATTGCCTTTGCAACTATCCATTTTTTTCTCCTAGTGGTTTCATTGCTGCAACTTTAGTCATTGACGGGCAGCAGAAATGCCCCCAGTTAACACATGGACCTTTCTGTAGCTGTCTTTTATTTGCATAGCATTTTTTCCCTAGCTAAGGTGCATTGAGCATTCTGGACATCTTCACTTTACTTTCTGCATCCAATTATTTTTACTCCGTGTTTTTACAGTGTAGCTCCATTCATACCAAACCTATTTGGATAGCTTTACTACAACAGGCCATATGGTCTGTATTTGATTTTCCAGGAAGTTTGGGTGTTCTTATCCACAATGCCCCTAGTCTCTTTTTTAATTTCAAGATTCTTTACTCTCTGTGGTATGGAAAACAGAATTGGAGGGCCTTCTTTCTATGCTGGCCACACTACAGCCTCAAGCTCGATCTGGGCAAAAACCAGATACATTTATCCCATGTATCCAACAGGACTGGGAGAGATCTTGTGATTATAGTGCGAAGAGTTAATTTTTAAAACTTCTATTATTAGGTTTCCAAAGTAAAAATTATTTACATATCTTTGCATCATGGGGCAATGAAAACAAATGGATTTGAAATATGTGCCAATTCCTATTGACATATATGTGTGACTATGCCAAGGACAGGGAGAATTTGCAAATGAGTGTTTAGTCAGTGCTGTTTCCTTCATGCTTGCAGATCAATGCAGGGGTCTAGTGCTACTGTCCTGGAGAGCCAGACAATATGGATGCTTTCCTTTCTGAAGAGGCCTCTGCCACTGTTTTCCCCCAACACTCTGCTACTTCGATGATCAGTGGAGACACTTCAGCTGCAAATCTCTCAATTGCTTATCAGTTGCAGTCCTGGGGAAGAAGTGGAACTAGTGTGAGAACTGAGCTTGGGTTTTTGGTCAACAACAGACCTCTGAGTGTGACTCCAAAAGACATTGCTTAAATTCAGAGTTTTATCCTGAAAATACAGCGCAGCTCCCACAGAGATATAAGGATCTGAAGCCTTTGAGGAGGTGACCATGTCCATTGAGCAGGGTGAAGTAGCCCAACTCCTAGTCCATCCCCAAATGTAACCGGGGTACAGGGACAGTAACCAGTTCTTTTAAGCCCATGGATATCTACATTAGGCACTGTAGAACTCTCCTAAGGATGACTGCTTTGTCAATATATCAACTTTCTGTGTCTTTGATGAGAGACATGCCTCTGGAGTATGATTCCTGCTTAGGCATAAGCAGTCATAAGAGCAGTCTGGGATGATTACCCTGGATGGATGGACATCTCTTGGATGGAAATGTTTCTGTGTAGATTGATAGAGACACTTGGTGTTTGCTCTTTCTCCTCAGTCAGTGAGCTTCTCCAGAAGATAGTTCAGACCTGAGATGCCAGAGGCCACCACATGTTTGAGGAGCTGGAGGGAGCCAGGGTAGGCAGTGGCTTGGACTCTGGAATGCAGCCTGTATATGGTGTGTATAACTCAATACCATCCTGATGCCTGGCTTCCACATCAAACAGGCAATCATTTCTGAGATAGAAGTGGGGAGAAGGACTTAGAGACAAGAAAGAAATACCAGATCAAAGCCAAACTGATGCTCCTGATAACCCATCATAGGGTTTTTATGAAGGTGTTATATTAGGCCCATGTTGTTTTTCTTCTGCCCAAGTTTTGGATGCATGCATGAGGATGCACTTGGGCATTGCTTAGTAAAACGTGTCTTTTAAGGCTTTGTGCAAACCAGCCCAGCCTAGACAGATACACAGAAAAACATCCATGAGATCCTTTGAAAAAGGGCTGTTGGGAGACATGGACCACCAGGAGGGGTTCACTCAGCTCACACCTTTACACCTGCCCTGTCCTTCGGAAAGAACAGATCCTCTGCTTGAACAATGTGTTATTGTTCAGAAATTGCTGGGTTTGGGCCCCTTCTTGTCCTGAGAGGAGTAAAATTTCAGGTCTCAGGTGTTCTCTGTCAACCAGGTTATGTGGCCTCACCGATGTGGGGAGGGCAGGAAACCTCTGTCTTTATCCTTGATAAGAAGTAGCTGCTCCACTTGCTACTGGTTTGGTTTGCAAACATCAGCAAGCAACCACCAAAGGCAAGCAAGGACACTGTGTGTGATTTGGCAGGGAGTTTGGCATGAGTGTGCAAAAAACCTGTGTACAATGATGTCTGGCCAAGCTGCTGCAGCACTTGCCAGTGGTGCTTGGTGCCTGGCACTCAGCTGCTGCACAAGGCCATGGCTGTTGCCCTCTTGTCCTGGCTCTTGGCACTGATCTCTCGGCCTCTGGAGTGTACAGATCCCTGTAACCTTGGGATGGGGGCACTGGTGGAGCTGGTGTGTCCCCATCACATGCCTCCGCAGTCCCCATCATGCGCTGTGGCCCCAGAGCTCAGTGATGGAAGGCTCAGCATGGAGGAACATGCCAGTGCTGAATCCCAGCTGGGCTACCTCACAGTTTCCTCTCTCCTTGAACCCTGAAGCTGTGTGCACCCACCTGGAGCACTCTGTTGGCTAGGACATGCTTCTGCCACCCTTCCCAACTGGGAATTTGAGTCAGGAGGGGTGGGGAGGGCAGTCTGCAACTGGGCTTGGACTGTGCTGACAATGGGGACCCTGCCTGGTGAGCAAGAGCCCTCAGGGGAATTTTAGCCTCTTTTGGGGGCTCCAGGACCTCTGCAACAGCAAAGCTGTGGGTGCTGAGGTGATGTTTTCCCTGGAGACTTAAAGGCTTTGAGGTCCACAAAAAGCTTTGCCCTCTTGGACCAAGGTGCATTCGCACCTGCTCCATGCTGCTGACTACTACTCCAGATCTCTGGGAGCCGGGACCATCCCAGGGAAAGCTGTTCGTTGTAGTGAGGTTCCACATGATGCAGTAAGCACCCAGCTGGGGTATAAAGAGGACGCCAGGGACCTGCAGGAGCCAGACCCTAAGAAGCTGCAGCCTCAGCCTGAGGAGAACCAACAGCAGGTCAGTTCCAGGGGGAGGCCATGGACGGCTCAGTGACCAATCCAGCCCAGCCGCGCCACGGCTGCCTCCTGACCTGCCCATGGCCTGTGCAGCCATTGCAGAGCATCCCCCAGCCCCACAGAGCACTGACCCTGAGAACAGGAGAAGGGATTCTCGCTTTTGCAACATCTCCACAAATTAATTGAAATGCTGTTTTTTCCTCTTTCTCTGCTGTGGGTTTGTTTTTGTGGTTTTTTTTTTTTTTTTTGCACAGCTTGGGAGTGGCATTGTACCAGAGTGATGTGCAAAGCCTTGGCTAGTAACACCTGAAAGTTTCACTTGTGGTATTTGCTGACATACCAGCATTGCCATGTCCTGCCTGCCGTAAGACGTCTGACACCAGCAGCTATTTCTAGGGCATAATAAAGCAACTGATAGTGAAGACAGGCACCGGCAGAAAACTGGAATTATGGCATGTGAGATGACTTACCAGATAAAACTGCCAGCTCATAGGTATGAAGCCCAGGTACAAATCAAATCCATATAAAAATATTGAAGTTAAAAATTAGATTCTGGGGATATTTTAACAGTAATCAACCACTGTGTTCTTACTGAACTAGAAGAGACTCTTTAGTTTCCTTGCTGTACCACGTAAAAACATTTGTATCTATCCTTGTCTGCAATGTCGGCCTTGTTTCCTTTGTGTGGAGATATTAACTGTACATTATTTTATCATTATCACTTCTCTTTTGTGTCTACATTGGTTTCAGGACAGAGTAGAGTTCAGAGATAAACTTTTATATCACAAAGAAAAAAATCTCACAACTCCCTCAGCCTTCACTACACACCCCCATAGTAAACAGTTCACAGTACAAGTCAACAAATCATTCTTTCTTTTAAATAAACTTGTCCTCAACACTTCTGATGACCAATAAGGAATAACTGAGACAGAGCATTGGTAGTAAGCTAGCTACTGCCAAGCACCCTGACCCCACAAGAATGGTTATGCTAATAGTTTTTAAGAACTGTGGAGAGCTGGAGGAGAAGAAATACATTTGTTAAGCCTGGTTCAGATCCTCGAGGGGCCGGCAGTGATGGAGCTGCTGTGAGGCGCTAATTGGTACAACTGCCTGGCGAAATGTCTCTAAAATAACAGGCACTCAAGTTCAAGACCCACTGTGGTTTCAAATACCCACTGGATAACCCAGACAGTATCTAGTTTATTAAAGGAGGGCACAGAACTAGGGAGGAGATGGGAACAATGGTATCTTTCTACATGGGCACTAATCTGGCCAGCGGGCAACAGCAGAGCCCCCTTTCCCCCAACAGGCTGAGGCTTCTGATGAATTTGTTTTCTGAAGACTGTCTCAATTGAAATCAAACTCACTTATCACCTTTCCTCTGAGCAGCAGGACAACAAAATCCATAATGCAAAGGCAAACAGAAGACAAGAAAGTGATTTTTTAAAATGAATGTTTTATTCATGAACGATTTATAAAAATGTGTAAAATACACTCAAATATATTTGATTTGTTGGCTGTAGCTAAAAATATAAAAATATACTTAAATGCATAAATTAAATTGACAATAGTAGCACAGTTCTGTGTTCACCCAGTGTTTGCTAGGAACACAATTATAAGTACTTATATTGCATATGAGCATGGAATTATGTACTGAAGATGTTTTTCAGACACTTTACTCCAGGCACTGGCAAAGAATTTATGGCTAGCCACATAAATTACAAAATCGTGGGGTTTTCATTATAGCATACTGCCCTACTGTAGAGCAATATATATTTAGCTTCTTGATGTTACTTACAGTATTTATTTAGCTTTCAAATAAACCAAGAAACAACTAAACTGTCATGGATATCAGCCTGCACCACTGACACTGTGTGTGTCCCAATTCCACAGTTTTTTCTCAATTAGCTCGTCCCTAGTCTCCAGTATTTCCTGCCAGCCTTAAAAAACAAATCCCAGTTTGAACCAGCTGTTGATCTGTGAGGTCACTGATAACAGACCAGTTTGCTTTGGCCATAGTGGTGCTACCAGCAGGTCAGAAGTTTGACTTTGTCAGCCTGAGGGGGACAGTTGAGGGCATGGGGTCTACAGTGAGTTGCCGAAATACTGGGGTGAGCACTCATTTCAATCCAAAGGTACAGCATCCTGGGATTACAGGTCCCAGAGCTCCAGAGCACAGGCATCTGTGACACAGCCATGAGGGAGTGGTGGTCATTCTATATTGCATTTTATTTACACAAACTGTATGTTTGAAGTATTGAAAGAAACCTGAATAAATGTTAAGCACCTGCCAAGGCACTCCTTGGACGTGAAGCTTTGGCTGTGGTAGGCTGCATCTCTGGTGTCAGATGCATTTCTCTGATCTGTGGACTTGGAGAGAGATGCTGATTAGATGGTTATTGTTCTCATCCCTCTAGCCCATATACTAAATCCCAGGCTGAGGAGCACAGCTAAGTGCTCATGTACTCCTATCTGTCTAGTATTTAACTTTCTGCTTTCAAAGTCAATGTGTAAATAACCATATACAATACATAATATAAACTTAAAGCTCACACATTTTCTTTTCTCTGTTCTACAACTGAAAGGAAATTCATAGTATATTATGGCACAAAATAATAGTTCTGGCATTTTAGGCATTATTTATTGCTAAATAACTATAGCAGCAGAGAAAAATGTATAAAGTTGCACTTTTTGACATCTTCACAGTATGCCTATTTCTCTCGCCTACTTTTGCATTCTATTAGTATCAAAAAATATCATTTATCAATTCCAGCTATGTAAAATCTATTTTTTCCTACAGTTGCTAGTGGATCTTGTAATTGTATTGCACAGATTAAAAAAATATTTACTACAATTTTTTCATTATTAAATAACTTTCAATACAAAAATTTGAATTAACCTAAAAGCCCAACCCTGCAAGTGCTTCAGAAGTGGAATGGTATTTTCTTCAGGCAAGCATTCCAGCTGACTTTCATGAGAGTACTCAGGTAGCTTTGTGGACAATGCAGAGATTCGAAGGATGGGCTCCAAGTGTGCAAATCTTAGCTTATGGATCAACAACAACACTAGTCTTGCTTTCTAACATTATTATTGGGAAACATCAAGAAGGGAATTCTGAACATCATCAAGGACATTCAAAAGATGTCTTTTTCCTTAAGAGCACACAAGCTTCTTCAAATCCATTCTTTCAATTTCCCATCAGTCCTGTTATTCAGCTTAGAGGCACAGTAAATATAATTACTTATACTGAAAAGTAGGTGTTGTATATTAACAAAATGCTACATAGATACTTTTTTACTTTTTTTCAGTGGATTTACACTGGTTTCATAAGAGCAGAATTGGCTAGAGAGCAGAACCAGACCAATAATGTGTGTATACAGTCTCATGTATGACCTACTTGGGCAGAAATGTAAAGCTGCTCAAGAGCACTGTGCCAGAGTGTTTAAGGTCATCTGTCATGTTATGAAGTGATGAGGAGGAAGAGGCTTATGAACTATGTCCATTATTAGCCGAGAGAAAAGATGAAACTAACTGTCTGCTATGACACCATCATTTTGGCTACACATTTGTGAACTCTGTAGGTGCAGACAAGGGAGCTGAGAATGATAAAATAAACTGCAGAATGATGTGTGTCTTTCTGAAAATTATGAACATGCATACACAGTATACAGACTTTTGCCCTCAGATCATATAGTATTGAGTGAGCTCCATTTCCCTCAGCATTAAAAAATGACACAGTGATATAGAGTGTGAGGTAATTTATAGGGTACACTTGGTGTGTCTTAACAGTGCAACTGTACTGCTGGTACAACTAACATGGTGATCGTTGTTCCTCGGCTACCCCTGCAAAAACGAAAGGACCAAATGCAATGCATGTAATACAACAGCAGTTTTCATGGTGCTTTAAGTCCAGCAGTTATTAACACAATCAACAATCGATCTAAAGTTACCATGTTCTTTTGTCCTTGCTTGCTAACCTAGTCATCTAGCAAAGGAAATAGAGAAAAGAAGGCGTCTGCAGAAAATGCGCACATTTCTTTGTGGTTTTGCTTAGACTTTCCTCTGTGAAAATGTCTTCCACTCTAATGCTAGCTCCCTTCTTCTTCAGTTTCCATTAAAGGTGGTGAATTTTGAGGTTTGTGTGCTGCCAAAGAGGATGTGCAGGAGGGATGAGCAGTATTTTCATACAGAAACACCTGAAAGGATTAACCAAGTTTACAAGTTTTGAACAGCTGTGACAGTTGATTCGAAGGGTGGCTTCTGAGGCATGTGAGGATATTTGGTCAAGAAAGGATGAGATTCCAGATGGAGTAGGAAGAGTGACTATCAAGCTGTTACCGTCTCTCTAGGAAAACTAGAGTGACATGGATGTACACAATCCTGCTGTGCCACAGGAGTTCCTCAGTTAGGCACTTAGTTAGCTATTTACTGATTCTCAGAAGGCCTTCAGAAATACTTATTTTTCTCCAAAACAGAAGTGGAATTCAGGCACTTGTCTTCAGCAACAAGCTAAGTTTTCTCTAGGAAAAGTACGGGTAGATATATGAAAGAAGAACTATGAAGCCCTTCCTTCCTTTCATGACAGAGAGGAACTGTTACTGCCTCCTCACTATTTGGTTGAGAAGCATTTTATAAAGACAAGTAATGGCTGAACAGAGTGTTTAGACCCATGAATGAGATGCCTCTTTGCAGAAGAGAGAGAGGCTGTGCATAATCCACTTGGCTGGGCAGGATACCTAAGTGCTCTTGGATTGTACTTCTTGCTAATCACCACATGTTTTCAGTAATGAGTCCCTGCCTGGGGGCATGGGGGTTGGAACTAGATGATCTTTAATGTCTCTTCCAACCTAAAACATTTGATGATTCTATGATCAGCACAGCTCTGTCAGCCTACATTCCCTAATGAGCCTTCTTCCATTTCAAGTGCTCTTGTGGTGGTGACATCAGGTAACATTCTAGTGGAGAATTCTTTCTGCGCAGACACACTGCGGCCAAACTACTCCTTTGTGAAAACAAGTGGCATTTGAAGGATACCAACACTTCGGGCAAAGAAGCCATGCTGCAAGCAGCTTAAGGCCAGTTGTGTAGACTGTGGGATATATACCTTTATGTGTCTTTGTTTCAATACGTTTGCAATCCCTCTACTTTTTTGGCTGTCATAATACAGCATTGTTTCTAATATGCTATGGAAATTGCCAGACTTCACATCCTCACAGATCTGTTAACACAAATGTCTGAAGTGTTTCTTTGAACATCTTTCTTAATTCAAATTACACATACATGAAAGTGTACAGACACAAATTTTGGTCTGATTCTGCTCTCTTAAACCAGTGTAAAGCAATGAGAATGTGACCTTTCTCCCCTCAAAGTATGTGGTGGGAGAAAGGTCTGCTAGACTTCACTGAAGCATATGTTGCTTAATATTTTTCTACTATGTCACACTAGACTGAAACAGTTGCTTCTAGTGAGGTGAACCCTGTTTTACTTGGTTGTTAAAGAGTTCTGTAAAAGGTATGCCACTGTGTTAAGGGTTATACCCATTTTTGTTAGATGAAAAGCTGTAAGTTTAAAGTGTAGAGTAGCACTGTAATTCCTATACAGGAATACTGTTCCCTTGCTTAATAGTAGCTTATTTCATCTCACAAACACTGAAATATTTTTTAAAAATGAGGTTCTCCTTATAGGATTTTTCCCGTGTCATGCCAATAGTGCCCCAAATGCAGCAGTCCTGTTAGCCATACAATTTAAAATAGTTTATGTAGAACAGTTTATAAAAACTGTGATAAGAAAAAATAGTATTATCTGAAGCATAATATTAACAATATAGAAAAAATACATATTTACATAATGCCAAAATACAATTATATACATTAATATCTATTACATTTAAATTATATATCTTAAAAAAAAAAATCACCAGACCAATAAATTATACACAGTCTCAACCAAAAGGTCTGGCACCTTTCTGGTGCACGAAATACATACATTAAAAAAACCAAAACAAAACCCCTAGTTAACAAATGTGTTCACAAAAGCAGGTATCTCTAACATTCTTAGTGCCTTGAATAAACAGCATCTGAAAGCAAGGAAAACTGAGATTAGAAAAAGTAAAACAACGCAGATTCAGCAGTGCTCTGAGAGGTGGCTGTGTGGCAGCAGCACTGGCTGGTGACTGTATGACAGCTAAAGATCAGATCCCACCTCTGCTTGGACCCTCAATGTACGGAACCTGGATATTTCAGTTCTTGGCCTCCTCCAAGCCTGTTCTACCTGTTGATGACAACTCTGATTTCTACAGGCTAGTTCAAGAAAATTATTTTGATCTCTTATCATATAACCCTAATTCCTAATGTCCAAATTTGTGGAGCTACTGCGATCCTTCTGTCTTGACTCTAAAAACTTTTATATCCCTCAAGAATCAGCTCTATCAAGGCACACAGGTCACCTCTGCTTCAGCTTCTCCACACTGGTCCTCTGGCCATGAGAACAGGAGGTGAAGGGCAGTGTTAGTGCCAGGTTTACTACTCCTGCAACTCTTATCAGAAAGGGACTGGATACAGGCTAGGAAAAGGAGCCTACAAGGATGGCGAGTCTGGGAAGAAAGAAAGAGCACAGCCTAGAACACCTATATTTTCTAGTCAAGGCAGATGGGAAATCTCCCAAGGCTGCCTACATAATCAACAGCAGATGAGGGTGATGCAGACAGAAATCGAACGCTTTGAATGACAGAAGAGCCCAGTGAGTGCTGTCAGTGGCTTCAGTTGCTTAAAGGTGGATGGTGTAAAGACTTGTGAGGTAAAACCAATATGATAGGGAAGGGGTTCTGTTCCCCTGACAGCATAGGAACCATGAAGTGGGAGACAGGGAGGGCATAAAGGTAAGGTAGGAGCAGGAAGTGATGTTATAATGACTACTAATGGAGGAAATAAAGACACAACTGCAAGAATGAAAAGTGCAGAGAGAACAAATGAAGGTCCAGGAAGTAAAGAAATATCAGTGGTTAAGGATAGCACAATATTTCCCCTCAATTACATTGTCAGTGAGCTACTACATTTGAAACATTTTACAGTTTGATAAACTTGCAGTTACCTCTGTGATACTCTGGATTCACATTTTCATATATTGGAAATAAGGGATTTTCTTGTTCACGGCGAAGTTTTCTGGCTCTTAACACATCTCTCACACATTGATGCAGATACACATATTGACACTGCAAAAGATTTGTTTTTAAGACACTCTGAGGAATTTTGTAATTTAATTTTCTGTATTGTGAAAAAATCATTACAAGCTAACTCCCTCACACAAAATCAAGGGTGGTGTTAAGAATTAAAATATCCCTCTAAAATTAATCTCCTTTTTATGCTAGTAATCTAGTAAACTTTCATGATCACCTCTCTTTAGAAATAATACCAGTAAAACATAAATGAACACAGTATGTTTTGAGAGATCATGCCATGAGTGAAAGCTTTAGCAACTGTAAAGTGCAATTTCACATGGTGCTGTGTTGGATAGCCTACTACTTCTGAATGCTTTAGTATAAAGTATACGTAGAAGAATTAATATGTACAGGGAAGCACGCAGAAAAGACAAACAATTTCCTGATTTTTTTTTTTTGTTCTGAAAAAAAATATTTTCCACAGAATTTTATAATAACATATAAATATTTCAGACAACCTTGAGAAACCTAAATCTCTGAAAAAAATCAGTATTTTTTTGACCCAGCATAAGTTCTAAGATTGTTTCTGACTATGCAGCAAATGACAGTCTTTTCTGAAGAGTGCCTTTCATAGAATGTAGCTAAGATGACATTCACAACCAAAGTAAGGAGGGTCAGCATGTTATTGGCTATTGACTACTCACCAAACTATCTTAACAGAATAGATCATTAAACTTTCATGCTTTCTACTCTTTGCGGTTTATGACATGGGTCATAATAATCTTTAGATTAGTGTAACATGGTGTGCCAGAGCTCACAGTCTTCCAAGTCTCCGGACTTCTCAGAGCAGAGCTCCAGTGAGACGCAGCACACTGCAACCAGGACCAACTACCTCCTTTTGCCAAGGGCTCCTCCCAAGGCTTGATTTATAGGGCTTGTGCCCGCCCTGCAGCCACAGCTGTTTATAGGAGATTGATGAGCCCTTCGGGTAGAGCCAGTCCTAATTAATAGTTGGACCCAGATGGGTCCTGGTCTTGAATAGGAGTTTGGCTAGTGCATACCATCAGGGCGTGACTACAACATGGCACCCAAAAATTAGGCCAAGCATGTTTATATATCGAGGTGTACATTTTTAACATTATCTCAAAAACAAAATTTCTCCAATAAGAATATGTATTTTCTCCCCTCACATCTTCTCTTATTTTCCACAAGAAATTCTGCCATTGCTCTGTCTCTTTTTCTCAGTGCTCTGGCTCTGGGAAAGTGAGGATATCTGCCTTTATGCACATACAGCTGCTGTCTCTGTGGAGCAGAACCCTGCACCCCACCCACCAACACGATGGAAAGCTGGCCAAGCATAGAGACTTTCTCTGGCAAAGACCATTTTCGACTGGAATGGTTACAGCTGCTGTAGCACACTGCCTTTTGAGCTGAGGCACAGTTTTCTGTTACTCCCTTGCATGTCTCCACCTGCAGTCTCTTGTCTTGAACAGTGTTGAGCCAAGTCTGAAGCAGGGGCACTGTTTTGTTGCTGCTGTTTTTCTGTGACTGAATATTGCCAAGTATGATGGCACTGTGGCCTTTGACTTTTGTGTGGATCTGGCTGCCTTTTGACTTAGATGTCATGTCAAGCTCATGCCAAAGGCAGGCTTTGTATCCAACAACTCTGAGTCAAATTTAGGCTATTGAGGTAGTTGCCTCTTTTTTCCAGCTAGGGAAAAAGAGCCACCCTCCTGAGATGTCTGTCCACCTTTGCAGACTATGGATGATGGGAATGTAGGAGGATCTCTCTCTGAAGATGCCTAGACCAGGCTGGGAATCTGTCTCCCCTCCAACAAGAGGTCTTCTGTGATTAAGGTATTCCCAGGAAACCCTTTGTTTTGTGTTCCCAGCTGGGCCTCTTTTTATACCCATATGAGACTTTTACATCTATCAGAAAACACTGTCACTGACAGATTTATTTCCAAATTGCAGCAAAGAGCTCCATTAGTATCAAGCTGCAGGCAGACCCATCAAACTTGTTCTCATTCTTCTATTAACAGTTCACAGGGAAAATGTAAAGACTACCTCCACAACACAACTTTATTAAATCAGCTCCTAAGTGTTTAGCTCCTATCAGTATAACATGATTTTCTTGCCGTTTTAAAAGCACAGAAAGAAATACAAAACACTTCCTTTTTCTGCACTCTGAGAATAAATTTACTTGCTTTTCCACAGTATGTTAGGAGAATGCCAATCAACTTTCCAAAATCATTTTAATGAAAATGACAGAGCAGATCAATAGAACATAAACTGCAAAGGCACAAGGTCACAGTGGCTAGAGTTTTAAAATTGCATATGTCTAATTTCTCTATCCTGCATTCCTCTTTCCTGTTATGTCAACCTATCTGTCTGGTTTAGGCTTGTTTTCCAAACCCACCCCTGAAGGACCTATCTCCACTTAAAGCTCATTTACTGGACTCTGCAGTAAAGCAACAGTGTGCTGTTAAGTGTCTGCTGCATAATGCTGCTGGGGTGACTGTGGGCCAGGGCAAAAAAAGGAGAAATCTACAGGAAGCATAACTGCCACTTGTTATGGTTTGGACCCTCTCTAAGAGGGCCAATGGAAAAAAACCTGAACTGGAAGTTTTCAAAGAGCTAAAATACATCTAACTAGTATTTCACAGTGGAATAAGTGCAAAGTGCTTTGAGAGCCTTTAAGAAAAGAGACTGATTATTACATACTGCAGCTGTTGTTGCTGCATAGCAGGCTGTCCAAACCTTACCTCTGTCTGAACCATGTGAACGCGGTGAAGCCTTAGATCATGTACGGCTGCATAAATGTCAACGGTGTCCTTCGAATCCAGCTGTTGCAGGATCCGGTCCAGTGCAATGAATGTGCCAGTCCTGCCAACACCAGCACTGGAAAAGAAAACAACCCAAGAGATGTAAAAGCAGACATTCACTGTCTTCATGTGATACTTAGGTAAAGTTCAGATCTCCAGGGTGAGAAGCAAATTGTTCAAATGGCACCTTTGGGACTTTATAACACTTTATAATGCAATTTATTTAGGAAGGAGGAAAGGATAGTAATGGTAGAGGTATCTCTGCTACTGCCTGCACTGCTTTCTGCTTTGGATTAACTCAGTCATTGAGATACACTCAAAAGACTGTACCTGACTAACTTTGAAACCTCTTCTCTCCAGGGATGCAACTGTGGGACACAGTAGACATCTGACATGCTGCAGCACATGCTGTGCAGGCAGACACAGGCAGGGTCATGTAAGATACAAGCCTCAGACCATATAATGGTGGAGGGGTCAGATACTACAACCAGGTAGTACCAGTGAACATATGGTTTTATCAGAAGATACAGCACCAACTGCACTCTCTCTCTTTCTAGCCCTACACTCTGCTGCAACTGGCTAGTGGATTACAGATCAGGCAGTCCAGTTTTGTCTTTTTTGTATGCACGTGTAGAGATGAACCACAGAACTGATGGAAAACTGCAGGCCTGTGACTGCCAGAGATGGAAAAAGTAGAAGAGCATGAAAAGGTAGTAAGAAAAGGGAGTCTCAGTCAGAAGGGGGGAAAGGATGGATCTGTGAGCTAGTCTCAACATCCATACATAGTCAGATTCACCCTGGGTATATCTTACCTTTCAAAACACCCCTCTGTGATTCAAAGGTCAGGTGACAACAGCAGCACATGGGCAATTTAAGAATGCAAAAGCCTATGAGCAGTGGCTGACACTTTAGTGCTCTCCAGTGGTCCCACAGAGACACAGTAGTTCCCTAAGAATAATTTTCGAGGCATCTCCAGAGTGCAGTTGTGGGTGAATGCATATGCCCTGGGAATACTGCTCTGATGTATCTGGAGACTTAAGCTCATCAGCTATCTCTCACATTCTGTGGCTGCCCATAGTCTAACAGGGATGAATATTTGGGATCCTCCCAAGGGTAGGCACAAGGGCTCTGTGCCACTGACCTTTTGCTGCTGCACATACCTGCAGTGTACAATACTTGGTCCTGTGTCTGGGGTCCTGTTGATATAATCTCTTACAGTTCTGACAAACTGAATCAGGGACTGGGTGGTCTCTGGCACACCATGATCTGGCCATACAGTGTAGTGGAAGTGACGAATGAGCCTTGTTGAGTCAAGCTGCTCTTCCTGTTGGGATTCAAAAGTCTGGGTCATCAGGACAAGAGAGGAAGGGACACATACAACATGTACCTTCAGAGAAAATGCTATATATTCCACTAGAGCAGAGCTGAGCACGATGCAATTGTACTACAGCAGAAGAAACCTTCCTAATTTAGCCTTGCAAGTGTTTTAAGCCAATTAATCAGGAAAAAAAAAGAATGCAAACATACACTGCAGATTTTAAACTCTCGTATTGTCCACTCTGGGAGCACTGATTCAGACAGCATCTCAACAATCAGGTCTCCATAGTACAAGGAATCCTGGTCATGGGGCCAGTATTGATCACACTTTACCTGCAGGGACACAAGGAAAGACAGATTTAGTGTTAGAAACAGCTATAAACAATGCCTCCATCCAGCACTAGCAGAAGCAGACTTCAGACCTTTTGTACCCAAGGATAAAGGAAGAAAGGCAGTACCAGAATTCAAACAGGGTCTGGAATGGGAATGGGTTAGCATGGAGGTAGGAAGGCGAAGTTTTCATAATTCATTTGTGATGGGGGGAATGGGAAGCACTTCACTGATGCCCTCTTCTAGTGCATATTTTCTGTGCCAACTCTTCTCAAATCTCTGCTTGGATGAGAGCTAGGCTTCCAGTGCCCCTTCCTCACCTCTTGCTGAGACATGGCAGTAGGGTCTCATTTGGAACCAGTGAGGTGCAGAAGGACACAGATCCTATTCTGCATTGGCTTTCACCTTCTCCTCAGGAAAAAATGGTAAGCTGAAAGGAACTGACCCCATATGTGCCACTAGAGGATCACTACTTTAAGTTTGTTTAATCTTCTCACAGATCTAGTCCCTGTCTTACAAAGGGCACAGGACATGGTCATACCTGGGGAGGTATGCTACACCTACACTCAGTAAGAGTGTTAAGTGCATGAGTGGTCTCCTTGCTAACTACATCAGGGCTTATATATCAGAGATAATTTGATGTATTTACTGAGCAACATTTGCTCTCCAGAGCTTATATTTGAAGTAGAAGTTGATCAGAGATGATGTGATAAACAGGCACTTTTTGTTGGTGGTTGTCCTTCTGCATACTTAAGAAAATTGTATTAGTAGTAGTGAAAAAAGTCCTGGGTTAGAGACCAGAAGCACTGAGCTCTGTTCCTAATTCCAGCCTTGACATGCTGCATGATCTCAGGACAGTCTGTGTATCCTCACTTCACAGTCTTAATCTGTCTCCAGTCTTTATATTATACCTTTTCTCTCAGGCTGCATATCTCAACTCAGCCCTTTTTGGCTTTGGTGTGATGCAAATAAGAAGCAAAAACTTTTAATAGATGTTAAAACAGATATTAATAATAAAGAGGAGTCACTGCTCACCCGGCCCTTCTCAACACACTGGGTCACCATGACAATATTGTGAACATTTTGCTCCCATGCCATCTTCCAGAACTCATCTTTGGTTCCAGGCAAAGGGCCCTGAGTTGCTATGTATTCCCTGTGGAAATTATTGCCCTGCAAATAAAGAGAACTCCATTAGTTTCCAAAAAGGCAGAAAAAAAATCTTCTAACAACTGAACAAACCTAGGGGGTGCAGCCAGGGCTCTGCAGCAAAAATACCCTTGCTGGGACAATAGTTTTGAAAGCTAAATTGTTGCCTTGGACCTGGAAGCAAATGACTGATTTGAACAGAGAGAAAGAAGAGACTCTGGCAGTATATCTAAATACTGTTCCTTTTGTGACAGTCAAAGCTTTCCATTGCTCTTTTGTGTTCAGCACAGTCTCAAGCAATTTTAAAACTGCTAGGGGTTTTTGTTTTATTTACCGTTTGTAATAAATTAGCTGAGTTCTGGCTTGAAATCTGGATTGCTAAAGCCACTGCTATTAACAATCATAACTCTTTGGCAAAGGGCATTATTTTAATTTCAGCCAGTTTTATCACCCTGCAAGGTGCCAGTGCTGTCAGGATGAGCTACAGCTCCACAGTGAGGATGCCACCTGCAGTGATAGCTACAGTTGTTGTGGACACTGTATAAAATCAGCGACCTTTAAAAATATGTCCTTGGCCAATTAGACTTGCTATCTTACATAACTCTAGCAATGCAAGAATGTGTCCTTAAGTGCTCGGTAAATCACTCACAGTTAACTTAATGGCAGTCAGACACAGTCTTTCAACACACCCACAAAATGAGTTCTCAGTTTTTTAGTTCAAGTGAATCAAGGAAGGGGGAGGGGAGCCTTAACCATCCAGCTTTATATTCAGTTTTAGATGAAGGAAAAATTGCCACTGGAAGGAGGACTGTAAAACACCACCCTTGAGTCACTTACTGGTACGTAGCTTGCATTAATGTAGTCTGAGCAAGGGTCATCATCCACATTGGAAAGCTTCACTCTTGATGTATCATCTAGCAAGAAATTGATTACAAGAGGCTTAGGGCTAGGTCTCGATTTTCAGCCCCTCCTGCCCTAACAGAAATGCATTTGTGAAAGGACTGCCAGTAGTATTAAAGGATTTTTATATGAAGAGCTAATTTATAAGGAATAACTGCTGGTTTTATTGCCTCTTTCATCTGTGAGTGCTGTGGAGTGTTCCAGAGACTAGGAGATAGATGGGTAAGAAGAAAGCAGTAAATATACTGAATTTCCTCTGCTGAGCTGCATAGGATTTGTTAAGACAACAAAAGGGCCAAAATAGCATCCTCCTTTAATCCTAACAGCAGTGTGCTGTACCGGAAAGCAGTGCCCAGCTCTGCCCTTGAAAGAATACACTTCAGTGATATTCTGAGCTAATGCTGAGCAGGCCAAACATCTTCCATAGGCGAAGGGCCCTCTATACAGAGATATAGAGTGCCTGAGCCGCCAGGACACTGATTCACGAGATAATGCCATTGGGTCTCAGTCAGGTGTCATTGCTGGCATGGGCAGGCAGGAGAAAGGAGAGGCTGTGCTGCAAGCACATGCCACATCCATTAGTGGGGATGTGGAGCAGTGAGGTATGTGGTGTTCCTCCTCAATGTCCTACCTCCAAAATGACAGGTAAGAGATTAAAGGCAGAACCTCTCAACGACAGACAGGTCTCGCCTGAGAAGAATAGGGTTAACTTCACGCATGTATCTTACCATGCAGAATCACACTAGCTCTACATTGTATAGTAGCTTTGCTGTGTACTCTGAAGAACAAAGATTTGGCAAGGCTGTCAAAGAGCACTGAATGGATGATCCCCCATATGTAAACAACCCTACTGTTATTTCTACGGTCCTTGTTATCAACAGCGACTGAATGCCCCTAATAGCTGGAGCTTTTTCTCCCTGGACTGAATGCTAGTCATTACACCTCTAGTGTGAAATTAAATTACTGGTCTGTGTGAAGCCATTCAGGGCCATGCATCATCTGCCTCCAAGCACAAGAACCTGAGCTGGCAGAGATATTTCATCTCGGACAGAAAGAAGGGAAGGGATTGGCTGCACTCTTTTTTCCACTAGGCTTGCTGAAAAAAAAGTGAAAAATAGCTGGTGTGATGCAATATTACACAACTAAAGCCAAAACTCACAGGGCAATATATTATTGTATCGATTTTTCCCTCTGTTCTCTGGCAGAAGTGCTATGTCACATGTCTGGTTTCGACCCACATCTTTCAAGTCCTGCAAAAAAGTAATAGAAATAAAATGTGAGGTGAAAATAATTAAAGGACAAGACAACACAAAGGGAAATATTGCTCATCAGCTCTCAAAGGCCATGGACAGAGAACAGGTGGTTTGGTTTTTTTTTAACAAACTGAAATTACATAGCTAATCATACTTTTAAAGCAAGCACATGGCTGGCAGGTACTTTCCATACTTTATCCCAAAGATGTGCCATACAAACAAATGCTCCTGATCTCAGCCAGATAGGTATCAGGCAGAGGCTTCCAACCACAAGATGCCAAATGAAGAGCTGGTTTCTGCACATAGACAAGTGGAGTTCAAATGAAATGCTCCACCTTATTTGGATTTGTGTGAATAAGACAAACAAATGCAGGCCTTTCTAATACATTAACCTGTTGATTCAGTCAGCCCGCCCCTTCATAAAGCAAGTCCTTTGCCCAGGTTAGGATCCCACCTCATACTCCTTGGACAGAAGGTAGTTGGAGTCTGCTTGAAGTTTGGTGAACTGTGCTTCAAAGTGACTGACTTTGATCGGACTAAAATATTCGACAGGAGGAAGAAAATCACAGGATGAATCACAGTCACAATTTATCCAGTTGGTTACCAAGAAGTTTTTTAGGTATTAATTTTTTCTTTTTACCTGGAAGTTTTCCGGTACCTGGAAATTATTTCAAAAGAAGAAGAAACACTTCATCAGTAAGTGATCGGGTGGGTCTGTTCAACCATAATGCCATGTTAAAACCCCAAACTTTTGACATTACCCTTTTTGCCCCAAGTTCAAATGGACTGACAGTGGCCTGTCTCTGCGAAGGCTCAGCCTTGCTGTAGGTCTCTCATGGCCATTGCTGAAACAAAAAGGAAGGTATTCCGTTATATCATTAAGTTCTGAAACTGGTAAGAGTTGGCAATGATATAACTTAAACTGGAAAATGGTAAATTGGAAAAAAAGGAATTTAAGAAAGTATGTTTCAACTTTTGGCTCTGATCCTGTGACATTGCTCTTAGCTGGGGCACAGAGTTTTCTTGTATTTTAGCTTGGCAATAGTGATGTGGAGGGTAAGCATGGCACAGGTAGTAAGACTTTTTTCTTGTTCTGAAACACTCACAGCCCAGTCCATCATTAAGAAGGGTGTCCTATGCTAAGATGGGCCCTAATATGGTTGATTCTCTATGTGTAGAGAGGAACACGAAGGGAGACTTTCAGAGCTGTAAAAGGTCCTACAGCTTCCAGCACATCCACTCTGCAGACCAGGCCTGTAGCAGATGCCCAGGTTCATGACAGGAGTAAGTGGCAGAACCACAGGAGGCTTTGGGAAAGCCATAGAAGTGGTACTTACTCCACACAGCTAGTGCTGCCTTTCATCTTTTTGCTGCCATCTTTTCCTTCAAGACACCTCTCTTAGAGAACACTTTCTCTTTATGTCTGATGTGGGAAAACCATACCAGTATTACTACCATCCTGCTGGGTATATAACTTACAACAAGAAGCCACATTCTATAATGAAGTTTATCCATTTTGGCTAAAAGCTATGACTAATCAGAAAACGGGATTTTTTTCAATCTGAAATTCTGGCATATGAAAAGCGAATTCAAAAAAATATCAACTTAATTTTGTATAAGTAAAAGAACTGAATTTCAGACTTGCAGTGTTTCCTATGTAATGGAAATGTTGAGGTTTTTTTTCTAATTTCAGACACCACAAAGAATTTCACATCTCTCAGTCACGCAAAATGGTTTAAATGGACAAAGATTTTTACAGTTGAGATACAGTATTTCACTTTTTAACAACATATAAGTTCACTATTTAAGATTCATCTGCAATGTGAAATATACAACTATAATTGACAAAAAAATGAGAAGCAAAGTTTGAACTAATCTTTTGGACACTGAGGTAATGCCACATCTCAGTATTTTTGAATTGAAATGATAAAGTCTAAATGAACAGTTTCAAAAGATTCCCATCTACAATGCACATACAATTAATCTGAAACACTTCATTTTTTGATAAAAGACATTTTTCCCCAAAAGACAAAAGCTTGAAAGATAAACCATTTTTTCAGAACTATTCAGACTCTTATTGCAAACTAAAAGTTACAAGGATCCTCTATGACAATTCTGACACCATTTGAATTAAGGATATATAGATTTCCTAATACGAAAGTCATTAATTGTATATTTAGTGTGTGCAGATGTTGGGGGACATAGATTTTATCTGTTGAATAGTTCAGTGCATCCATGCAATTTTTAGTTATGCCTAATCAATTGTATTACTTAAATGAATATAATTTGACATGACTTCAATAACAGAGTGATAAAGGGAGTCAACTTACCCAACTTTTTGTCTGCAGACAAATAATGCAGTAACAGCCACCAACATCACGATCAGAAACAAGCCAGCACTCACACCTTCAATAACTCCAAACAGAGGCTCTAGAAACGAAACAGTGTATTTATATACCTTGAGGAAAGGATCAGAAGAATCAGAGAGTCAATCACTTTCAGGGGATCTGTTATTATCAGCTGAAGAAAATGGCTAAATAAAAGGAAATGTAAGGTATTAAAACACTTAGGTAAAACTCGGCCTTGATTTTCTGTCCTCATTTTTTCAAAACATTAAACAAAATTTTTCACTCCCAACCACAGTAAAAGAAAGCACAACTCCAGTATATGGGAGTGGTTCTCTTGCAGTTAGAAGCTTTCTTGGCAATAGTTTCACTGAGCATTTTTCCTTTTCTCTACCTTCAGCAGCTCTGTCAAGCAGTCCTCTGAATTTTCTAGTAAGGGTAGATAAGCCATGGCTCCAGCTTCATCTCAGAGCAGCCCTCAGGACACGCACAGCAAGCTTTGTTCCACTCCCTACAGATAGTTCTAGATGCCAGAGTATTCTTAGGCACAATATCTAATCACATGGCACAGTCACTGATAAAAGCCTGAAACTAACCTGCCTCTGTAGTGATCGGTAAAGAGAAGAAGGTGTCTGCAAAGAGCGGTTTAGGAAGTTCCTTTGGGTCTTCACTGAAAAGCTGGGTGAAAGCTCGTATGCTGATCCTAAAAAAACCAGTAAAAAACCAGCTCATCAGATGTTCAGAACCAACAGCAGAAAAGTAAAAACTCATTTGCTCCCGTTGAGACAACTAAAACCGTTCCACTGACCACAGATAATTCTTAATACAGACACCTGAGTTAATCAGTATACTATTTAATCAATAATACTGATCCCTGAGCCCAGCTTGTAGAGGTGGAGGGCTCTGAGGTACCCTGGCAGAGGTAACAGATGGGGCTCTGGCTGCTGGTACACACAGCCTGACCATGTCTGAAGGCAGGACTAGCAGAAGCTGCAGAGGAGAGAGGACTCAGAAATACTTCTCAGTGGGGACATATTTTCCCTTCACTTGGCTGGGCATGACTGTGCTAATGGATAAATGTTAATGTCCTCTTTGCTCTCCTGGTAATGTGGGTATTTCCCAGACTGAAATTTTGGGAAGCATGCCCTAATGAGAGCAGACTATAGTAGGGTAGCACTGTTTTGATGATGATGAAGAAGCTGAGAGGCACAACGGGTACTCCTTGGCATGTGCCTTCTGTCCATGTGCCTTTTCAGTGAGCAGCTTGCAGATCTCTCAGGACAGTATTTGCCTGTGGGAGGGGTGTGACTGAGACACACTGGAGCTCATGTTTGGTCTCACAGCCAGTGTAACTGGTCAGCCTGGTCTTGGCAGTCACCCTCTTCTACACCCTACAGCTAATCCGGACCTAGATCTGGAGCCTGAGGATGGTGCCACCATAACCTTGAGGTTTTTCTAGCTTATTCCAAAGGAACAAGTGGGGTAGTTCTGCCAGACTGAGTGAAGCATGCTTGCCTTCCTCTGTTAAGTACTCTTCTGACTTAGTCAATGGTCTTCAGTTTTTCCGAAGAAACGTTTAGCAGCAATAGGAGAGATTCCGATCAAGTTGAGGTAAATAAATAAACCTATTAACTGTACAGAGTTTTGTACATACTTAATCATATCATTCCCATGCTAGTGAATGACTGGTTCTTACCTATGAACATAGGCATGGATAAAGCTTTCAAAAATTTGCAGTGAAACACAAAGAACTTTGTACAACCCAGTTACTAATCTACAGAAGCTCAAGTGGATCAGGCACCCAGATGACACCAAGCCTAATAATGCGCAAGCCTAATAATAGAGCACAACTACCAGTATAAGTCTAACCTATAAGCAGTTCGAGGCTTTAGAGGTCCATCGCAGAATTTCTGGTGATCTGGATCACACTTTCCTCCCAGATTTTCCATTTCTCCTCCAAGCTTAATGTCAAAACTTTTATAGTCACTGTCAGGGTTTTCAGCACAACTACTGGCAAAATAATTTGTCTGGTAGATGCGTATAGAGTTGTTGTGTTTGTACTCCAGGTAGGAAGGTAATGGGTGCTGCTCATCGGGCTTTGGTCCTTCACTACCTACATCATGTGCAGAGAAAGTCAGAATGTTTAGATGCCACAGCCAGTAATGCAATGAGGTTCATAGGCTCAAGCTTTTGACAGACATATTCTTATCCAATTTTCTATTTCTTGGAGGCTACCTCATGAATACAAAGCTACAGTGGTTAGGGTACCTTGTTTCTAGTACCACCTTTTCTACTGTTTTTTAGGCAGATATCCTCACAAGTTTTCAGTGCAACTTTTGCCGCAATAGGCATGCACAGGTCAAATTCAATGCTAGGACATTTTTTCCTGTGCTGTTGGTGGGAGTTTTCGTGATCCAGATTCCTGGATACTACTATCAGCTACTTCAAAATGCAAGTAAAAAACCCACCACACCGACAATTCTACTGTATATAGAGAAAAACTACCGTAGGAAATTACAGGGGTCCCCTGAATGTAAATTCACAATACTGGATAAAAGACTCAGATAGGCAAAGCCATGGCAATGAGTAGTCCCTTTCTCAAAGAGCTTTATAGTTTGCACAAACATGACAAAGCAGACAGTGGAAATATTATCTGTATTTTTCCTAAGGGCTGATGGACAAAGAGATTAAGAAACTTTAATAACGGTCGCAAAATATGTCCTGGCATGCCAGTAAATGAAGCCAGTTCTAAAAACAAGGTATAAATTGTTGAGACGTATCTGATTTGTCAGACACATCTCAACAATAGGTCAGCTGTAGAGAGGGAGGTTTACATGCATGCCACAAGGACAATTTTGTGTTCTGTTTTACAGTGCTGCATGCAAAGTCATTTTCTTCAGTTAGCAAACATCACCTGGCAGACCTCTGCCTTCTCAGCACGGCTTACTGAAACTCTCCAAGAGCTGCCTTTTAGTGGTACCACCTTACATTTAAACTACCTTTTGAGATCTGTGCACAGCAAGGCAGTTTCTTCTGTGTTCACTGTCAATGGCAACCAACATAAGTCCCCTGCTATGGAAATTGTCTGAACATATATGGCAGTGTAACCTAGAGAACAGAAGCTAACTACTGCTTCTCTCTGAGCTCTGTAGCTGCTACAGACTCTCTGGGAATAGGACTGAGTTCCTACATCCTCAGGCTAGGGAGGAAGTATGGATCCAAAACCTGTATGACACTCAGCCACTAGATGAGGAGAAACCCCTTTGCTGTGCAGTGATAGGGATGTACTTCCCCATGTAACTTTTATAGGCTATAGAGAGAATAGCATTAAATCATGACACTTACCATCAGCCTCCCTCACAACCACAGTAAAGAACTTCACAGCTCCATTAGTATCACTAAACCAGCTGCAGTTAAAAGTAAAGTTGATGGAGGATTTGGTAATCAGCACCTCTTTTTTGTTCACTCGTATATCTGGAGGTGGCTGAGGAGGACCTGAGTAATTAAATAAATAGAAAATAAGTACAAAATAGAGAGAAAGTATTACCTATGTACTTGCTGTGGGCTAGACCTAGTAAGGAAAATGCAATTTGTAATAAATCTCGGTTGCCTGGACCCAAGTCTCTGATTCTATTCTCTTTGCAATCAAAAAAGTGTCTTCACCTCCCACAGTGAAACTGCCAAAAGATGAAACAAGCCAGTGGTGAGTTCACCATAATAACAGTGACACCTCCTCTGTAGGAATTCATGCAGAAGCCCACATGAAAATGCATTAAAATAATGTTAAGTCTAGGAAAACAGAAATTGTAGCTGCTAAAACCAACAAGGATTTAAGTAAGTATTTGGAGGTCACTTAACACACTCACTACAGAAGTTAGCTATTTTAAGCATTTATATTTCTGCTTCCTTTTCCAGAGGAACAGCCAGGGTCAGCCAGACACAGTATTCAACTACAGAGTACCATTTTCTAGAGTGACTGCAGAATTTTGGTAGGAAGCGTTCTTTGTATGATACAAAAGTATACCTTGAACAGTGACACAGCAGAAGTAAACTGGAAAGTGAAGTACTCAAGGAAGAAAGTGCAGCAAAAGTGGGGATTTTAAGGATCTACATCGCTGAATCTTTTAAAAATCTGTAGTACTGAAACTACTATATTGCACATATGGGAAACATATCAAAAATGTAAGCAGGTGGCTAAATTTCAAAAGCTTTTAGAATGCCAAAAGAACCAAAAATTCACACATATATATGCTGTTTAGCTAAATCTCTTACATCCGCAAAGACCAGCTGCAATTTTTTGTGTTCCTTTGAGGTAGGGTCTCCAGTCTTTACCAGGGTCTGGGAGAGCGGCAGTGCTCAGAACAAATAAGTGACAACACACAAACATGAACAAAAACCAAATAAGAATAAACATGAATCAGCAAACCTTCAAATAGGACTCAGTCTCACTTCTTGTGACATGAATAACTAGGTCTTACATCTGGATTTGTAGTATCCTTTGTGACAGAGGAAGAAGATTAAAAGGCACTTGAGGGGCAAAGGAGAAGGTGGGTTCATGACTGAACCCCAGCTTAGCTCAATAGCTCCCAAAGCAAACATAATTCTTATGATCTTGCATTTCACACAAACGTGGCTTTTAATAAGCAGCTACAGAGGCATCCCTAAATATAGGCCTCCTGGCCATCCTCTCATTTTTAAGAAGTTTAGCCCTGGAGCAGTTCAGGCCTCCGCATTGTGCTGTGCCACTGAACCCTGAGGTAGTGCAAAACCTGGGGCAGCTCTAGGGTCAGTGATGGCAGGCTGTTGACGGTAGTGATGCCTGGCAGTGCAGAGACACCAGCAGATGCTACTGCTACCCTCCACTCAGCAGCCTACGGGTAGAGAAACTGAAGAAGCTGTTTCAAAGCACACACTATGGAAATCTGGATCCTCCCTCAGGTGAAAAGTCCTAGAGGTGATTTGGTCAGGTAGCACCTCAGAAGAAGAGGTGCTATAGAAGCCACAAGAGAATTCAGTACTACAGTTCAATGACGAATATTTGTGCTGAGGATGGCTACCATCCATAAGGGGAAACAGCCAGAAACAGAAAGCCAAGCAGCGACCATGAAGACAACTGAAGGCACGTGATGATGAGGACAGGATATTTGTTAATGTTTCTCAGGCTATATTTCATGAATGAGCCAAATAATTGGGTCTGGCAATGCAATGAGAGGCAATATAGTCAAAATCCTGCATTGTCTGTCACAACAGGGACCAAAGGACGAGTTCAGGCTACTTTGGCCACCAATCCACACCTTGGCAATTGTGGAGTTCAGAACTCTTTTTACTGTCTAACCAACAAGGAGCAATTCCTTATTGCTGCTCAATGCCTTTCTTCAAGGCAACTCTGAATTCCACTTACGATCGATCATTGTGATGGTGCTGTCTTCAACCACTTCACTCGTCATGTCTGCAGAATGTACCTTGATGGAAACCAGGTATCGCTTGTGGGGAACAAGGGTCATGATATTAAGTAGAGATTTGTCTTTTTCTATCCTTTTAGAAAATTCCACTTCACGAGTGTCCATTTTCTTGCACTCGACGCTATACCCATCAAAGTCAGAATCGGGAGGAGTCCAGGAACACGCGATGGCAGTAGAGGTTTGGGGCCGACAGTGAAGGCTTTGTATCTTGTCTGGTTCTAGAGAAATGTTGAGAAGCTGAAGCTCGGTAGGAAAAGGGACAGGTGTCATACACTCTCTGCTTACACTACAGCTCCTAGATTCTGCATCAACCATCATATCAGAGCAGGAGGCTGGGAGTCAAAAGTCCCAGCTATCCTGCAAATGTGTGCTGCCTGATTATTATGCAAGGCTGTCTAACTAATTTTAGTCATCTGAAACCAGATCCAGTGACATCTACCCCATCAGCTTTGTGAAGCTCCAGTAATTAATTGTGAAAACAAGAAAAAAACTCCTACTTGACGAAGTCTTAATATGAACAGCAACACCATAAAGCAATGGATTTCTAGAAAGCTGGTACAACTTCTTTGGAGGCTCCATCTGGTCACTAGTATCAGTCAATACTGATACTGTCATCTCATGACTGATCTGGTTTCCTGGGTAGCATGTGACGTGTCCATATAACTAAAACATACCACAGAAACATGCTTCATCCATGTAATATGGAAGCACCATTTATATCATAGGACATGTAACAAAGACAGGATTTCACTTTCAGATGGCAGGTATCTACATTTAAGTGATAAAATACAGGTGAAATTTTAATTATCATGCTGAATTAAAGAGCTATATAGCTTACTAAACATAGATGTCAATTTAGAGCTGAATCCCACCCCAAATGACAAGAGGATATGCCATGACTATGTGATTTTTACAGTTTCATGTCACTTTTTCAAATCAGGCTGTTACTGATGTTGCTAGAGACAAAACAGATTCACAGACATGGACAGAAACACAGAGAAGTGAAACACTGATTCCAGTTTCAAATCTAGTACAGCACAGTTTCTTTAATCCTTCCTGTCTTATCATTCAGAAACATTATTATATATTTCAATATACTACCATGAGAGAAGTTTGGATATTCAGCTTTATTTTACCCCTGAAACTGATTGATTCAGGCTCTGCAACGAAGCAGCTTGACTCTGGATGTGAAGGTTGTAAATGTTCATTTTCAGTCTTTAAACAGCTGACCTTGCATATAGCAAGGACTTAGAATCTAGCTGAATTCATCACTGTCATTCATGAATCTATTAATGGAAATTACTGATTGCATAGAGAACTGGTAATGTTTCACAGTTTTGGATCTTCTTCAGCTGAGTGTTAGTGTGCAATGGAAATTTTTACCTACTTGTTCTCACACTTGCAGACTGTGACCGACTGTATGTCCTCCAACTGTCGCCACTGATGGTTCTGACACTGAACTCGTAGAGTCTTCCTGGTCGCAGGCCATAGATGATGCGTACTTTAGATTTGCTGCTGCTGTAGGGGTTGAATACTGTGAGGGGATCCTTTGGAAGCCACTGCAACTCAAAATCATCATAGTCTGTCCAGTCTGGAGGACCCAGCCAAGTGATTGATAAAGAAGTGTTGGCAACATCAGTAAATGACACAGCGTTAGGAGGGCTGGGTGCTATGCAGAAAGGCGGGGGGGGAAATGAGAGAAGAAAAAGAGATTCTTAACAAATTTTTACACAAGACAAATAAGATGAAACACGCATTATCTTCTTCATTCATCACAAAGTAGTTTGTATCATCTTGTATATACAGCCAGTTACTGCACCTGTGCCGATGATGGTGACTCCCACAGTTGTAACATATTCCTGAGCCTTTGAAAGAAAAACAGTGCTGTTTTTCTTTCACATTCCATTGGTTTAATGCACTTAAGGTTATGCTTCATCTTTATACCTTCAATGACTCTTATAATAAATCCTCCCTCAGAATAAGTCTGTTGCATAGTTGTGAATTAATGAATTCAAACAGATGGGGCTAAAAAAAATCCCATACCTGTTCTTCCTTCAGCATTTGCTGTGTTGGTCAGGTCACCACTGTGAGTCACCACAACCAAAGTGTACTTTCTGCCAGGAACGAGCCCCTGGAAATGCCACTCTTCCAGGTCTTTCCTTTGCTTGGTTTCTTTCTGTGTCCCATTTGGGTTGTAAAGATTCAGCTCATAGAAGTCAACATCTCCTGCTGCTGGACCCCAAGTGAACCACAGGCTGTCTGTCATGTTTCGGTTGGATGCCTTGAGACCAACAACTGGGGCTGGTACTGAAAAAAGGAGGAATGGATATTACTTTAAGTAGAACACCCTTTGGGTGAGAAGAAGCAAAAAGGTCAAGCAGACCTTACACTTGTCCTGTAATGAGAGTCATGTTATAAACTAGACAGCCACCACAGCTGGTTAAAAAGCTGGAAGTGTATCTCAGTAGCTTCCTTTCTTATTTTGAACTGCCACTGTTACCAATAGAGGTTGCAATGTTTATAATGGATAGTTTTGCAAGAGTTAAGCAGCTTTTTCCTAGTCAGTGTTTGGAAACACCCATTTCTGAGGTAGATGAAGAAAGTGCACCACTGTGCAGACATAGTCAGACAGGTTACTATGTGGTGCCTCAGGGGAAAGGTTTCACAGAATGTCAGAGCTGCTAGAGCTGCTTAGAAAACTCTGCTTCCCACATATGGCTGAACAAACACAGAGCTGCAGCAAGAGCTTCCCATGGGAAACAAGTTTTATTTAACTGATAGATTGTCTACCCCATTAACCCTACTTGCTTTGCCTTTTTGCCTTTTCCACTCATAGGCCAATATTGCTTTTAGGAGAGGAGACAGTCATTTTCCTGCTTAAGAAACATACATTGGGATGTTTTTTTTCTGACATGAGCTCCTGGGAACTGTTATAGAGTTCTTTATTTTTCCTGTTGTAACTACATCATTCAGAATTTACCTTTTTATATATCTAATGCTTTTTACATATTAGAGTCAATTTTGATAATTCTATTAGTTGCTCTAATCTGAGCACCAGACTCAGATCAGCTCACTGGTGTCCCCCATGAGCACCACACTGGAGACAGATGGTTTTCTTAGATGTTCTTGCCTGTTCTTCCATAGACAGATGACTCGTTAGTGAGGTCTCCACTGTGCGTAACAATCACCATTCGATACATCCTGCCTTGACGCAGATTCTGGAATGAACACTGCTGGAGATGCTGCTCTCCTGAAATCCTGTCATGAAGGGACTTGTCTGGATTGTATAGGAAGATGTCATATGAATCAAGCTCCCCTTGCGAGGTGGTCCAGCTGAAGGACAGTCGGTCAGTGGTATTCTCTGTGACTTTCAGATTTGTAACAGCTGCTGGAACTGAAAAGAAGGACAAATGTAAAAGTAAATATCAGAGTCTAGGCACTAAGCTGAACCTTTAATAAACTCATGGCTGTAACACATTTCAATTAAGCCACAAGCAACTAAGTAATGTCAACAGCAACTGTCAGAAACAAGGGGAAAGCATTTCTGAGATGCCACTGAGTCTCTCCAATACAATATTTTTATTTCCCAGAAGGTCTGATTAGACTGTGCTCACGCAGATCTGTCCATTAGTTTCTACAAGAAGCTTGAAAGACTGCAAGCAAGATTTGGCCTTGAATTTAGAAGTGTGTATTCACTTCAAATCCTGTGCTAAGAGCCTTGACTGTGAATTAAAAACCTGATGACAATAAAGCATTCAGGTATTTCCACAAAAGCCAGACTGAGGGAAGCATTCAGCATTTTGGTTTAATACCCTTATTACAAACCATGGTCACGTTATTATAATAAATTTCAGATTCACATACAAAGCATGTATCAGGAAAAATGATGCATAAACATCCCTAGTCTGTACCTTGCTAGAATCTTTGCAGAATCAAGATACACAGATGGTTTGTGTATTTAATGATATCTGACTGAGGGAAGTAAAAATAAACCAAGATGTTCTAATTACCTGTTCGGCCAACAGTTTCTGCATGCTTACTGAAGAGCCCACCACTGACTGTCAAAACTTGTATTTTATACTTCTTGCCAGCTAGCAAATCTTCAAATTTGTGCTGTTTGGCAGTAGCTGGCTCTGATTTGTTACTCAGGAGGATTCCTTGCTCGTTCAAGAGCAGAATGTCATATCTTTCAGCTACACCAGGAGCTTTCTGCCAGGTTACTAACAAGGAATGACTGCTGTAAGCATGATGGGCTAATAATTCCTGGACAGAGGCTGGAACTGGAAGCAACAATTAAAGGCAGGACATTACCAAGTGAGATACAGACCATTCAATACACAAACATGAATAAAGTAATTAACAGAACATAACTTTATATATTTTCAGGTTTGCTTGTGGGAAAAGACATGTCTGTACATATGTTCATGTAAACAAATAATTCCTAGACAAAAATACAAACAGATGAAGTTACAGAGTATCAGGGATGTCTGAACTGGGAATGGAGAAGCAACAGATGTATATAGAGTATCATGAAAAGAAGGAGAAGGAGCGTGAAATGAACTGACTGAAACAGTTAAGAAAGAAATATGAAAAATAATGGAGTGGTAAATTGGTGCAAAATAGTGGCCCGGAATAGAAAATGTTAGCCAGCAGCTGCTGCACAAAAGTCAAGGCCACAGATAACAAATACAGGTGCTAAAGAAAGAGGATAGATTAAAAACAAGGTATTGCATTGTTTTGTATGTTCTGACGCCCAGGATACTGGGGCAATATACTGTCTAAGAAGCCTTGACCATGCAATAGGCTCTGCTAGAACACAGTATTTGACTACATGGAGTAGATGTATGTGTCAGATGGGTACAGGCACAGGAAATGAGAGGGATGGAACTGCATTCATCCTATGAAGGAAGACACCGGGCTGGACTAGAATTCCATGCACATTCACAGAGGTAAAGCTACTGACATGACGCATCTCACTGGTATTAACAGACCCATGCCTACATCATGACTCATGCTCTTTTTATCTTCTCATGGAAGAGAAAAGCTTCCCATGAGTCTGAATGTCCCCATGCCCTATGGTACATTCATAAACATTATTAAACAAGGCTCAGTCTCTGGGAAGACATAATGCAACTTTCTCATTGTCTCAAGAGAAACATACTTGTTCTCCCAAAAGCTGCTAAGCTGTTGTGCAAGGTGCCACTGTTGGATTGCACCACCACCTCGTACTGCTCCCCAGCTTCCAACTTGTGAAACATGTGCTCAGAGACGTGTTTGGAGACACTCTGGGAATCAAGCTGATGGTTTTGCTGAAATATAATCACTGTGTAGGAATCAACATCTCCACCTCCAGGGGTCCAGCTCACTTTCAGGCTGTTTGTCATGCCATTAGGTGACACATGAATATTTCTGACCTTGCTTGGAACTGGAAAAAAAAAAGGGAAAAAAAAGGCACCTGCTCACAAATTTCCTGTTTGACTCACGCTTCCTAATTTCTATCTACTTTATGGCCACAAAAAAATGATTCAAAAGAAAAGGATTATTTACAGGTACAAGTAATTTCATTCATGGGTAAACACAAGTAAAGTTGTAAACATCTGTGTGGGATTATGCCATTTTAGAAAAGCAATTCTATGTGTAACCTCCCTCTTGTCCACATGATGCTTTAAAAACACTTCAAAAAGTCACAGCTCTTTAGGTACCCTCAGGTAGTTAGCCATTTTGCCATTATTATCTCGATCATTCTCTTCAAGTAAGCAAACAGAGGTGTAAAATAGGTACGTGATTTAGCTAGAGACACTAAGCAAACAACTGGCATGCATGGGAATAACAGAAACCTGAATGCTGACATCTCAATATGATTCACATGCAACAAATCAGATTCTCTGCCAACAATCAGATATTGGTAAATGTGACATTTGTTTATTAAGCTCAGGTCAATTTGGCTGTAGTATTAGTGTGATTTTCAGTGAGATCTGCTGTCTCTGAGCCTGTGACAGGAGCTTGAATAAAATCATGGCTCACCCTTGATTTTCAGTGCTTCATTCTAGAGAAGCCTCAAAACATTTTAAATACCACATTATTTCTTACTTGTCAGGCCTTCTATGAAAGTAGCACGTTGTGCATCTCCACTGATGGTCAAGACAAGAATTTTGTATAGACGTCCTGGAGTCAGAGCTGTGAACCAATACTCCTCAATGGTGTTCCCAAGGAAAATGGGTGGGAAGATCTTCATATCATTGAAGAGGAGTTGAACCTCATATTTATCAACATCCCCCTCAGCCTTTGACCAAGTTACCTGCAGATCTTCTGTGCTCCTGTTACTAAGAGTCAGCTCCTTCACTGACTCTGGCACTGAAGAGATGAGAAGAAAGATAGGAAACTTCTCAGTACTTACTAACAGATCACAGCAAAAAGCTGATAGCCATGCTTCTGAGCTACAATTTTTCATTCAGTTCCCTAAGAAAAGCAGCAAATTGCAGGTGGTCTGCACCCCATCTAACACTGGAAGGTCCCATTTCAGAACAGAAGTCCACAATCTATCAGCATAAAAATAATAAATAAATAAATAATAATGGAGCCTGCAGGGAGTTGAGCTAGCCAACAAAAATTGAGTAAGGTCTGCATATGCAACAAATACGGTGCAAAGAGGCCTGAGCTAGTGTGGAGCCAAGGCAGTCCATCTGTGTGATGCAGCACCACGATGCACTTTTCAACTCGTACCAGACACAGGTGAGTTATTTTTGCCCAGTGCTACTACATCTGTGTTCATAAACTGAGTTTCTCAGCATGGCTCCTTAACTCACATATCGTGCTAGGTGAAGACAGACAGTGCTATGATCGCATCCAGATCCCTGCTGGCTCCCAACTAGCCACCTTACCATTCTTGCCCCATGCTCTCCAATTCCAGTTCTTGGGGTGGTTTGAATAGAATGAGGTCTAGTCTATCATCTTCTTCCTTATATATTTCCATGACCAGAAAAAACTGTTTTGTACAATCTGGCATATTTTATTTATAAATACTAAGCTCATGTGGAAAACTGTACAACTGGTTTTTGGCTTTCAATGTTTCAAGATTTGCTTTCCAATTTAACAGCACAGGTCTCTTCTTTCACTTTTTGTTTGTAACTGAAACACTGATCATAAACTGAATACTGCTTTCTGTATTTGGAATAATACACAATCAAAGAGTTATGGTCAACATTCTATGTTAAAATCATATGAGATTTTTGTTCCTGGGTATGGTAAATGAAAAAAATAACCCTAGAGTGTCTCAGAATGTTTCCAGGGTGCTTACTTACTTGTTCTGCCATAGACCCTTTCACTGGTTTCGTATTTCCCACTCCTTGTGCTGACCGTGACACTGTACTGCCTCCCTGGGACCAGATTAGTGAACACACACTCATTTTCATCCTTTGGGACACTTTTTGTTTGGATGAAATCATTGTTGTTCTTGATGATCACTTCATAATTATCAAAATATCCAGATGCATGTAACCAGGATACCTTCAAGTAGTCACTTCTGGCTGAATTGCTGACAGTAAGTCCCTGAACATTTGAAGGGACTGAAAGAAAAAAACACAGTCAAAGATTCAGAAGGCAATAACTTCCTGCAGTAATAGGAGTTGTGATAGAGAACTGTATTTGTGGTAGTTACCAGAGTTTTGTGAGGAAGTTGCAAAAAGACAACTATGTGGATTTAAGCAATAAAACAGTAACTGCAGTCTCCAGGCTGCTTTACATCTTATGACAATACAATGGTTTGCCTTTCCAATTTTTGGTCTTATGGAACTTGCTCTGTTTTTGTTAGTGAGTTCCACGGCAAACACTGATCCAGAATGCGGTTCTCATCCTTTACACGGCTGTTCCTTGGATTTTCATTTACACCATGAGAAGACTAACATTGCACTGACTTGATACTTTGTTACTTTAACACCCCTTACAATCTTCCTTTTTTTCTACTGGTTTACCAAGTTTTTCAATTTTTGAGAAAGTTTTAAAAGGTTCTCCATCATTATTTTCAGCCTTTTCTGAGATTTCTCTATTCCTGTTATAATATCCTTGAAAATTGCATGACCAAAACCATAGACATGGTTTACATTAGACATAGTGTATTACATTACCAAAACCAACTGACATGGGTGTTACTCATTATTGTGACACCTCAGTAACATTTTACTAATTATCCTATCCTATTCTGTTCTTTCAGTGCCTCAGTAACTGTCTGAGGAGATGCTCTGCAGGATATACTTGAAGGGCCAAGTAGAGGCATTAAGGGCAGGACAACACATTTGAGCCAAAATTGAGACATGATTCCTCCTGACTCATAAGGACTGACATGACTTCTATTCATGCTAAAGTATTTTTGCATGACATAAAGCAGCAACAGGGGCATAAGAATAAAACTAAGTCTATAAAGCTGTAATTTTATGGTTTGACCCTCCAACCCCTACTCATCCATCCCAGTTTGGTCAGATATTGATAAATCATTAGTAATGGCTGTACAAAATGGTTACAGTCACTGTACTTGCTCAGAGCCTCTCTTTACCTGTTCGTTCCTGGCTGAGAGAATAGTTTTCATACTTTCCACTCTTTGTGGTTATCATCACATTGTAAAGCATCCCAGGAGTAAGGCTGCTGAAGGAGCATTCACTGAATGATTTGGAAATGGTGAGAGTCTGAACAATCTTGTCATCATGAGAGAGTGTTACCAAATAACTGTCTACATCTCCAGAAGCTGGCAGCCAAGAGACACTGAGGTAGTCACTGCGACCTGAGTTATTTACTGTTACTCCAGTCACGCTGGAAGGAACTGCGCAACAAAGAGGAAAAAACAAAAAAAACTTTAACTAGCCAATTCTTATTGTTGTGACAATCCCTGAAATGCCATCCCCTGCAAAATAAGCAGTCTGGGACCCCGAGAAGTTCTGCACTGACTCCCTCTCAGCAACGTTCATCTGCTTTCTTAAATACAGTGAAGGAAACTGTCTGGTGCCCTGATCCCAGCACTTCTAAAATCCCAGAAGTTGAGTTATCGTCTCAAATTGCCATTCCTCAGTAACAGCAATAACTGGTGAGGCTGGTGAGATGCTGAGGCCCATAGCTGAATGTTTCATTTCCAGTGAGTTCTCTGACGCCTAGTGGACAAAACATGAATGCCACTTTTTTTTCAAGCCAGCAAGGTGAGCTCAAAGGCTCTGCATTGCCAGAACTATCATCACTCAGGTACAAAACTCTCACAGTTATTACAGGGGCAAAGCTTAGACATAATGAACTTCCATATTTTCACTGGACTCTGCTGCACTGAACGGACTTACCTCAGCAGATGGGCTGGCTAACAGCTGTCAGAGTCAAACCCTCCCAGATTTCACAAAATAAACGTATCTACTTTAAGCCTTTTAGCATTATTCTTCTCCAATTATTTTTTCAGGTTTGTTTTTGTCTTTTCACCTGAAAATAGTTTTTTTCAAGGAGAACATTGCAGAGACCTGCAGAATTCCTGGCCTTTGCCAAATTCACATAAAGGATGAAATTGCAGTGTTGCCAATTTTTTCCTCTAAATATCCAAAGAACTGGTATTACATTTCATGACTCCTTAGACTTAAAGAATTTGATGCAACAGTAAATCTTGTTCTGTGAAGTACAGAAAGACCTTGTAATAAGTAATTAGCCCTGGTGGACATTCGTTGATATTGGATTAAAGTAAAAGAATGGGCTGTGAGAAACTGAAACACAAATTCATGCCACCACCTTTAGGCAGGTTCTTGGCACATGTAAGTAAGGAGAAATCATCCTACACCACCACATAGTCAACGGAACAAGAAAGTCCCTTCCAAGGAGTGATTTGCCCAGCACAGTTGTTCACTACTCTCAGGGCATACTTTTGTCTTCGTTACAGAGTGATCCTGCTGTACAGAGTTCCCACTGTAGTTAGAGTAGTTAGCTCTCTAAAGCTGTATTTACACAAATCTGGACAGACTGTGTGCACATACGGAACTGTATGGATGAAACTCCCATTTTTCTGAATTCTCAGTGCAGTGGCTTAATCACAAGACCATTCTCTTAGATAAATTCAGCTTTTAAGAACTAACAAAAAGCATGCTGGAGAGTTTTCCTTTTTACCTGTCCTTTCCTCTGCAATCGTTTGCCTTGAAGATATCCCTCCACTGACAGTGGTGACAACAACTGAATAAAGTCCTCCAGGTTTCAGAGGATAGAAGTGATATCTGTTGGTTTCACTGGGAACAGTTTCATTTTTAATGACAACATTCTCGTGAATCAGTAGCACTTGGTATGAGTCTACATCTCCCAGTGCTCTTGTCCAGTTGGTGAACAAGCTGTTGGTTGATCCCTGACTTGCCACAGTCAGACCAGTCACTTGGGCTGGCACTGAAAAGACAATTGTCATAATGTTACTGAGGAGAAACAAAATAAAACAAAACAGAATCCCCCAAAGAACACAAGTTTAGTCACACTGAGGAAGTGCATCAAAAGAACATTCCAGTTTGCAGCCAGACTCAACAGGACTAAAAATACTTTAACTGTGGACTGCTTCCTGTCTGTTGGGATGTGGTCTATGGGAAACTAACTAAGGCACAGAAAGGTCTTTCAGCCTTTAGCACAGCTTTTCTCAGTGAGATGAAAATGATTCAAGATCAGGGAACTGGAAGAGATGGCATTTCATAAATACCATTAAATAAAAGTCATCAATTAGGAAATCACTCAGGGTTTTTTGACGACTACTTCAAATAAAGTCTGTCTTTCATTTTCCCTTTCCTCTCCCATTCCTAGTCTTTCATTTCTAATAAATGGCAAGCTTGTTTGAAGAATACCTCAGGCACAGTCATCTCTACTGTGTCAGACCCTTTAATTTTGGGGATAACTGAGATGGATGGTTATGGTTTAACTTTTTACGTCAGAAGATCTGCAGGATACCAACTTTTATAGCATCAAAAGATGAATTGTTAAACAAACATAACATTTATCTAAGCAGAAGCTCATGAACTTAGCCAGACCAAAAAGGATAAAGAAATAACAAAGGAACGTAATATGTAGCACAAATTTTACCCCAAATCCTCTTTCTTTATTTAATTTGACAATATTTGGTCATAGCAAGGAAATACGATTACTTCCAAGGATTTGTGTTTACATGACCAAGCACAACTGAAATAAAGAAGATTCTAACTTTATAAAATGTGATTGCACTCTTCCGCTCTTGTTTTATATCAACCTTTTTGCACACATAGTACTGGTTTAGTAATCACTAACAAAAGCTAGAAAATTAGGCACATAGCTGAAGAAAATGTAAAGTTGACAAAAAACTGAATCAAAAATCCTTCCTGTTTTGTAATGCTCTCATAATATAGTTAGCTCCAACAAGACACTAAAGTGCCACATTTCTGTGCTAAATACTCTTTTAGTGCTACTGCAGGTTTCACTGGAAGCTGACCAATCTGGGATGCAAGTAAGACCTATTTCTGTCCTATTTACGGCAATATTTTTCAAGCCTAGTAAGCTGTCCTGCTGCAAGGAAGATTCAAAGGTTTGGAATGCTTATTAAAACCTATGTTCAAGTTAATTGATGTTTGTTCTTTATAACTGACTTTGCATGTAATGTTGACACACTATCAGTGCCTGATATGTTTTTAAGCATTGACTCATAGTAGTGAAGTGGGACCTTTATGCCCAAATAGGTCCCCTTAAGGGGCATAAGTCAGATGGAAGTGAAATTCCAGCTATCTAATAACATAGCAGAGAAATGAAAATGTAAGCTAAACTTCTCAGGCCTTGGAAGGAGTTATAAAATTTAAGTAAGGACCATCATCAACCCTAGGCATGTTTAGATTCAGACACAAGCAGCTTGTTTTTCCCTGTGCTGTGCAAGGCCAGAGCTACATTTTAAAACTTTGCTTGCACTGGAGAATGCTTAAGCCAATGCTTAAGCAGAGTAAATCAACCCATATGGTTTAAAACTTGCACATGTGCACAAAATTAGCACCCTGCAGGGGGTGAGAATGGGACCTTCCTTGTGACACAGTCATCATCCTCAGTAACAAACATATATTCTGGAATCAGAAGAGCAAAAAGATTCAAAATACATCTTCAAGGTCACATATGTTTTGTGTCTGTCAACCTTGGAATGTTCCTCCTAAAGTAATATTTTCCTGTGTGGTGATGTTTCTCTTTTACCCAGACGATGAATGCTTTGTATCAAGGAAGTGACCCTCCTGAAAATACACAGTGAAAATTGTTCTTCTTGTATGGAATATTGTGCTAATGTAGATTGATTAGAAGTGACATAATATTTCAGAAAACTGTTTTGCCGGGAATTATGCATCTATTTCCCCAAAATCTTAAATAAATTCAGCAAGATAACTGACAGTCAGAAATGAGAGACTCAGAAATATAACTTTTTTACTGAGGAAACAAATACAAGATCAAGACTTTTGAGATTTAGACACTGAGTTAATTCAGTTCACTACAAAGCAAAAGTAATTGTTAACGGTTAACAGAAGTAAAGATAAAAAGAGTTTGACAAGATGATACCTGTTCTTCCTTCCACTGAAGTCCAGTTGCTTAAAGTCCCACTAATGGTAGTGACGGTAGCTGTGTATTTCCTTCCAGGTACCAAGTCAGTGAAAGTGAATTCCTTAGCTTCTTTTGCAAGTCCTTTTTTTACAATAGTAAGATCACTGTCTCCCAGGGAAACCACATAGCTGTCCCATTCTGCAACAGGGGTCATCCACATGACACTAAGTGAAGATTCATTAGCATGCTTCGCACGGAGCTGGAGAACAGGCTCTGGAGCTGGAAAAGTACACAAATATCACAATGAGAACAGGACTGTGTAGTGAGCACACATGCCCTATCTCAAGCTGCTGTAAGAAATCTGTTCTGTAAGACAGAAATGTGACAGCAACACAGTATCTGCAATCAAGAGGAGATTCTCTACCTTTCTCTAGGAAGCCATTCTTATAAATCTAGTATTTGTGTCCCTCTTCCAGTGAAGGACTGTTAGCAGCAGACTTCAGCAATGCACTATGGCTGTAATGCTTAGGTTTAAACTTACATCAGGATATGTGTTTTAGTGCAAATGGAAATGCAGGGAAGTCACAGAACTTCCTCTTGAACTCTCGGTGCTGAACAGGGATATAAGACATTTGTACCAGAAATCAGATCTACACCAATTTAGTTCTAACAAACAAGGATGCAAATTATAGGGTCAGAGTGACACTGATTTTGCACTGGTTTATACCACAGTCAAGTTGGGACACACTTCAAACTTACAGTGGCTTAAAAGAAAGAATTTGATCAGTGAATTTCTCTGTGTGTTCATGTGTGTATGTGCCTGCATACACCGCAGGTATCTCGTGCCTAATGTAGTCTCGATCTGATTTTGTCCTTGTCACATTGAAATACAACACAGTTTCCAAGACTGTGGGTTAATCTAAGAGAAAACTGAGTCACAACAGGGCCTAATACCTATGCTTCATAACAGACACATTATACACCTCACTGTGGGTCAAACACAGTCATGATACACTCCCCTGATGGATATTATTTAATGGATGATGCTCTAATTATAGAATCACTTAGTTTGGAAAAGACCTCTAAAATAATTTGGTCTAACTATTAAACATTTAGCTGAGTCAATTAAAAGTAACACCATAAACTTAAATTATTTTGCTCTGATCAAGTTTGCTAGAAGTCAGAGAAATCTTCAGTTCTGTAGCTTCTACTGGTCTTGCTGTTTTGCAAAATAAACAAAATTAAGTCCTCAGGGAATGACAGGTAAGGGTATAGTAGAAAAGGCAGGCCCCAGGAAGGGTGAGGATAAAGTAGGATGGCCCTGTCCTGTCTCACATTCTTCAGTGAGATAAGGGTTAGACTTGAGCCTTGCCTGTTATTCCTACTCCAAGTCTTCCTTTCCTCTGAATTGTACTTATTGTGTGTTCACTGAGCAGAAATTCTAACAATTATATAGGAATTATTTTTTAAATTTGAAGCAAATCAGATATGCCTTTGACTAACACACTGCAAAAGAATTCCACTCATGTGCCTGCAGCATATATGGATTTCCTTTGGAAACACAGATTGAACAGACAAACCCATTTTCTTTATGGAATGCAAGACCAAGAACCGGGATGTTATAGAACAGCCACACTAACATACACTTTAGCCAGCCACTTTTGCCACAGCTAATATTCTTTACACAGACTGGCAAGGAAACATACTGATGAACAATACAGGAAGGCCTATATTGCTTTAAGACCTTTATAGGGTGCCCTACAATCAGCTACAAAATACACCAGTGAAATGAACATGTAATGTAACACCTTAGTTGTGACAGAATCATGATATAGTTCCCAAAACTTTCACTAACAAAACATTTACTACAAAAGTAATCCAAAAATTTTCACAGAACTGCTAAAATTATTTCTGTGGTTTACAAGGGAGTTCCTTTTTACTGTTTTAACAGTGAAATTCACTTTTGGATTCCCAAGTACTCTTTCATTGTTCACAGAGCCCAGCTGAAAGCTTTGCACTCTCACAGTGCCTGGACGACCATGCTGACCTGTTCTCCCCGTGCAACTTGTCTTGCTCTGCAAATCGCCGCTCTCCACAATGACTTCCACGCCGTACTCCCTCCCTGGGATGAGACCCACATCACGAATGAGGTACTCGGTGGTGTCCTTCTCGAGGGTGGTGTTGAGCACCAGGGCTGAGCGGTTCCACAGGAGCAGGTGGTACCTCTCCCAGTCTCCTGCGGGGGGCACCCAGGTCACTCGCAGAGACCGCGGCCAGCCGCCAGCACCCACCTGCAGCTCCAAAACTTTCTGTGGAACTGGAGAAACAGAGAGCGAAACAGCAATTCTGAAGTGGGGTATTTCTGGTGAGATGTAACTGTACAGGTAAAAACTGTCTTGCAACATAGCTATTGTACAAGTGCTTGGGCCAGCTAGAGCAATGTGACTTGTTGCAAAGGTTGGCTTTCATTTTAAAGACAAGTTTTACTCTTCTCCACATGAACCACTCACTTTTTTTCCTGCTGATTTCTGACATCAGAAATGGGGAACTCCTTTTAGGGTTGGCAAAATCTCCTGTACACTTCTTGGGTGCATTTTGCAGTTTTCAGTCAGGTTCCCTGTTGTTTCCTGCACTTAAGTTCACTTAGAAACTGCCAATCAATTTTTCAATGCTAAGGTTGAAACTTCAATATCTATCAGTCAAATTCTGGTATCAGCAGCAGAAATGCGAAGTCTAACGACTCCTCCCACAAAGACTGCTTCTATGTCTTAGAACCTTCTATGCCCTAATTCCCCCCAGCTGTATAAGGCACCGAGGTTAACACAGAGGTCCATTAAAACATTACTCCATCCTGTCCTGTACTTCAAGGGTTCTGAATTTACATGCTTAACCTTCTCACCCTACACTCCTGCAGGTCATGCTGGACCACTGAAGCTTCTCTGATTTTCATGGAATAATTAAATATTAGCCAGACCATATTAGCCAGACCAAGCAGAGACTAGAAGACAGATGCAGACCCTTAGGACAGGATACCTGTAGCTTAGTTTTAACATACTCAGAGATCAGCATTGGAGCCCTGAGACCATCTGCAAGTATTAACTGTAAACTACAAGGCTAGAATCATGTTCTCATGTTTTGTCTACCTTAGTTAATATTTAATTGCTCAGTATCTAGCACGGGATTGAAACCTCTCTACCAGTATCACAAAATACCAGTTTCACTTCCCATGGGCATAGCTGGATATCAAACCTAGAGCTCCCATATGCCAGTGAATATGGGAAATGTGTTTCAATTTCTGAGTGAGTGGATAAAAGCACACAGTGTATTGTTACGAAGCACAGATGAACTTACATCATAACAGATAAAGTTCAGCCTTGTCAGGCTGGCTGGACATCATTACACCTGTATGGCACAAAGTTTCAATCTCTGAGATGTCCATATTTCTTACCACAACATTCCTTGGCAGGTTCTGCTGCTGTAGGCACCCTCTCAATATACAGCAATGTGTATTATGTCCTTCGGCACCTGGCTCTCTCTGTGGATTACAGAGGGACCCTAAGAGCCTAATCCCTTCAGCATCGGCAGACCTGACAGTCTGGATTTACCAATGTATCTTTACACCACAGAGCTTTTGCTGAAGTGACTGTTTTCAAAGCTCTTGATGTCTATGGTAAAGGAAGGAATTGCATATGAGCGGCATCCCTGGAAATAAGACTGCTAATCCCCAACTTTGAAAGCGCTGTGTCTAGGTCAAAAAGCTGGGGATCAGAGGTGTTGAGTGAAGGCCTGAAGTTCTCCCTTTAGATTGAAATAGTAATCTTAAAGGACTTTAATGGTAAGCTAAACAAACAAAACAGACATGCATATAAACTGGTCCAGCTTTGTACTTACTGGACGTGAAAGACTTTTCCAGGGCTCTTCCAGTCTGCACTGAGAATGGGGTATCAGCTAGATATGTCAAGGATGTGCCTTTCACATGAGATGTTTAGTTGTAGACAATAAATATTTTCTAAAATAAATACTCTGCTCTCTTACATACTCTGCTCTTTTTCTACCTTTTGGCTCTGAGTCTACTAACAATTTGTGAATTCTTCACTGAGTTAGACATCTTTTACCATCTAACTTCTGGTCAGGCTAGGCTGGTATGGAGAAGATGACACACCTCTAGGGCCAGTAATGCTATGGGAGAATTATGCAGGATTTTTCAGGTTCAGAACTCATGCAAGAGATACCTGAAAGAAAATTATCACTTCTGAAAGAAGATAAAAAACTTATAACTCAGCTCTATCAAGGCTGCCACAAGCCTTTGTTAATCCATGCTGTTATAGTAAAGAAAGCTGAGACCTAATATTTTCCAGTTTGTAGATTTGTGTCTGGAAGGAGGAATAAGACTAGACCTTGCAAAATTACTTTAAAAACTGTTAATAATTTGATTACATGCACACTTCCCCATAATGTAACTCATTTCATCTAGTATGCTTACCTGAATTCAAGATAACAAAGTTGGTCAGAAGTGAAGTAGTATGCAACAATTCTGTAACAGACTCACTCAACTATTCGGTCCAACCAAAATGCACTACTGTTGCCTGCTCACAAGATATTCTGGAGCTGCTTTTGGCTGACAGATTAACTGCTGCCAGAGTCAGCAGAGGGTATTCCTGAAACAGTACTGTGCTCTTAATCTTATTTTGCATGGAATCCAAATAATTTTGTCTCTTACAATGATTTGCTACAAGGCCAGTGTAGGCAAAAAGAGCATTAGTTACAATGTTCTTACTGAAGCAGAAGACTTACATGTCCTGCCAGTTGCCATCCGATCAGTGAACACTTCACCACTGATTGTGCGGGCAGTAACCTGATAAAGACGTCCTGGAGTTAGCTTGTCAAACTGAGTCTCCGTGACTGGTGGCTGCACAGTTTTGACTTCTTTAACTGATCCAAGATGAGACAGAGTGATATTATAGAAATTGAGGTTTCCTGAAGGTCTTCTCCACTTAACTTTTAAAGTATCTAAGCTGCCATCATTAGTCACCATCAAATCTAAGACTTCAGTTGGGGCTAAAAAAAAAATAAGTAAGAGAATAAAATATATCCACCACAAAACATATAAGACCTGCTGCCTCCCAAACTCCCACAGTTAAGTTTTGATTTTGAATGGTTATATGAGATGGAGTATGAACGATTTTGCCTGAACAGCGAAAAGGGCAAAGTCTGGTCGCAGTGAAACTGAATCCTGTCCTGTGTAAGACACTGCACTTCTGAGAATGACATGTCTTATGATGCCCACTCTTTTTTCATGGAACAGAAAATTTTTAAGCTGTGTCTGCACTCACACCCATTATTTTGATAAAGCAGATCGTGCACATGCTCCTAAGGACAACAGATGCCTGCATACATTTTTGTAAACATTACAGCATTACTGCAGCTATGCCTGATTTACAACAGTGTAGAAGGGATTTGAATAAGACTCCTTTATTCAAATGCTCCACCAAAAGAAACACATAGCCACCTCCAATATCTCAGTTTCTAGGGCCTGGAGCACAGTAGGTACTGAAATGGAGGACCATGCTGCAAGCTATGTGGAATGCTTTTACACTCTAAGAATACCGGTGAGATTTAAAATCTTTGCACCCCACAACAGAAAGAAATAAAAATTTCTGAAGAAATAAAATGAAATTAGTATAATGCCCAGAATAGTCCAGGTGACAATAGCAGTCATCTGTGCATCCAAGACGTGACGATATTTTCACTTAATATTAAATTATGTTTAGATGATAAGATTTCTGTAGAAGAAATTGCATCTTACTCTTCCCAGAAATTAAAGAGAGGGAAGGCATGACCCTTTTTTGCCTATGTAAATGTTTTAACCATTGGACTCTAGCAGGATGTCACCTTATCTTTATCTCTATGACCACAGAACTCCATCCTGAAAAATGTTCCTAAAAAAAAATTAATTTCTAAAACTCTAGTTCTGTCAATCAATATTTTTTTGCGAAAAGGAAAATATCCCAGCAATCCACAAAAACCCATATCAAAGCAACCAACTCAGCAAACAAATATCCCAAAATACCCAAAGCACCAACATTTAATCTTAAAGTTCTTAACCTGCTTTACATTTTTTTTCCCACTTCCCTTTCAGACCTTTTCCACTTTCCTTTTAGCCTATAACTTGGTTGCAGTGGTAACTCAGGGAATTAAATAAGCTTATGGTGTCTCTAACTTGGAACACGAATCACTTATTATTCTGAAATATGTCCTATAATACTATCAGGTTATGGCCTTAGCTTCTTGTTTTGTTGTGATGAATTCTCAAATCATACCTGTCCTGACTGTTTGGAAACTTCTGCTCTCCAATCCTGCAGCCTGAGTTATGATAGAGAGGTTATACAGGTGGCCTGCTGTAAGTCCTGAAAAAGTGTAGGAAGTCAGAGAACCTTCCTGGTGAATCTCATGAATGGGTACATGATTATCTAATAACAGCAGCCGGTAACGATCCACATGCCCAGAGCCAGGAGACCACGAAACATGGAGAGTGTCTGTCTTGATGCTGACCCGAATATTTTTCACAGGAGATGGCACTGTTGGTATAAAAACAACACATGCTTAAAGCCTAATGGTTATCTCCATGATTTCAGCAATTTTGAACAGATTTACTCTTGGAATATTGGGTTTCTTTAGGGTTACTGAAAACCCAACACCAAATACACAATAACAATGAGACTCCATCCTTAGCAAACAATTCTTTATGTCAGAGATTCATATTTCATTTTTACTTATAATCAGTAGATGCTTACATAAATATATATACATATATTGCCATGTAGAAGAATTATATCCATTTGCTAATTTCAAAATGCACACCTGAAGAATACTGTAAGTGGGTTTACTTAGATGAACCATAGGAAAAGAAGTCCTACCAGTAGATCCACTTATGTGAAGTTCAGGGGTAGTCTTATTTCCAGCAACTGCACTGAGGACAATGTTGTATTTATTCCCAGGAATGAGACTGGAAAATGTATTTTCTGGTCTTGAAATCCTTCCTGGTACAGAGACTTCTTGTATCTTTTTATTATCGTGATCTAATAATACTAGGTTATACATGTCCACTTTTCCTGATGAAGGATCCCATTGAACCTGCAAGCTTGTGAGTGTAGTTTTTTCCCTATTAATTTCCAAACGAGATGGTGGCAAGGGATCTGCAGTTAGGGGAAAAAAAAAACAAACCAGAAAAGATAAACCATTTCTTGATTTGGGATTACCTGAAATTTTATGCAGCAGCACAAAAATTCTTTCGAAACTCTTGCTTTATCATCATCATGCTGCCAATACTTTCCAAAAAGTTTTTTCTTTCTATTTATAAACACTGTGCACTGAAGCCAGTCTACAAGAGAGCCCTGCAGAATTCAGAAATATTATATATTTGTACACGCTCACTCACACAGACATACACATAGTAAAACACTTCCACTGTGGATGTATATTGCAAGCTTGGAAATCTGCTGATAGTAAAACTGTAACAACTTTAATAAGAAACAGCAAACCTGCAAACCCAGCAAATTTTACTCAGTGCCTTGGTGTAATGTAGCTTTATAGATGGCAGCAACAGCTTTCATTTCCTAGCACTCACTCTAAACTCTTTATTACTAATGTGCATGAGCATTTATACAATTTTAAGGGCAACAATCTTTTATTTCCAGTATTAGCTTCAATGACTTGAAATAGATTCTGATAGAATATGCTTCTGCTCTGTAGTAGTACTATTCATAAGATTTAAAAACCCCAAACAGTACATTGGATAAACCTTCAGGAACTAATATTGGGATTACTTCTCTGAAACTCTCAACATTCATTATGTTGTTTATTAAGAAGCTCTCCAGTAAAATCACCTGTGAAATAAGATACGCTCTAAAGGGAAGGCAAACTGACTAAACCAAAAGAATCTGGTTGCTTTTATTCTCCAGGTGTATTTAATCACTCACAAGATTTCATGCAAACCACACAAAATATATTACATGTTGATGTTCTAAGGTATTGACATTTATGTCTTCCAATAAGGTTAAGCAAATGCTTATTAAGAAGGTATTGTGAAACAACCCAAAGCAGCAAAATCAAGCCTTCAGAAGTCAGGGCTTGACTGACTTATTAATTATGTTAAAATTTCCCAACAATTTAGGAATAAACTTGCCTACCACATGAGTACACTCTCTGCTACTCTTTCCTAGCATCAGACCAGGAGTGTAAGGTGCATCCAGGCTGAGAACTGTGGTCTCTCTATGAACAGCACCTCAAACACAGAAGAACAAGACTGTTTTTCCAATGCAGTCATTGCTGCCTGGTTCCCTGAACAAAGGAGACGAAAAGTGTCAGATCACATAACTAAAAAATGCAATGTAAAGGCTGAAAGGATGAAGTTGAACATACCCCTTCCCTACAAATACATAGGTAGGAGGGCCTAGGAGCCTTTAAGCTTCTTTTTCTTCAAAGTCTGGGTGGTGTAGAAGGTTTAATCACTTCCTACAAAGCTCTGCTGAGAACACAGTAGTGCCAAGTTTTGGTGGTATACTTTGTCAGTCAATTATATTAGGAAGCATCTCCTTCCTTGGAAACATTCAAAAACTGACTGGGCATGGTCCTGGGCAACCAGATCCAGGTGGCCCTGCTTGAGCAGGGGGCTTTGACCAGATGACCTGCAGAGGTCCCCTCCAACCTCAACCTTTCTGTGACTCTGAAAAATACTGTATCCCTTTGAACCCATGTCTCTGCTTAAATTCAAATTCTTGCTTTGGACCACAGAGATGTTAGTGCTCTTCAGAAAAAGAGATGAAAATTAAACAAATTGGTTAACACAATCAATCAATAAAATTAACTATCTTTTCTTATCTTTCTTTGACTTTCTTAAAAGCCAAACTAAGTCTGCTTAAATCTGAAAAAGAAAAAAAAAAATTAAAAATCAATTTGAAGACCAAGCACATCAAACTACAGGCCAAATAGTTAAAACTTCACTCAGTTACAGCAATTGAAACAGGAGGTTTTAATGAAAAGAGTCAGGAAATCTTAACAATAGGCTTGACTACCAGCTCCACCTATAATATATACTAAGCCACTAAAGACTATTATGTTGGCAAAAGTGAATAGTGAGGGTATAATCTTGTTCCTTGAAGGCAATTGTTCTAATCTGAAAGGTCAGACTTTGGAAGTCAGAAATAAATTCCAGCACTATATATGGTCAGATGCACAGCCAGCTGAAAAAGTTTTAATTTGACTGACATTGAGAGAACAGTCATGATAACTGTCAAGAAGTTTAACCATTTTTCTGACTAAGTTAGGATAACGTTGACTGCTCTTTAGTCCTGCAAAAGTAATCACCACTGTCATCTGTACTATTTGCCAAATTTGACAAAAGAAGATATCTGCATTTTTAGAAGCACATATACTGTCCTGGGTAATCTGTCTTCTAAGGTGCATGAGCAAAGAAGAAAGTTGCGTGCCTAGAAGGTGAAGTTCAGAAATTCAGACTTTATCTAATCTATCTGGTCCAGAAAACAAAACACTCAGTGCTTTGTACATCCGCTAGAACAAAGGAACAATGAGACTGGGAAGTGCCTGGGCTGAAAGAGCCCTGGATGGAAACAAACACTTGAAAAACCATTTACATTGTTATATAAGTCTCTGTTGGCAATGATACAACACTGATATATCACAGAAATAAAATATTTTCATCAAGGTATTTTTATACCATTTGACACTGTATGAATTAATGTCCCCTGGTCTACAAAGGCATCTTCCAGAAGACTTAAGGGTCTTTGAATTATATTTCAACTCCATCTTCACTTTTTGGGAAGAGGATATGCTTTGTGTGCCCAGCTGCTGCAGATCCAATTTATAGATATGGCTATGTCAAACTCCAATGACATGACTCCCAGACACAGCCTGTAAGCACAGAAACACACCTGCCTTATGCAGGAGAAAAAAAAAATAACTGGGAGATATGAGCCCAGGACTTAGTAATGGGGAATTCCTGACAGTTTCAGCCATCTTCCTACCATATCATCCATTTTTTTCCTAGTTTTCCCTCTTCATAAAACAGTAACCTACTTAATAAGGACTTTTATGAAGATTAAGTAGAGGGTTGATTTCATTGTCTTTATTAAGTACAAATATCCATTTCTTTGGGATGATACGCAACTTAGAAAATCTTTAAAACATGGTTGTTTTCTTCTTGTACTCTGCCTTTGAAATGATGATCATAATTATGACATGATTACAGATGATAAGATTATACAGCCTGTAGTTAGAGCCATGTCACATTTTGTTCCTACAGATGGCTAATAAATCAAATTTGTCCCAAATAATTTGAAATTTACAGGAGTGAACACACTGCCAAGGCATGCTTCTGGCATTTAGAGAGTTACACATCACAATGCAAAAACACTCTGTATCTTAGAAGATAAAATTCTATCTTCTTTTCACTCAAATATTTAACGGATTTTCTAACAAAAATTTATTTACCTGTTAGTTATCTCAGTACAGGAGGCTTGGATTAGGCAGTAACATAACGTAACACTGCAATATTTTTGTAGAAAACAATTCTGAAAATGGCATTTTTAAGTCTATTTTAGAAGACAAAGTTGAAAGTGAGGGAATTGCCAAATTGTTTTTCATGGCTTTCTAGACCAGTATTTCAAACCTAAATTTCAATTCAGAATTGAAATTTATAAACTTAACTGTACTTTCAGTACTATTGTTTTTAACTAGACCTAGTCATTCACTGAAATACAGTTATACTGGTACACAGACATTTGGAGATTTGAGAACTTAAAATGTATTTCACCTGAAATCAAGAAAGACAAAACCCTACCATCTTCTGCCATCAGTTCTCAATCACAAAAATAGTTTTACTGAGAACAACAAAGAATATAACATGAAAGGACTGGCAGGTGCATATCCCAGCTTTACAATGTCAGCAGTACGCTGACTAGTTGCATGGTTTTATGTGCTGTTTCATGTACATATATACACTAAAAAAACCCAATAAAATGTAAGTATTAATATGAAGCAAATATGCAGACTTGTGCCTACTAACATCTGTAATCTCAGTTTTGCAGTGGAAAATTTATCTGTAGCTCAGAGCTGATAAATGGTGTTATCAGTTTTTTCTTTCTTTCCTATTCTACTAAAATAGCACAAATGCCCCCACTGTGTGTGTTTGCATGTCTGTGCATACATGGCTTATAAAGTGCATATATGACTGTATTTTCCATCACTTCGGATGACCTATTTTAGTTCTGCTCTACAGGATTAAACACCTGCTGTTTTAAATTGACGACCCACAGATCAAAATTTCTTGAGTAAAGAGAGTCACTTTAGAGGACTAATGTGGATTATTCTACCACTATTTCACACATTATGAGACTTTAGATCTATGTATCCACAAGTGAAATAGAAGCTGCTTCTCTATGCAAGGATTCACAAGGGTAAATCTGGTGACACGTGAGAGTTCACGGAATCTTGGCAAGCTGCACAATTATTCTGTCGCAATATCAAACTTGCAAACAACACAGACTATGATTTTAATGTGACATTATATACTCAAAAGGCTAGTCTGGTCCTCTCCTAGCTTCTGCATTACTACTACAACTATGGCATGCATTATTCATTGCTTTCACCATGACTCCCTAGTCAGAAAAGATTACACTCAACATTTAACCAAATATTTTGAATTTTATGTGCCTAGCTACTCAAGTACTTTGTGTAAGAAACTTGATGATAACTAAACTCAGAATCAGCACATGAAATTTTTAACAGGATTGAATATGAGCAAAAAGCTAGCTTCTGAACTAGGTATATAAACAAACCAGCAAATTTCTCTCACTTTCTCACGTGTATTTTCTGTATCAAGATGATACAGATGTTTAAACCTCATTTTCCAAAAATGAAACACATGAGACAGGATTCCTTTCATTTCAACCAACTACACTTCAGCTTTCTAGTCTAACCCAGCCTCCTTTGATAGCCAGTGGAGAAAGCTGAGCACCTTCAAGACAGCTTAGCCCATCTTCCTTAGAAAAAGAGCTCAGGAAGGGAACCTCACTGAGTACCAAGGTCAGACATTGTGGTTTTAGACGGCCCATGATAGCTCAGTTCCACTACCATTGAAATTGGTGGAAAATTTGCTTACAATATGGCTGAAAAGACTGCTTATACTTCCATATTCACAAGACAATTTCCAGCAACGGATGCCTATGGACACTCCGGCTCAGTAGAGAGTAAACTAAAACTACTGTCATCAAGTTACAAAGGAACAGGTGAAAGAGAGTTTCCATGAAACTGGTTTAAAATGCTGCCCCTGGTGGAAATATTAGAGGAATAATCCTCCCTCATTCTGCATTGAAAAGCTTAGTATGGACAATACAACATGGGTTGTTCACAGGCATAATAAATCCTACACATTCTTTAGGAAAAAAAAAAGGACAAATTTTGGAGCTAACTGTGTATTTTGAATACCATCAAGCAATTCAACTCAAGGAAAGCAAGGAACCACAGAGCAATCTGAGTAGCTCTCTGCAGGAAACATCAATGGTTCCTCTATTCTTATTTCATGCTTTTGACTGATCTCTGCTATCCAAAATCCAAATGTAAACCTCACTTCAACTATGGCATACCAATTTTCAGTATTTCAACTTAAACTTTAGTCAGACTTTTCAGTTTGACGTCAGCTACATAACATGATTCTAATGATCAGCTGCTTCCAATCACTTTCATCTCACAGCCTTGAAAAATCTATTTAGTCATAGAAGTCATAAATGGCATGTACAAGCTTCTGTGTAAATGGTTACGCGTTAATCAAAATGTGCTCTAAAGTGATATCTTCTCTACTTCTATGCAAGTGTTCAATAATAGAACTTTACTATACAGAAATCATGGTGATTTATACCTGTCTCTCTGACAATGTTTGATCTATTCTTTCAATTGTCACATTATAAGCAATCAATATCAAAATTAAAAACAATCAGCATGATGCACAACAAATTTAAATCACTGTCTGCATACAAACTATTACTCATTTTTACCAACTGACATGACTTGTGCTTAATGTATAGCAATGACACCAGCAGACTTGTCAATGGATTTTAACTTGAGTTACCACAGAAAGTTAATGGAGATTATTTAGTGCATTTGTATGGTTAATGTGGGATAAAGGCTCTGACAGAAAGCGACACCTCTGAACAGGTAATTGTGAAGTATTTGGCTGCTGTACTCCTCAATACTTATATCAAGTACCTCTCTAAAACTAACACCTTAGGAGCAAATCAGAGAGGCATTTAATGACGAACCTTATTTAAGACGTCTCTGCTTTGGGTCTTGAACTACTACCTTTAAGAGGATGAACAATATTACATTTTATCATCTTCAAAAAAGCACAGATACAGGTAGAAAGAGGCCAGTTGTGTCACTGCAGTTGTTGTCATTCATTGTTGTTCACAGCTGAATTTTTCACATGCTCACACAAACACGAATGCAGAAAGGGGGCTTTCCTTGGCAGCCCTCTGTCAGGCTGCTGGACCATTTTTACAGCCAGTCATGGATATGACACTGTAAGTGCTCTGCACACAACTATATGTCATAACTGGTGATATTGAAGGAAAACATACAAGAAGGAAGTTTCAGCCTTACATTCTGACTTTTAGACTCTGGTTAGATAGAATGGAAAAGTATGGAAATGGGCTGAAACAGTAAGTTACCCTTGAAGAAGATTTACCTGCTATGAAATAGACTGTATTTTAAACACAGTAAGTAAACCGGCAGTTGAGGAACTATGACAACAATATGTTTCCATGAGTACAAAGGATGTTATGGGCTACTACTACATAAAACATTTTTCTGACCTAATATCCATGAGCACCTTCTTCTTTCAAGCCTGCTGGGGTTAGCTGTCAGCAGTAGTTACTTCTGGCAGTGGGCTAAAGAGAACTCAAGCGCAGGTCTGCTATGTTCAGCAAACACTGTCCGCTTGCAGTGCCTGTAAATGCGTCGCCCTCCTCTTGGAGCCGGCCGAAGCAAGAGGAGGGAAGGAAAAGCCCAGCATCCTTCCCCGCGCACCTGCCGTGCCCGCGCCCGTACCTGTCTGCACGGAGATGTTGAGAGGCTCCCCGCCAGCGAGCGGCTCGACGCGCAGGTGGTACCAGGTGCCGGCCTCCAGGCCCCGCAGGGTGCAGCCGAAGGTGCCGTTCCCCTGGGGGGCGGGCTGGCAGCCGGCCGCCTCTCCGTCCTCGGAGCGCCCGCTCAGGCTGAAGTTGCAGGCACGGCCCGCGGCGCCCCAGCGCAGCCGAACGCTCTGCCCGGCGACGCTCCGCTCCGTTAGGTTGGCGCTGCATCCCGCCGCCTGCCCCGGCGCGGCCTGCGGAGAGCGGAGAGAGCTCTGAGNGGCGTGCAGACCTCGGAGAGCCCCGCCGGTGCCCCGGGCTCAGCCCCCAGCCTGTCCCCGCGCTGTGCCGGTGCGGGGCCAACCTGCCGGTGTCCCCCAGGCTCGCCTGCGACCTGCGAGGGGCAACCCTGCACCGCGCCCCTCCTCCCGGCCGCTCACCTTGGTCAGGGCCAGCGCCGTCCACAGGGCGAATCCCGCTCCATAGCTTAGCATCGCCGACAGGTTTTAACCCCAAAAACCCTCGCGGGGAGGGGAAAAGGNCCGCCGAGCCGCCTCCCTGACACCGGCGTGGGGTGGGGGGGCTGCCCGCCCGCGGCTGAGGAGGAGCGGAGGAGGCGGGGGAGGCGGCCGCCGCTTCCCACGCTGCCATTCTGACCCGGGCTGACTCTCCCGAAGCCCTTCCCGCCGACTTCCGCAATCAAGAGGCGATTTCCTCGCGTCTCGCTGCGGGGGGCGAAGCTCGGCGACTCGGGACCTGCCGCCCACCGGGCAGGCGACCGGCCCCGGGGTGCCGCCCCTCTCTCCTTAAGGATCCCACCTTCCTCCCCGCTCCTCTCCCACCCCACCTCCCTTCCTTCCTCGCCGCTTCCTCCTCATGTCGGTTTCCCCCCGGGTCTTGTCTTCCCAAGCGTTCCTCCCGGCGCACGGGGCCCCTCAGCGGTGCCGCTGTTGGGGCGCGGCACTCTTGTCTCACTCTGGCTGCACCTCACTTGGCGCTGCCTTGCCTTGTCTCATGGTTGCATCGCCTCATAACGTCTTCTTGCCTCTGCCCCACCTCACAGATGCCTTGTCTCATGCTGGTCTTGCCTCATTCCCACCTTGCTTCTTGCCTGCCTTACCTCACGGCTGCCTTGCCTCGTGTGGCTCCTTCTCCTCCTGCCTGCCACTCCTCTTGGCCGCCTCACCTCTCGCTTGCTGCCATGGCCACCTCACTCCATGGCCACCTCACCTCGCATGCCTGCTCTCCTCACACCTGCCACCCTTCACAGCCATCCCACCTCCTGGCCCATCCTCCTCTTGGCCTCAGCTATCACAAACCCACCACTCCAGCTCCCACACCCCAAACTCTGATGTTTTTAAGGGTTAACCATAGACCACCAAGGCCTCCATTCTCTCCCTGCCCGTTTGGCACTGCAACCAGAGGCCTTGTGTCCAGGAGAGTCCAGCAGAGCCCAACACTGAGCTCCTGCCTGCAGCAGCGTCTGTCCATGAGCAGCCAAGTCATCTCCGTTTTCTGTTTCAGCTCATGTCCTCGAAACAATTCCTTCCCACATCCCCTGAACAACTCCCAAGCTAAAACTACACACACCATGGAAAGCAATAAAGTCTCCCTGTTTTCAGACAGCACCAATAAAGCTGTGTGCAAATCCGAGATGGCTACTGCCAAAATGAAAACTTTCCATTTCTGTCATGCATGCCCATTCCCTTCTTGTTTAACTTTCAACCTCTAAAAACTCACATGTAAGTGTGTACATGGGGTGACAGAGAAGAAGTGTAGACAGAAGCATTTTGCACCTTCAGATAATCAAATACACAATAGCAGCCATAGAGTGAATTTGGGGGTGCACAAAAGAGAAGGAAATGGACATTCCTTCTGGGAATGTAATTTTTCTGCATCCTCTGTACTGCATTGTGCATGTGGGATTTTAACTTTTAAAAGCAGTACCTCAAACAAATTCAACACCATCCCTGTATCACTTTTGCCCTCTTTGAGGGAGAAAAAGGTTCTAGGTTTACAAACATTAGTCTGCCTTTTAGGGGAGCTGCTGCTCTAGGATTTTTCTGGGCACCAGCCTGTCAAACATCAGATACAAATATCTGAAAAACCTTAGCTCTCCTTCTGTTCTGAAATCAAAAGTCTGAGCACTCAAGGGTGTTACCTGCACCTGCAGAAAACTTCATCTGTCCCAGTGGAGCTCCCTGCCTGGTCCTAGGGACATGGCACTGAAAGTGTTGTGCTGTACTTTGCAAAGCTGAGGATAATTAATAACTTTATGATCATTGCCTTAAGTGACAATATAAATTTGTGTTGGTTATTATGCCATTCTCAAGCCCATCACAGAAGAAGATCTCCCTTGGAAGAGATGTTTTACATACTTCAGACAGAAGGAGGAACCAAGCCCCAAAGAGCTAGCACAGGAATAATCATACCATTGATGGGAAACACAAGGTGTTTCCTAAACTGGGACTAAAATGACATAGATGTCTTGTAATTATTTAAGGTGAGAGTTTTATGGTGTGATTTCTTCTTTAGGTGATCGTGCTTTTTGGACTTAACAGCATAAACCACACCAATACTTTTCCAGCACTGGAGAAGTGCAAATCTGAAGGCTTATTGGGATGTTTGGATTACTTCAAAACCCTCTCTGAAAATGACAACATTCAGGGTAACCTGCCTCTTCTTGAAAAGTGGAGCTCACATTATTATAAGGATTTTTGAAAACATCCATGACCTGAATTTGCAGGGAAGATATAATTTGGATATTTAGATGTAAGTTATTTAAGTGGATGTAATAAGTAAAAGGAAAAAAACCCCAACCATAATCAACACTGCAAACACAAAATTCAGGAAAAAATGGAACCTACCACAAGTAAAACTTAAAGACTTTTGGAAGTAAATGCCTGTTTGTCCTTTCTAGCTAGCATAAGATAATGTGTGGAGGAAAATGATGTTCCTGCTTCTCAAAAGTGCTCATAATTTAGAAGTTCCTACTTTATTACTCTTATTCTTGCTATCATAAAATTTTTAATTCTTTGTATTAGTAGGAAAGTACTGGTTTATTACAGGTTTTGAGACTTCCTTCTGTATATTATCCAGCAAAATCTGCTACACGGGTCAGGTCTGACACAGATGCCTATGCCAGCACTGGAATAAATCAGGAGGGGTTCATCATTCACTGGTGGCAATATATTTATATAGAATTGCCAACAAAGTGCAAGTTATTATTTCCAGACTGGTATTGAATAAATGATCTTTTAGTAAATCAGCAGTCATGCAGATTTAACACTTACTGATCTGTGTAGCAAGCCAAGAAACTAATTAAACTGAAAAAAGAACTGGAAGTGAGTTTTGGGAGTTGCCGGACGTGTCTCTAATAGCAGGCTCCAAAGTCCCTTTCAGACACTTTCCCAAGGCTTCCTGACTTTTTTTTTTTTTTTAACACCAACCTCTCTGTCTCTCTAATCAAGAGGAAATGGGCTTTGCATAGTTTTTGTCATGGATTCAAAGTGCAAGCTGCAGCTTTACTTGAAATCCAAGGCAGCTCTAAACCAAACATTTTGTTCAATTGAAATGTCACTATTGTCCCCCCCAAAATGGGTATGTGCACAGCCAAATAACATGGCTTTACTTCTGCAAACAAGAGGCTCCAGCCTGGGCAAATGCAGTTCATAGGAGATATCGTCTTCTTCACAACAATACTCAGCACTTAGTCTATGTGTTTTCAAAGTATTGTCTTAAATCCAGTTAATCCTTTAAACATCCCTGATGTTTGACAAAAAATGTTTTAACTCCATTCTAAAGACTGGGAAACAGAGATGGAGGCCAAAGATGTTAAGTTTGTGTGTCTAAATTGGTATATCTAGATTCAAATGTCCAGAGCCAGTTGGAGGCTACAAGAGAAAGCTATTACTGATTTTTTTTTTCCATAGATATACTTAGATGGTTTATTCTCAGAATTCTGGTTTGAAAGTTTTGACCTAAGCAGCTTGACAGTGCAAATGATGTGATTCAGGAGGTGGTGTAGAAACACCAGAGGCAGTAGCTTCTGTTCAAATGGTGCCCCTTCTCTAGCTCTGGCAGGATTGTGCAGTAGGAGTGCAGTTTGGGTAATACCTGATTTTATAGGACATTTCCATTCAGAAGGAACCAGTATTCTGCACAGAAGGCATGCAAATGAACAGAGGGCATAAGGAAATAAGCTCAGCCTGCATGCACAAAGCCAGAAAGATCATATTTGACAAGAACTGTATCAGTTATGGAATGGGGTGCAGTTCTGTCCATCCTTGGCTCAGTCCCTTTCCCTAATCAGCATTAGAACAGCAGTATCGGGGCCCATAAACCATCAAGTTTATGGACCCTGACACTCTGTCCACAGCCTTCCCAAACATAAAACACATTTCTTAGTCTTATCCACTGCAACAGACAGTAGTAACTGAAACATATTTGCCTGTCCCAATACACTGAGTGTAATGTGGTCTCCTGGAAGATAAGCCACAGGGAATTTAGGGATTTTCAGTTCTAAACCACTATGTGATAATAGTGATACAGTGACCAATAATGTCCTGCATGCTTTAGCTCTAACTGCCCATACACATTCTGCCAATGGTGATTCCAGATTTGCTCTCAGATTACTGAACTGAGTCTTGCAGAAAAGGAAGACTGGAAATTGATTTGGAGGTACTGAATGCCTGCTTTTCTCCTTCTATGGCTGGGACTGGCAGCCCCATTCCCCTTCTCTGCCAGGGCGGTTTGTGGTTGCACAGAGCAGAGACCAAGAAGTGTCTGTGTGTCTCCACTCTGCCTATCAGCCAGTAGATAAACTGACCATGGCCAAGGTCAGGGTTCCTTTTGAGGCCAGTTAAAGCATCTGGATTTCTCTTGCTTTGATCTGTAAACAATGTATGTAATTATCTGTAAATAAGGTCATTGCACACTGTAATTGTTAGCAGGTAATTAGAGCTATACCCTCACATCATGCAACAAACAATAATAGAGCCTGAGTCGCTGAGAGCAGACACCCAGGCTCCTGTGAGTCCTGCCACATCCAGGAGCTTTCCATTGCTTCTCACATATCCTGATAATTTCCCTTGAACTTTTCCCAATGCAACGTGCACACCAGGACTGGGCTGTACAGAAGAGGCAGAATTTTTCTGCAGCTATACTTCTAGCAAATGACATTGTCAGCATGAACATCAAAACAAAACATCCCACCAAAAAAAACCCCAAAGCTTAGTCCTGTAGCTATTTTTTTTCAGGTTTTGTTGTTTTTTTAAGCCCACAAAACATCCACTTGTAATAGCTATCAGGCTCCACAGAGTGGAGCAGGCTTAATAAAAATCAGTAATTCTTCTGTCTTACCTCGTCTGTAGTGCTAGAGTATTGAAGAGTAGTTGTTGGAATCCAGGCTTTCTCTGTTACTGCAGATTTCAAGTCAAAGTAGAGGTTTTCAATGGGATTTTTACTGAAGTGTTCAGTCACACTTCTGATGAACATTTCTGTGCTACTCTTCAACACATTTTCAGGCCTTGAAGTAACAGCATTTGAAGAGGCGGATGTAGTTCTAGTACTCCACACAGAAGTGTCTGCATCTTGGAGATCTAAGACAAACAAAGGAAAGTGATTAAAATCAGCCCTACATTTTTATAAACAATTCATTAGATTCAATAAATGTGGCTGATACAACTTCCAAGTAGTGTAAGTGCACCTGTCAGTTCTATAGGTTTTCTTATTTTCAGTGCAAACGGGTTTTTGCATCAACACCAAAGCCTGCAAAACACATCCAGAAAAAAATTAATGTCCCTGAACTTTCATACCATTCATTTTAAATATAGTCCATCAGTGATTCTGAAGAGAAGAGAAAGGTTGTACTTTGTCATTAAGGGCACAAAGTTTTCACTTGCAACTTTTCCATTTGCTTGTATCTATCAAATGGCACACAGTATCAGCTTTATATTGTCAACCCTCTCCCCTGGTTTCTACGTGCATGGGCCAGATTCTCATCTGCCTTTTGTTGGTGTTAAGTTTAAAACATGGCTTTATTCAGTATAATTTTTCAAGATGATTTTTCCAATTTTTTTTTCTCAAGATACTTTTTCAAGGTAAGTTCCTTGTGCCCACATGAACATTTCTCTTGCTTTCTCAAATCAGTCCTATGCAGACCCCATGCTAGTCCCTGACTGCTGCCTTCCCGAGGCTCAGCTAACGATCACTTAACTGAAGTATCTGTAAATATGACAGTAGATTCGCTTTTTTAGTCACGTATCCTTCAGAGAAAGCCAAAGTTGCAATTAGAGCTCAGGAAAGATTTTACTACACATTTTTCCTCCACATTTTCGTGGCTCTTCCTCCCCATTGGTATGTATTTAATATCCTTTCTTTGTGGCTGTGAGGGCAGGGTTCAAGCTGTGGTGGCCTCTACATCTGGTAGCATCACATTTCAGCTAAACTATTGGAATTACTCACTGGCCCCTTCTCACAAAAAGCTGCCCTGCCATTGCTGTAACACAGCTAGTGTGCGTTGGCTCAATGCCCAAGACACTTTGTCTGTCCTTGAACTGGGGTCTACCAGCATGACAGAACCTTGTTTTGCTGCTGAGCCACTGGGCTGGTTGCCATTTATAATGGTTTTAGCTCACAAATCCTTTAAAAACAAAGTAGTGACTGGGTTAAATTGCAGAAGCAGCTTTCGAATGCAATTACTTGGTGTGCAGTTATGATGTCTTAGCTGGCCAATGTGTGATTACCTCTTACCCAAAGGAGCAGTGGGTGAGCTTCCACGAAGTCAATATTATAGGGTTTTTTTGTATATGTGCAAATATATATGTTAACATGTTTATGTAAATAAATTTGCAGCACTCTCATTTGCACAGAAAAGTGAGGTTGTAAACTCTAGTAGGAGACATTTCCATGCAAGTGTTTCCTGTGCTTGACAGCACAGTGCATTCACCTGGCACATGGTTCTGGAACTTTTTGAAAAGAAGTGGTTTACTGAAACGGGTTGGCATCCAGAGTAGATGTTTTCCTTCCTTTTATCTAATTGTGCTTCTCTGGAAATAAAAAAAATTCCAAGTCTCCAGTAAATTACAAAAATGTTGATCAAATATTTTTCCAAATCGAGGCAGTGAAAACAATACTACAGATCCAACTCTTCTCTCTTACACTTGTGCAAAGGGTTTCATCAAAACCTCAGGTCTGGTCCAACTCTGCACAATCATCTTCATGCTGCCGCCTTTGCAGAACCCTCTGTAGAGAGCCTAAGGTGCAGAGTCTGCTGCGGTCCTATGTCACATACCTTTATAGTTCCCACGAGAAGGACAAGAACCTTGTGCTTAAGCTGTCATCAGCTGCTGCAACAAACCTGTCAGCTGGCACAAGTCCAGACTTAGCCTAGATTCCATGTCAGTCATTGTTCCTGGAGATCTCCTATTAGTTGTGGGTCTCTGAAAGTTTACAGTAGGCAACTAGAAATATTAGCCCCAAGGACTTGGAAAGAGCTCTATGCCTCTCAGATATCTCTGAGTTCAGCAGGAAGTAGAACTTACTGATAGAAAGACAGCAAAAAAAGGGTAAGTCTGAGCAGTCAGCAATCGCTTAGGAAAAAAGGCCACTCTGCTGAGTTCCTAAATATACATTTACACACCAAATGTGAAAATATGCTAAAAAAAAAAAAAATCTTGGCTTAATTTACAGACAAATAGCAGTGATTCCAGCAGGAAGGCATTTGCATTCCAGTGCAATTGTGCTTTAGGAAAGCTGCTCCTCCATAAAAGGGAAGCTGGTGCTGCCAGTGACATTTATGGGACTCAGTAACCAGGATAACTGGCATTCTTGGTGCAGGAGCGAAGGGGAGAGCTCGACTGTCCTGGAAGCAAAACACTTGGTCCTCAGAAAAGTTCCCCCAGCCCAAGGAGGTCCCATGAACAAGCATTTGGTCACTGCATGACCCAACTCTTCTTGTTAAGTTTTGGGCTATTCTGGGTTTCCAGCTAAAGGATCTTTCCCAGAAAATACTGGTTACAGTCTGTTACCTGTAACCTATGGATAGAAGTGACTTGTGTACAGCACTATGCCATACTGGAACTTCAGATACATGTGCCAGTACTTTCCATATATCCTACAGTGGACTGACTAATGTGGTTCATATCTGCCCCCACTTTAAAAAGTCAGAATCCATGTTTATATTTTAAATAAAACCACTATTGTGATCCTAGCATAGGGACCCTCATAGCCCTTCTTCAGTAGCAGGCATTTAAAAAAGAAAACTGCATATTATAAGGCTTATGTAGCAGATTTCTACACAACCTGATTTCCAATTTTTTTAACCAGAGAAAACTCACTTCCTCTCTGGACATTAGTAAAGTACACAGAAATCTCAACAGTGGGATTTTTCAGATGTGTTTATCATTGTTCTAGCAGTCTCTTTGGAACAGAACAGAACAGCACTGACACTGATGTTGATCACTAGTGGCTGGATGATATACAGTGTGTGAACATAATATTGTAATCATCAGTAGCACACCCAGGAGAAATTATGATGTTCTGACTAAGTGCATATTGCATCCACAGGGTGTACTGCAAACCACATCCATCCACACAGCAGCAGGCTGCTTACAAGGAAGGCCCCTTGTAATTCCACGTTTGCATGTATGATTAGCAAAAGTGCTGATTAGTTGTCAAGAACTGAGAACCTTACAGTGGTGTCTTCAGCCTTAGCTGAGCTGGCATAGTGCAGCTTTCTGAAATAGCTCACATTGTACTGATCTGCCTACTCCATTAGAACAGTTTCAGAAAACTAAGGCTGAACTGCTAGTGAAACATAATTGAATCAGATACCTAGTGTATAAGACAAAAAATACTCTGTAAGACTACATCTAACTCACTGCAAGACTTGAAACAAAAAGGGATAGCTTTAAGATCTCTTTATGTGCAGGACAAAATGAATTATCTTTTTAGCTAACTACTTGTAAATAAAAAAACCCCCAGATTTCTGTTGTATGTAGGAGTATGAGAGAAGAACAAAATCCACTAAATGTCCTTTCTTTCCCATTCAATGTAGACTTTTAAAACCTGCAAAATCTGTGCTGCTTGAAAATTTTTGCTTTCTTTGTTTGAATGTTGTAGGAGTTAGTATCTCATTTGTATCTCATGTCAGAGAAGTTGAAGGTCTCCAAACTCCAGTCTCATCCTGAGCTGCTCTTTTACTTGCTTGTTTTTGAAATGCTGAAGTAGCCACTTAAAGGTTCTTTCAGCATCAGTGGTAGCAGAACACCCATATAACTATGACGATAACACCATTGCTGTAGCAGCCCTATTTCTGACACTATTGGTAGTTCCAGCTTACCCTGAAGTGGATTCTTGGTCACTGGAAGGGCATCTAGACTCCATTAACTCCATGGATTACACCTCTACCGAAGAGAGCTCAGAAACTTAGTAACTATGGAGACATCTAGGTCTTGGTTCAGTTGCCTAAACCTAAAGGAGTCTGAACTGCCCTAGGGCATCTGAGGCATCTGCCCGGGGCTCTCATAACGCTTATGGGAGACATATGTCTTTCTGGGCTGGCAGTTAGAGATCAAGTGGAATATCCTGGAGCATCTCAAATGACAAAAAGCACCTTGCTGAGATAAGTAAAATAATCACTTCCTTCAGACACCTACATTTAGACACCTAGAAGTTCAAACCCACTCCAGCTTCTACATGGAAGTCCACACAAAATAAAGGGAGACAATGTAATAATGAAAAATACCAGCATAGTTGTTTGGAATTGGCATCTTTGTTAGCACTCGCAGGAGAAGATGAAATCATAAAGCAGGACTTGCCATCCTCCTGATTGCTCTGGGAAGCTGTGCCTATTGTTCCATTTTCTCCCTATGAAAGTAGCTGAGCTGGTTTTGTTCTATATTCTTTGTGCTATGGCTCATTGAGACTGAAAATTTACAAAGCCCACAGACCTAGGCTACACTGCAGATTTCTCCATTTCTTTTTAGAAAATCTAAACCCACATTTGTCTTTGAGCTTCTGTCAGTATGCTATTGGATTGTGTACAAGACCTCGTAACTATGTCCGAGGATCTGACATTGATGGCTCTCTTTGTCCAGATGGAGCTCAGCAAAATTGGTCAGCCATGTATTTCTTTGACCAAAGAAAGAAGATTCAAGTAATTTTTGATATTTCATGGGTTCACATAGATGTTAGCAAACTCTTACACTTACAGAACCCTATAAAATAACTTGGAGAGATTAAAATGAATTTCAGTGAATGTATTTTAGGAAAAATGTTTTGGGTCAACTTAAAGGTGGAATGAAAATAATTTTTACCACTGTTCTAATTTATCCTGAAGAAATTTGTAAAAGTTACACACACAAAAAATTCCAACCTGTAGTGAACTTATGGATGGATTATTGCAGTATCTACAAACACTAAAGGTATGGAAAGCTTAAAGCCTAAAGATATTTACATTATTTCAAAAATGGGTAAGATTTGCTGCCTTTTATGTGCTTCTGCCACCTTTCTTTGGTGCTTTTCCACCTTCCCAAGAGTTCCAAGAAGACATATGTGCTTCCCTTTCCATGTTCTGCAGTTGCTACTGCTGCTCCACTGGTTTTAGAGCGTGCTTGGAATGTGCACTGCTCTGGTCTCTTCTGCAATCCATCTCAGCCACTGAAGAACCAGCAGTGGGATGTGAATTTAATTAGCTGAAGTTCTGATTATGAAGCAGCTAAACCGAAAGGGGGATAAAGGGAAGAGAGAAGCTCTTCTTTCCCTTTCTGTGAAAGAAACGATCTCAGACAAGAACCAAGGGTAGAAAAGGTGGAAGGAACAGTGTGAACATCAGATGGCACATCAGACTTCAGCTCATACCTGGTATCTGGTATTTTGTCTATTTTAGGCTGCCACCAAACAAGAGATAGAAGGATGTTCTAGCTGTTATTTGAATTCCTTGTCCAACATGTTTTATATCTCTGTAGATCCCACTATGGTTCTTCAGTGCTTGGCACACAACTGTAAGTAAATCCTCCACAAAATCAGCTACTCTTTTTGAATGTCTCGATATCCACAGCTCTAGGGTTGTCCTTACCATGTATGATATAAGAGAAATGCAATGAAGATCATCATATTACAAAACAGTTCATGTCACCCTCTGCATCCAGACTGCTCTACAGCCTGTGTGACAGTCTCTAGAGCTCAGTGCATAACTGCAGCATACAGCTTGGCCTTGTGGCTCCTTATTTGAACTATTGTTTACTTAGTGAATAATTTTTGGTCAGCAGTGGTTTTGAGCTTTGTTGGTAATATTCAAGGTGCCACATAGCATTGCATCTGTTCTTAACTGGATATTTTATTAAAATTAACCTACTTAGAACAAAAGAGGCTTATAAGAATTGCTTATGCAGCTCAAGAGTGACATCAGTGTTAGTGTGTCAGCATGCATGGTGGATATTTGTTCCACAAGTGTTACTTACATGCAACAGTCTTTGTTCTTTTCAGTCACCCCACCTTCTACCTCTTCACCTGCCCCATCTTTTCCTCCTGCCTGTTTCCATTCCTGTTCCTTCTCCTGGTTTCTGAGCTTAGAGAAGCTCTAAACCCAACAGCAGTCTGGTGAAAAGAAGGCTTTAGCACTACTGAGATTTTTTCTCTCTCTACCCAGAACGTCCTCATGAATTTGGTGGGAAATGAAGTGTCACTTTCTCAAGGGATATTGATACCTTATGACGATTCTTCGTGTTAGCTGTTTCAGCTGGAGGCCAGATTCAAACATGAGTTTGTGTGAGAAGGACTGTTTGCTGCTAGATTTAGAATCATCTCTGAGTGAGCAGAGATGGCATACATACCCAAACTCATCCTGATTTCCACAGTCATTTAAGTCAGGACTATTGCAAACCATGTAAATCCAAACACATCTCAGATGGCTGTTTTGAAACTCAAATCCAAGCTCAGACTTTCCCCAGGCTCAGAAAAATCATGTTTGATATTTGAGTAAGGTCGAGAATAAAAGGTAGTTGCAGTTATTGGGTTTGGTGCTTGTACTCAATGTGGGCTGATGTTTGGGATGCAATTCAGTGAGCTACTCCTATGTCAAAATATAACTATTTTTATGAGCACTGTGAAAACAGAGGGATATCAAAATATGGTGTTAGTCAGGAGTAGAAAAACTTACAGCAATTTCAGCTCCAAAGATTTTGCTCAGTTTTTACTATCTTAGCTAAATATAGACCAAATATGTTATTTTAGGCTGATCCACTTCTGCTTTGTACTGAAAGCAGATAGATGTTCTTGGAAGGCTAATTTTACACATTCAGCATTGAAAATTTTGACATGCATATGGATGCCACGACCAGAATTGGGGGCATTAGATTTTGTTTTCATAGTACTTACTACTATTTGAAAAATTAATCTCTTTGCACTACTTCCACTTTATGAGCTTCTTATATTCCTAAAATTCTTAGTTAGATATTGAGGATTATAATGTTTTGTTGATTTTTCAGCAGAGCTTCCCAGAGCTGTCAAAAATAAGATAAGTAACACACTTAGAAAGGATTGACAGGCCTGTCTATGGAGAGAATTTCAGGAAAATTAAGGTAAATTCATTTAAGAACTGAGCACAGTAAATAGATGAGAAGGTGCTTTAATATCCCATGACAACTGTCTTAGTGCTTGTTGGTCTTAAATTGCTTCTCCTCTGAGAATGATTAAGAAAAGTATATAAGGTTACTTTAACTTTGTTAGGCCACACTCCATCAGCTATCTAAAGGAAAAAACACTACCTATGTACCTCATCTGAACTGCTCATAGTGTCTTTGAATATGCAAGCCATACACACCCCACAGGACTTAAAGTGATTTTGCCTTTTTAATCTCTAACATATATGGGAGGGCTGGGATGGCATCATGGCCACTTTTCCATTCCCCATTTCTGCAAGCTATCTTTTCATACCTCCACTCAGGTGAGTAGTCCTGGTCCTATGAGTAGAGTTCTGCAAGTGCAAATTTGCTGAAAAAAAATGGTACCCTGACTTACAATAGCTACGAGTTTAGAAAGAATGAGAATTTGGATTAAACACTCTGAAAACTTGGCCATATGCAAAAGTTTTAGGTCATAAAACATTTTGTTAACCCTGTAAAGACAAGAATTAACTGTTCCCCACTAAAAAGATGTCTGTAGGTTGTTCTTATTTACTATGATGAGCTGCTTAATAGTGCACAAGAACAATATTAACAGGATTGCCAGGAAGGATCAACAACAGGACATTGAAGAAAGCATTATTAAGCAGTATTCAAACCATTCTACCTTCCATTTTGCCATGGACATGGAAACCCACAACTACACAGATATACTGGTAGGTGTCTGTAGGTATGTGCACAGACCTTTGCATTTCAAGGTGCTATTCCAAGAATTTCTGGGACTTTTGACTCCGTTCATTACTCTCAGGATTTTGAGTGATCTCATGTATATGGCATCTAAGAGCAAAATTACACTGAGTAAACACATGAATGTGTAAGTCCTGACTGTTCTAATTATGCATTTAGGTTAATCAGAGAAATAACTGTGCATGTGTTTGATTTTCAGATGTCTTCTCACTCTTGACAGATTGAATCTGGATTGGTATGATAAAATGAATGGGGAGGAGAACTTCTTTGCATCCACATTTTAAAAAGTACTAGGAATTAGTACCCATAGTTTAGAAATGGAAAAAGGAAATGACACAATAATAGTGAGCTGAGCTTACACATAAGCACATTGATCCAAAGATTGGGAGCAGACAAAAGGAGAGACATCCTGAAAATATAAAGTGGCTTAAAAACTCCACCAGTTGTGAGAAAGACAGCACTCATCTCAGCTGTTCTTTAATAGTCCTCAAAATGCTTTTCAACTGTGAAAAACATTCTTCTGTATGAATAAAATATCATAATTTTTCACATTTGAGTTAGCATAACAGAGACATTTTTGTTACCAAAAGTCCTAGGACATTTTCTTGACAGAATAACTCACCTTGCTTTGAGCACAGATTTACATAAACAGGTTTTCCCGTCTCGCTGGTTTTTAGCTGCATCCATGTATGAAGGTATTTTTTACTCCGCTTGGCCATTACCTTCTGGCCTTGTTTTGTGAGAAAAAGAGAGCTGTTGGCCACCTTCAGGAGCCCATCCTCGTGGCAATTCCACCTGACTGCCTGGGGACAATCGACAATGATGCTGCGAGACGACAGAGCAGAGCGCGTAGAGATGCTCAGGCACTGGGCAGACTTCACATGGAGGAGTCTGTCATCTGCCATCCACTGCCACTCCTGGTCCAGGCTGGTCATATTGCACTTTTCCATAATGACTCCTCTCTTTTCTGAAAGACACTGCTGTTTCTGGACATGGATAATCAGAAACCCTTCTGGGAATGGAAAATTCCACAAAAATACAATAGATTACACATTTTCTTGACAAAAAGAAAATTCTCAATTATTTAAAATACATCAGCAAATAAATCTCTCTTCTCACTTTCTGTGTGTTGAACTTTTCATGAAACTTCCCATATGTTGAACCTATTTAAAAAAACCCTCCAAACACAACACCCACATGATGCATGTGCTGGTAATGTAAATAATGAAAACGAAAAACCTCAAACTATTGTGGCAAGGTTACGTTGACTTTCATTGTATACAAAAATAAGAAAAAATTAAACGATATAAAAGAAATCCAAGAACTATTAACTTCAAACACCAGTTCCTCATTTCTCCTGCTTGAAAGCATACAAAGATCTACATGACTTCTCAGTCTCTGTTTCAGTTTTACAACACAGACTTTAAAAAATATAATTTACTGCCTGCAAGTTGTTTTAGTAATATTCATAGTGTTTCTGAGGGAAACATATAGGAGGATATTCAAAAATCTATGTGTCTCTTAGTGCCTGTGTTACAGGAACGGAGGTTCTTTACTGATAGGAAGTACATCTGTTTTACTGGATTTATTCCAACGTCTCTAGCTGTTAGCTTTGTGACCATTCCAATTCACATAAGATTAGCTCTCTGTGTCACCACACTTAAAGATCAACACCAACTACTCAAATGAAGAAAACTACAATGCATTCATCAAAACCCCACAAATTTACCAATGCAAAATGCGTACTCGTTACAGAACACGGAACCGGTTATTTCAAATGCAGCCTCCCTGCCATATCATGTTAATGTCGTTCTTTGTTTTTAATCTTAGTTACTCAAACATTTCCAGCCCCATTAGTTACAAAGTGCTAAACCAAATGTGTATTTATTTCCTTCAGTTGATGTTGTCATTCCTCTGTTTTTACAGACCTGGGTATTTTCTAACTAAGCATTAGAGAAAGCTCCTGTCTCTTAAAGTTTCACAAAGTATGAATAAAAGATAGGAATCTCCCTTTTGAAGCATTTGTCCCAAAAATTCAGCTCCTGGATTGTCTATTGGGAGACTTTTTTTAAAAAAGAAGATGTATCTCCAGCATAGAAGAAGGCAGTTTATTTTCCTTTGCAAAAGAATCTAAACAGAACGGGCTATGTTGGCCCTGCCCCTCATTCCTCTGGTATGAAGCCCAGCGAAGAGGTGACTTGGTTTTTGTAAGTCACCAGCTGTGCCAGAGGGCTCTGCTCAGTGCCAGAAAGCGCAATACGGCAGAGGGGAAGTGGGGAGAGACACTTACCTGAGAATGTCAAGGCAAGACAGGTAGAAACCAGGACGTGAAATAAAGAATCCATTTTCCCTCTAGCAACTCCCCATGCTTCTCTTAAAAAAACCCACCTCAGATAAGTGAAGCGAAGGCTAGGAAGGAAATGTGCCTTCACAGGGGGAAAAAGTCAGTGACGAGCACTTCCTTCTATTCAATTGTTTTGGGGGGTTTTACAGCACTTTGTCCTTTTATATGATTCTTCGGTTTACTAGTTGGTTTATTTTGGAAAAATACAAGCAAAAGAGAAGTTTTCAAACACTTGGGAAATTAAAAGAGATTATATTGAATCTCTTTAGACTAAAAGAAAAGGGATCATACTTTTGTGTAATTTCTTGCCTCTGAACTATTACGAATCTATAGGTCATCTGGATGGTGCTGACTAAGTATATTCTGTATTATCCAGGGAACAAATATGCTTTTTTTTTTTAGCTATACATAACCAAGCAAAATCTCAGTATTGATATTTCTAACTCCACAAGTTCTAAAAGCCAAGTGGAGGGTGGGGAGGAACGGGAAGAGGAGGAGGCAAAGCTCTGGCATCTGTACCAGGTCTTACAGAAACTCCCCCTGAGGAATCAAGTGATGCTGGGTTTGCCTTCTCATCAGGTGGTGCACCTTGCTCCATGTCAGTGGGGAATTGCCTGTGTCCTCTGGATTGGTTCCCAAGTGGTCTGAAGCCATGGTGGAGGCGAACCAAATTGTGCTGGGCTGAGCCTGTTTATGGGGGTACAAGAGTGTGTGTGCATTAACTACTCTATGCAAGAACAGAGACTTCAGTTACTGTTTTATATTAAGGGTAATTTATTAGCAGTATGAAGCAAAGTCAACATCACTGCATTAAAAACTCATTATAGCCTGTAAACAGACCTCCCAGTGCTGTAAGTCATAATGCTAACTTCGTATATCTCTTAAAAACAAACTTTTACTGAACAATAAAGGAAACAGTCATAGCAGCATTTTCTTTCTTGTACAACCTGTCATGGAAGAGTCCGTATCACTAAAGGCATCTATCTCTTACTGAAAGAGATAGAGCAGATAAACAACATATGCAAAAATTTCTGTATTAATAAAAGACAGACAAATATTTAAAATCTTTACCATTTGATATATGCTACAAAGTTTCTTTTAAAAGTAGAATGACTTACACAATTTACAAATACACTGGATTCAGGTCTGTAGCAGAAGCATGTTCTAAGACAATCAACAGTATAGGGTAAATACATACACACTGAATAACAGACATTGTGCTCTGCAACTGCTCTGTAAGACCTACAGTAAATACACATTTAATAGTTAGTAGTATGAAGAACATATATTTCCATATAAAATATTAACTGCTTTTGAATATTTTCAAAACCAAGATCTTTATTTTTTTTATTATCTCCTTTTTTTTAAATCCATAGTTGAACACTTGCAATTTTAGCAGCAAGAATATTATGTGGCCAAGAAACAAGCTCACCACATAATCAGTAATAGCACTTTACAGTACAGTTGACAGTCCATTCACAAGACAGTTTGCAAACGTCAAAGCTTTTATACACTTGTTAAACATTTCTTCTGTAGAAGTCCCAATGTCCATCTGACTGCAGCAGTAGCACATACATACATTCCATATGGCAGATATCAGCATTACAGAATTAAACCCACCTTTAGATAGATACACAAATCCATGTGTACTTTCAGTACAGTACCTTCTTTATAAATCATTTTTGGGAAGCTCACAATACATTCATATATAGTAAGGGTCCAGCAATCTCTGTACTTTTGCCAAACCGTTGACAATCCTTTCAGAAGTTGGCCTCAAAGCCGTCTTTCCCACTGCAGTAAACTCCTTGAAGAAGCTGCTGGTAGGTAATGAAACAGATTACCTCAGGAGACTGACATTCAGTTTTACCCTCCTTGGCTTCACTGGACAGCTTCTGCAGAAAGTCTGCTTTCATACAGACTCAGCGCATGGTGCACAAATTCATACTGCTCGCTGGTCTGAACCATTCCACCCCTGGAAAGGAAACACACTGGACTGAAATCTTATTTCTTAAGACTGTAACACCCTCCAGCTCCTGCCAGCCCCATGACCACCAGATAACATAAGCCTTTTTCTCAATTTTTGACTTAGAGTTTGCTTGAGTAAGTGGGGGAATTTTGTTGGAGCAGAATTACTTTCTTCACGACTTATGCTATCCAGCACATGCCCAATATGAAGAATCTCCAGTTTCACCAGGGTAAGAATTAGAGAAGAAAACATCTGGTATCTACAGTGTTAAAACCTACATTTCACATTCAGTATATTCAAAGAGAATTTTGCTCAATTACTTGGGCAAAGAAGGCCAGATACATGGATGCAGCATTGCCACTGATGGAGCAAGGAAGTAGACAGAATCTGGCCTTTCATTTTTGTCCTTTACTAAAAATGTAACCTTCTGTGACCCACAGATGGCCTGTGCAGAGAACAGCTCTTCCTGTCCTCTTTCTAACGCCTACAATGCATCCTGTCCGAACAGCCACCACCTACAAAATTTTACAGCAGTGAATCATTTCACAACCAACAATGCAAAAGAGCTTAACCTAAACATAAAAAGAACTAGTTGCAGCCAGCTTGGATTAAATGCCTACATTTTATATATTCACCTGATAACAATCAATTTTTCAGGTCTAAGTATCAGGATCAAGTCCCACATCTCCAGTGCCAGTTGCAGTGTGGTAGGAAGGGGATGTCCTACAGCAGGTAGGTGTGGTAGGAGTGGTACCATTTAGCTCTGAAATTAAACTGGGCCTCTTTCTGTCAATACTCAGTTATTTGAAGTCTCCCTTCTCATGGAGCAAGGCCTCAAGTTTACTTAATTCCACTTCTATTATCTCATCTGCCAGGGTATTCAAAGCTATCTAGTCTGCTTCTAGAAGAAAGCCCCTGGTTCATCCTCAGTGTGCCCTGGAGCAGCTAGTTACCTTTGGGATGATGAAAGACTAAATGGCCTTAGTGAGGAGGAAGACATGAAGATACATATCACATTTGGCTTCAGTTAGATCTTCATTGAAACATTCAAATTTGTGAGGTATTTGGATCCAGAGCACTGCTGGAGCCAGATATCTTACAGGAGCAGGTCTGACAATCTCATGAGATCCCTAACAACAAATATGGTACTGCTATACCAAGCTATTTGAAAAATGGTAAAACTGCCTCAACAAGTGTTGCCCTTTAGTATTAGAGAAAGTTATCTACAACCACATGGTCCTTTTATTTTCTTCACTGCTACTGGATGGCTGAATGGCTATGGCAGGAAAATCATAATTAAAATAATACCTACTTCTTCAAGCAAGTGACCAGCTGGCTGTGTTCCTCCAATGAGCTCAGGCAAATGTAGAATACCTTTTAGTGAGCTGCATGGCTATTATGATATGCCGTTCCTAGGAACAAAATCACAGGCCCCATCCAGCCCAAAATGCAGCACTAGCAGCTTTGCCAGCAAAGACATCCACAAATTCATAACTCTTGGCTGCCTTTTGCCTTCAGCTGCTTTCCTCTGTGCTTGTCCCCTGCCTGGAGATGCAGCGAGATACTAAAGGTGATGGGAGGGCTTTGCTCTGGTCCTCTGCGCTGCCTTGTGTCCTTCCTTCCTCCTTACTGCTGCGTCCTGCTCCACCCACGCAACCCCTTCCCAACCAGCTTCCCTCCCTGTCTTCCTCATCAATGTTCTCCCAAGATGTTCTCTAAGGGAGTGCACTTCCCAGGTTAGATCCGCTGTGTGGAAGGGGAGGAGGAAGGGAAGATATCCAGGGAGAAGGACTTGGCAGGAAGGGCAGGTTAAAACAAATTTGGCTGTACTAGGCTGTTTGTGGTGGTGATGCTTGCTCCTTCCTCTTCAGTGCTGAAGCAACATACAAAACCCCAAGAAAGCGTGTGTAAGACTGGCAGGGGCTGAGCCCAGCACCACTCCATCTGCCCTGTGTAAGCAAGCACAATTAAGAGGTTATGATGCTTCTGAACCTTGTATGGGCAAACAGTGCATATTTCTGTCTGCTTAAGGGCATAACGAGTCTTATTTAGAGGTTCAGACAACTTAGCCTTGTCAGTGCCATTATACATGGGATTTATTGAACCATAGTACCACAGAAGGGTTTGGGTTGGTAGGGACCTTAAAGACCACCCAGTTCCAAATCCCCAGCCATGGGCAGGGACACCTTCCCCTAAGACCAGGTTGCTCAGAGCCCCATCCAACACGGCTTTAAACACTTCTGGGGATGGGGAAGTAAAGAATTTCTTCCTAATATCTAACCTGAATTTACTCTCTCCAAGTTTAAAATCATTATCTCTTGTCCTGTCACTACAGACCCAGGTAAGAAGGCTTTCTCTGTCTTTCTTATAAGCCCCCTTTTATATTGAAAGGCTGCAAAAACATGTCCCTGGATCCTTCTCCAGGCTGAACAGCCCCATCTCTCTCAGACTTTCTTCATAGGAGAGGTATTCTGTCCCTTTGACCATTTTCATGGCCCTTCTCTGGATCCACTGTGGCAGGCCCATGCCTTTTTTGTGCTGGGGACCCCAGAGCTGGATGCAGCACTCCAGGTGGGGTTTCACAAGAGCAGAGTAGAGAGGCAGAATCACCTCCCTGGACCTGCTGGCCATGCTGCTTTAGATGCAGCCCAAGATACAACTGGTTTTCTGGGCTCCAAGTGCACACTGCCAGCTCATGTCCAATTTTTCATCTACCAATATCCCAAATCCTTCTCACCTTACGCAAGGCTCATGTTTAATAGCAGGGTATTATCTGTGATCCCAAGACATCGGTTTGTGGAAATGTCTGCATGGAAGAGCATTTCAGGAGGAAATTTGCTCAAGGAGGGAGGTTTCCTCTCCCATGTCCCTAGTGGCCAGAAGGGATGTAGCCACAGCTACAGCACCTCTGCGTGTGCAGCCTTCGTCTATTTGCCAGCCTGCACTGCCAGCTACTCTGTCAGCTGTGGGGCTCTCTGCTTCTCTGGGACACTTTGGGCTGGTGCTTGGAAGAAACAGACCCTGGTATGCTGAGGGCTCAGGGACTGTGACCATCTTTGTTTGGGTAACAGGGGATGCATAAAGGATCCTTTACCCTGCCCTCTGGCTTGTTGCTAGTGCAGCTGGATGTAGTCTGCCCCAGAATGAATGTGATGCAGAGTTTGGGATTTTTTTTTTTAACCTGAGTCCATTAGTCAAAACACTTAAACAATGAATTGACGCACACTGGAAACGCTTTTCATCCTGTCTGAGGAGCCAAGAGCAAAGTTATCGGATGTCATTCCAAGAATGTGCCTTTAAGGTTAAGAATGTGCAAAGTTTCTCGATGTCACAGTAAGTCTTGAAGATGTCTCACATCAAACATTTCCTGTTTCTGTTGCAAAATATAAAAATGAACTGGGAAAAAAAGTAAGCTGAGCAGACCTGTGGGTCTGTCTTTTTACAAATTCACACAGACCATGGCTGTATTTCCACCCTGGGTCAATATTTTGAGTGGATGGTCCATTCTCTCATATTAGCTCAACACTGATGATTACTGTCAGATCTGTTCACCCCTTAACTTACACTGAACAGCTAAGAAGGAAGTGGTACCTGGACATACCCTACCCTAGGAACCACTCTGTCCTGTCTCAATTCCTGTTGGAGCACTATTAAAGCTCTGTTTCCAGGGAGAGCTACATGGGCCATTAATTAAACTATTTTCCAGCATAACTTTTTGCCACCATCTGCAATTTGTCTGGATGCTTGTTTGGTTTTCATTGAATATGCCGGGTAATAGGAATGTTTTGGTAAGTCCCTACAACACCACTTGTGAGTCCCTCAAGTCAGGTTTTTTCTTTTTTCCTACTGCTTGATTCACTTTGGTAGAAATGTGGTCATGGACCCACACGATAAAAAGTCCACATGGGAGTGGACATGCCTGAGTGTGTTCATTCCACCAGTAACCTGTGTTTGGAAGATGCAGCTCTGAGCATGAGCTAGAGTGGCCAGGAACCTAGTGGAGATGGGATTCCAGGGATAAAATACTCCTAGCCAGGTTTCTGAATGCCAGGTGGTCAGACAAAACCATCCTGTTCTGCTGAACTCTTTTTTTTTCCTGAGGGCAATCTGATGCACAAATAAAAAAACTGGAGCTCAGCTGCTGGCCAGCATAAATGAGGAAGACAGTCTCAGCACTGATTCTGCTCTGCTCACAATTGTACCCCATTGCTAATGTTGGCTGTGCTGGTAACTGCAGTGCAACACCGCGATGGCCACAGCCAGCTCTTGCAGCCAAGTCTAGTGGGTTTTAAGTTCATTCTGCCAGCTTCATGACACGTGTAATGACCCTGTCTCACACACCACCTGCCAATGACCACCATGTCGGGACTGGGACATCAGGGGAGGCCAGCTTCATTGAGCTTTGTCCATGTAACAGTGACACTTGGCCACTTTATGGACCCACGATCTGGTCAGGCTGGCAGTGGCTACTGTAGTCTTAGGGGCTGCTAAGCTTTGCCTTAGTAATCCTGACTACAAACTGACTGCCAGATCAGTGAGATTCATTCTGCAATGTAGGCAATTGGGGAAAAAAAAAAGAAAAGGAAAACCAGGTTTTGGTTACTGAGTTTTATCCAGAAAAATGTCTTTAAAAATTAAAACAGAGACATACTCTTTGTCTCAGGCAATGCCTGAGAATATGAAGCACCTTAAGCAAGATCTCTGGGGTCTATTTATATAATCTGAAACTTGAAAAAATACAGAAATGTGCAAATCACAATATTTAACAATTCTTATAACAAGCTTTGTGTCATGGAAATTGCTGTTACGAATGTTACATTTGGGTCAGATTTCCATTCTCTTTCCAAGTTTATCTAGGATACTAATATGTAAAAGAAAGTTCATTAGGCAGATCCACTCAATAAAATTATGTTGTCAGTTATAATGTTGAAAATGTGGGTTGGTTTTTTATGTCTGAAATAGCAACATTAGCAACATTAAAAGACAGAGCTGAGACCAGAGTTTGCTTCCACTTCTCTATAATGGATTGTAAAAGCAATAAGAAAAAGATTCTCTCATAATAGAAATACTAAAATGGGGGAGAACACTTCAAATCTTTTTCAATAAGATGAATACATAATCAGAAAAGAGGCTTGGAAATTTGCAGTTGATAATTTAAAACAGAATAAGCATTTTCCCTCAGCTATTCCTTCTTATTTTGTTGCTGAGATTTTTAGGTCGATAACTCCCCTTGGAGAATTTTACACTCCAAGTGGCTCGTGTTGCCATGTAAAGATCATATTACAATGACTAGTATAATGAAGCCATGTAGGAGGGGAAGGCAGAGGAGATGATCCATAAACATGGTCAACTATATGGATTCTGTTCCTTCTGCAATTCATGGTTCCAGTACCTTTCAGAGCTCTTCACAACACAAAAAATTCTGTATTAACCCTTTGACCTAAGCTCTTTTTCAGCATTTGCAACCTTGTAGATTTTTTTCATTTCAAGAAGACATGCATGTCAGAAGCAGTTAAAGTACTTGCAAGGAGACTACATGACCTGGTACCTAGAGCAGAAGGGGAGACTTCTCTATTCTTGGTGCAATCGTGTTTATTTACTTTATACAAAATCCTGTTTCTCCAAGTAGAATAAGAAAGAAAAGTACAAACAAACCAACAGTTTCCATTGTGCATGATACCCATATCCTCCTTTAAAACACAAATCCCTCTTCAGCCATGGTTTCACAAAACAAAGCACTCTGCAACAATGCTGGCTTACACTGTTCCTGCTCAAGCTGTGAATTCAATCAGGGAATTGATCTGACTTCAGAAAAGTCTGGACCAAATGCCTTGGTATTTTCTTAGGCTGGGTAAATTTGCCAACTCTATTCAAAAGGACCCCCAGCACAGCTAAGGAAATAGCAACAGCACCAGATTTGTCTTTCTCCAATGCTCAAAGAAACTATGCACTGAGTGAGCCTGGATGTCTCTGTCAATCCAGGCTCAAAGAAAATCCCTTGTCTCCAGACTGCCTCACCTCTCTTGTGTCCTAGTAGTATGATGCAGACAGCAGAAAGTTCTAGGAGGGGAAAAGAGAAGTGACAAGTGCCCAGCAACCACAGGGTTGTCATTTCAGGGGAATTTCATTCAGTGGAAGTTTCACCCAGAAAACAATATGATTCCTTATTCAGGACCTAAATACAAATGTTACCTTGAATATTCAGTTAATGTGGTCACAAAAGTCAGCAAAAGCAATGGCAGCCATTTAATGTAAAGTAACATTCAACTGTAAAAAAGTTTTCAGAATCATTACTGAATCATTACTAAATCATTTTGGTAATGATTTCAGAGTCATTGACTGATTTATGGTTCTTCTGGAACTCACCGATCCACTCGTAGCTGGCAGACAATGCTCAATGCATCTACAACTCCCTCTTCCTTTAACTGCTGACAACCAATGGCTGTAGCAATAAAACATCCAGTTCTTCCTATACCAGCACTGAAAAGAAGGCAAAATTTAATAGGGGAATGGAGTTCACAGATCAAGGAGTTACATGGAAAACACTAAATAGATATGAAAACACAAAAAATATGAAACATGGAATTGCTAGAACCAACAGTTCCTGGGTGCATGCCCAGCAAGGCTGACTTCTCAGCTCACTTTCTTAGAGGGAAATGAAAGTGTGCACTGTTCCAGCAGTCCAGTTATGGGTAATTGTGAGGCTTACATTTTTTCAGATTGCATACAAGTGTATGGAAAGAAAACCAAGCTTCATTAGCACTACACCGTCTGAGTATTCTCTGGCCCAGTCCAAGCAAATGATGGAGATATGCACTGAGAAGGGGGAGAAGCCAACCTAAAGACAAAATTCAGTAGGGCTTTATATTTAAAACCCTCGAAGTATACAAGGGTTCTGCTAAACATATCTCTAACCATGAAGGCAAAAAGGACCGAGACCCATGCTGATGAAGTTAACTCTCTCTCCTGTGATTCTGCAGGATGGAGAAAGATTTGGTGCTACAGCTCTCCAGGTTTTCTTGATGCCTGCTGGAAAACAGCCATTTTGGCATTATGTTTATCCCTTAGGCCTCAACAATTTTGAGAATCTCTCCCCCACTCTGTTTCTTGGTAAAGTAACGTGGAATGCAGCGCAGCTCATGGCTGTCATGCTGAATGGCAGGAAAATTGGAGGAAAATAGTGAAAACATGAAGTTGGGGTCCAGATCTTCAAAGCCCTCTCACTCAGACAAAAAGGGAAGAAATTGGAAGTCTGACTGGAAAATGGAGTGTGAGATTTGTAGACCATAGTGTAGTGAATGTATAGATAGCTGAGTTGTGACTGAAGAACTATGAATTTTCATCACAACTGGGATGATATCTTAATCACAATTGAGATGATCTCTCTCTTTAATCATTAATAAATTCCTGCCCATGCTTACAGACCTTACTGTCATATCACTCATCTTAGAAAGACATCCCATTCTTCTGAAGACCTTCATTACTGAAGATACATACTAGAGAAAGGGGAATCTCAATAGCCATCCACAGATTTGTGCATTGTTCAGGGAAACTACAATTCCTGACAAATACAGTTGCATAAAATTGGGGAAGTTGTTTATTCACTACATTCCAGTTTTCAGAAATTACTGGAGGTTCAAATCTGTCTTCTGTTTCTCTAAATCCCTAAATATGGACCTGGAAAGAAGTTGTTCAAGACAAAAAGTCCTGATTTAATGTACTTCTAGGAAAAAAAAGAAGTATTATCCCAACTGTAAGAGATGTATCATCACAGTTGTGAGACAAACCAAGTAAGAAAACTGATCACTGATTTTATTTTTACTTTCTCTTTCGTTTCATCTACTACTTTCCACCAATACAACAAATCCAGTCCTACTTCCTACTATTTGAATTACAACATGGGGCAATGAATCAACATAAAGCAATTAAATGGAATTAAATTAGAATTATTAGAAGGACATTCTCTGGTGCATTATAATTTGTGTGAGTAAAACTCTGCTCTTGAGTACTGAATAACACTTTGCTCTTGAATATTGAATCAACTGCTTTTGTGAAAATGTTCACAAATTGTAGTACTGATGTGTTTTGGTCTCCAAATTTGTACCTGATGCTTGCTCTTCAAAACCGACTTGCTTTGCAATATTTTAGCCAACTGGTCACTGGGTACTGCATTTGAATTAGGTATGTAATCATGCAACAAGACAAAAAAAGTAAGCAAATCATAAATAAGAAACAAAAGGAAAATAGTTTTTCCAGCTGGTCTTCCAAAAGCAGAGATCATTAGCAGAAACAGAGAACAGTTCAGAAGCAATTTGCTAGCAACAACGGAATTCTCTCCAAAACTCATATCCTCAAATATGAACTAAAAAAGTCAATGAGCATGAAGAGGACCTGGGGAATTCTGCTCTTCCCCAAACACATTCTTTGTTTAGGAGGGCTATTTGATGCAATTTGCTGCAGGCTGGCTTTGGGCAGTCATTTAAGAGAAGGACTGGCTAATTACCTGCAGTGCACAACGACAGGCCCTCTGCCTGGTGATTCCGCCCTGTCCTCTTCCACATCCAGCATGAGCTGCAGCAGAGGCTGAGCGCTGTCAGGGGTTTTGTGGTCTGGCCAGGATGTGTACCAGTAGTGCTTCACACTGCGGGACTGACTCCCTTGCTGAAAACAACACCAAGATTTTATATGAAGAATTGTATTCCTTCTTACAATGTTGTAGTAGAAAGACAGTAAAAATGTTAAGAGAGATTAAACAATCTTTTATATTATACTTGGAGGATGTAACTGTGGATGGAACAGATGTGCTTCCAGACACCCAATTGTAAGAAAGGTTTGTGCACCTGAAAACCTGGCTGTTTTTCCACTTGTGTAAGTTCAGTTTTGTCCATCTGACTACTGACTTCATGACTGTATTACCAATTGGGAATTGTCAGAGGTCTGTGATATATCAGCAACAATATCTACAGAGAATAGCTTGATGTGGATTTCTGAATTTCTAAATTATTATGTATTTCTACCTTTTAAGGTCATTATCATAAGGGTCTGATACTAAAATTACAAGAGTATTGAAGTTAAAGATGCAGAAGAACTGCCCTTCTAGATTAATAAGACATCCCAGTTTGTTCAGTTATTCTCTCCAACAGAGTCTGCTACCATTTACTTCAACAAGAAAAGGGACTAAATATGGGCTAGAGTAATTTGTGTTGGATGATATAACTTCTGCTCACTTCTCAGTGCTGGGGCTGAAACACTAAACAAATTTTCCCAACACAGTATTTATTGTAATACTCTGCCAGGAGTAGCAGGTCAATCTGATCAGATGAGAGTGCAATATGGGAAGTAACTCAGAAGAGGAGCATCTGCCTTATTTCACACAATTAATGTTTAGTGAGAACCAGGAAAGCATGAAGATTTCCTTATATACTTCTTGTATTTTTACCTTCTCACGTAAGTTATAGGTGCACTCAGCACAGAACATGACCACCATATCTTTTTCTAGAATGATGCTATGGTAGTTCTGTCATTAACTAAAATCCCTTTACTTTGCCTTGGCAATGCTAAAAGGGCCCCAAAACAAATACAATTAAAGAGAGTGAAACTTGCACTCTTTTTTGAAGCCTTTTCTATTGCCAGAGTGATACAAAATGGCAATACAATAAATATTCCAGTACTTAGGTCTCAACCCTACCTTGTAGCTTCATAGCTCCTCCTGCAAAAATTTATGCACTTTAAAAAAGCCAACACTTGAACTTCATTTAACAATAAAGAAAATAGAACATTATAAATTATGCTTCTCAGATGCAGATTATTACCTTTATTGTAAGCTGACGGACAGTGTAGTTTTTGCATTCTTGCACACTGTTAACAAGGACTTCAACCTTCCCATAGATTCCTCTTTTTTCTGGCCAATAAAGCACACATTTCTGGAAAGCAAGCATCAGTGTCATCAACAAACTGGATCCTGGAGCCATATTCATATCTAATTTTTACACAGAATGTATTTTCCTGCAAAATTCAGATGAATTCAAGTGAAGTGTTTTTCATGTCAGAAGTATTCCTAAATAAGATTTTGCGGAGTTCTTACTGAATAACTTAGGCCTGGTTTTCAGGATTTGAGTTTTACAATATAGATCTCTTCCACAGAACACTTTGCACAGCTGCTTTTATTCTTAAAAGCTCAGTGAAGTTCAGTTATAGGAATTATTTTTCCACATTCAAAATTAAAGGGTTTTTTCCTAGAAAATTCTAAAATTAAACCTTCGAAGTTTTGTCTTTCCAAATGGGATTTCCTCCTGAGCAAGAGATTCAGAATTTGTCCTCTGCTCAAAAGACTTTTTACCTTTTTACTCTCCTGGGTCCTGATTCAAGAAACCATGTAAATGTGTCCTTAGGTCTTACTCAACTCAATTGGACTTAATGTGCATGTTAAAGTATTTTGAAGAACCTGAGTTGTTTTACTATACAACTTTCTGGAAATTAATGTTAAAAAAATCAATCAGTCTTGCTAGAGCTAAAGAAAATTGTATGCAGAATTCTCAATGAATCAGTAGTGTTACACTGTTTCAGCAATTTATCTGACAAGCATCTACTAAAAAGGAAATGAAGAAATAGTATTTACAAGGCAAACCATTTTATTTTTCCCCTGCAATAGTTTGCTTATCTTCAAGTCTTCAGTATTCATTTCAATTAGAGTATCTCTATAGGCTATAGAAAACAAGTATCTCTGTTGTATAAATACTTCTCTAGAAATGGATGCTTAGTTCCTTAAGAATGTAAGGTGTTTGAAAACCACATTTTCTGAAATAATGCTGGCCAGTCCAACTCATTCATTTAATAAAAAGACACCCCAACATTTAAAGGAAACCTTCTGTTTTAATATCCAATACACAGGTACAAAACCCCAACCAACCAAATAAACAAAAATCCAGAAAACCCCCAAAACCCAAGAGAACAGTTCTACAATAAAAGAAATCCCAGAAAGACCTTGTTTGTATTTCCTCACAAACTCTTGCTGAAGCAACTGGTATACATGTAGATAGACAGTAGCCTACATTAGGCAGCAAAATGAAACAATCTCTTTAATATAATTAATTGCCATAAAGCATAACTTCCAGTAAATACTGCTAAAAATGATCCAGAAAAACAATCAGTGAAATGCAAGGCTTTACCACCAGGTGTGATATTTAAGTTGCTACTCGATAACCCAATAGTGGATTGAATGGAATCACCTCAGTTATATAAATATTTTTCTAAAAATAGATGCTCATTACCTTAATAGTGTAAGGTGTGTGAAAGCCACATTTCCTGAAATAATGCTGGCCATTCTGACTGGTTTCATTCAAATCCTGTCTTTTGCAGAATTACTCGAACATCCTAAATTTGCTGTCTCCCCGAAGAGATCAAGAATGGCAGTAAAATACTCAGAAATTTGTACAAAAAAGAGTGTTCACAAGTTCCACAGTCTACCCATGTGACACATATAGTTACTATCATCTGCCAGATCTGCAGTTCATGCCCCTCCCTGGGAGTGTAGTTTTCAGTGCTAATATGGGAAAAAGAAAAGTCTAAGTACACAATTGTGCCCTGACAATCAACAATAGTTGAGTAAACTCCTGAGACTTCTTGATAAATGAGAGCATGCAATGCTCACTACAAAGCCTTCAGGGACTCCAGAAGAGTGTTTTTCTTGACTCTTTCCCAGAACTGGAATTGGCAACTTGTGCTGGGTGGACAATGAAATGTGGCTGTTCATTAAAATAACTTTCATTTAACAGTCCTTCTACATTTAGTGAGATACAATGGATTATTTTTAAAACTGTCGCTGTGCATCTTTTAAAAATACTGTTTGTTACTGCTTTAAAAATAGCCTTGAAAACACAGGTGGGATAAGCTGATGCAAGCACTTCTAAGGAGTGGGGGATTAACATGTTTTTGAATGTTCACTGAAAAAATGGAAAAATATGAAGGTAGGAGAGATAAAGTTATCAGATACACAGACAATAATATACAAAATCTCAGGACCATAATTAAAAAAAGTAATCTGCCTCAAACTGTTACTTGGACATAAAAGAAAATTCTACTTGTCTCTAGTAGGTACATTTTAAACCTGTTTAAAAGCCAGATACAGTGGATGAGGAGTCTGGTGTCCAGCCTCATATGTGCAAGCAGTAAAAACTCACTGCACATAGTATTTATCAGAAACAACCAAACACGCCCCCTCCCCCCACCCCCCCCCCAAACATTCCCTGACAAACAGGAAGTTTAGGAATTTTATACAAGAAACAGTCTCTCACATGACTGTTAATTGATTTCAGCCTTTGTCCTTCCCCCTGTGACAGGGCTGCAGGCTTAGGCTTCCTTCCATTCCCTCTCCTGTCTCCCGGCATGCCCTATCCCACGCCCACTGGGTGCCAAGCTTCATGGGACTGCTGTTGAGGTGGATCTCCATAACTGAGTGGGATCTGGCCCTGCCTCGGTCTGAGGCTGGCTGGCACCTGTGATTTATCACAGTCAATGTTTTTAACTTGCCAGAACCGCGCCTATTGCAGCCTGGTTCCCAGTTCTGCGGAATGGAGGAAGGCTGTCCCAAGTGACATGGTATTTACTGGCTTTACATTCCCTGAATTTGGACCCTGAACAAAATTAGTTTAACAATTTTCAAATATTTGTGCAATTGCTTTACTACAACTCTGCTTCTGGAATATTTCTCCATATAGCTATGCCTACAAATTTACACATTAAAGGTCCCAATAATACAATAGTAAAGAATAATAACAGTGAAGTTTCAGTCCCAGAATCCCCTTTTACTCCTGCCTTCTATTTACTGTCACTACTAACTCAAGCATAAGAGGTATACTTTAAGAGGGCTTGCAGGATTTGCCTTCATATACTGAAATCCTCAAAGTTAGCACCAAATCTTCCTAAGTTCTTCCAAAATCTATCTATGGTACCAAGATTCAACTAGTAAGTAATCTTCAAAGAGGCTTATGTGAAGTCTGTAAAAGGCAGGATTTCCAAATTCCAAAATCTACTTGGCTGTGCATATATAAGGGTGCCTATAGACCAACCGAGGAAAAAACTGTTACATGAAATATGACGTGAACTTTAAACAGTGAGTTAGCAAGATTGTCCTATATAATTACTGACAACAAGATTTGCATTATCTGAGTAATCTGATGCATCAGGCAGTATTAGTTCTCTCTTCTTGCAAAATGCTGCACAAGATTCTTTACTTATGCTTCCCAAAATATGTTTCCTGTTTAACAGGTAATTGTGCTAGTAAGTTTTGAAGGTAGAATAAATGCATATTACTGATGTAGTACATAGCACAATGACAAAAATCAGCTGATACAACACAAGTCTAAAAACTTCTCTATGAAAAGATATATGTCTATAACATTCTTACACCCCACATATTTATCTAAATTCCACTGCTCAGCTGTTCTGACTAAACTCAGTAACATATGAAGATTATATGTGCCTAGTGTGTAAAGCTTTGGAGGACTGTGTCCTAGAATATTAGTACAGAATTAGATATGGTCACCTTCAGTTAGTGGTTTATCTCATTCTCTCAGAGTGGGATGAATCACCTTTTGGAGGTGACTAATGCTCTTCAGTGACCACAAAGGGTACCTAGATCACTACATGAGATGTGTTTTTCCTCATATTAACTCTAAAATCATGGCCTAGATTTCCAAGTTTCTCACCAGTTATTCAGGCAGAAGCTCCTTTGCTGTGTACTCTCCTTGCGCAGGTAGATTTTCAATTTGTTCAGACATTGTGTAGTTTTGAGGACAGGTTTTACAAATTCTGCATGTTTTCTTTGTAAAGCTGAAATAAATATTTTGCTCAGCACTCTACACTCATATCTTCATCCATCTTGCAAAAACTCACCACAGCAAGTCCTAACCATTTTTTCATCTGATACATGGAAGTAACTCTACAGAAACCTTTATTCATCATCATTTCACACAATTCCCATACTAACGCAAATTCGTTACATCAGTATCTTGAACTAGGACACTAATGTCCCAAATAATTTTTCTTATGCAAAATAAATTAATTTATTGTTGAGATTAAGGCTTTTCATGTGTCTCTCATTTGAGAGCTCCTTCATTATGCATTCCTTCACACATTACAGTACATTATAGCTCAAATGGAGGCTGACTGGTGTTATATCAACTGAGGAATATGGACTACACACAAGAGTCAGGTATGGAGGTTTATTTGATCAGGGGTGAATGTGGATGAGTGGATAAATATGCTTTCAGATATGAAGGTATTTGTATGTCTGTATACAGCAGATACACCTCCCTGAAAATGATGGAAATAAAGCAGACCCTAGAGAGAAAAAAAATACCAAGTGCTATTATGCTAAATAAGATCAGCTTTTGCCTTCTCTACAGAGAGCAAATATTTTAACAGTGAAGATAATATGCTAAGCATGGCCAATAAGAGTTTGCTTTCTTTTCAATAGCAAGCAAAGTTTCAGAAGGAACCTGCTGACGGTGGGAGAGCTCCTAAGGTTTCTAGACAGGACAGCTTGCACAAACACAGACTCTCTATATAGCCTGGGAACGACTTGAGATTCCTCATCCTTTCTATTTGGAGGAAATTACCATTGCCAGGCACAACAATGCCGATAAACACCAGTGCCTAGAGCCTGCGTAACTCAGGTAAACACAGAGCTTCCTGACACGATGAAAACCACTGGGCATTTCTTTCAAGTCATTCTTCTTACACAGTGTCAGATGTGAGTGTTTAAACAGTCAGCATTTCCTCAGTGAAATACTTACTCTTTTGGTTGATTAGCCTGGTCGATAGCTATGCTTTCATGATTAATCCTAAATGTGGGCTTCTGAACACCTCTTTGAACAGTCTAGTGCAAAATGGCATCTGGTTTGGGAATATGTCTTGGAACATTTTACAGGATCAACCTACTTTTCATATACAGTTTCTTAAAAACGCCTGGATTTTAAGTTCACATTAGAAGTCCAAACTCATGCTAAGAAAGAGCGAAGCAGCAGTCAAGGGCAGAAGAAAGAAGAGTATGTCTACTGAGTGCACATTTAAATGGAGCAGTGAGTTTGAGCCCTGGAAATGCACTCAGACTCTTGGTCCCTTGATCACTCAGACTAGAAACTTTGCCTGAATAAACTCTGTTGCTCTACCATCATGTATCTGAGTTTGAATAGCAGGGGTGTGAGTGTACCAGGGGAAATACAGCCTTGGTGCTTACGTGGCAACGTACTGAGACTTGATGGAGGCACCTACCTGGAGCTGGGAATCATTACTAAGTTTGGACTCAAGAAAAAAGTCCATCTTCTTTATTTCTGACTCTGTCTTGTCCACAAGCCCTGCAAACTACTTCTTTAACATTCAGTCTTCCAGAACAGGTTTTGTGTTGGCCTTCTGCATGGGAGAGTGATTTTTGTTCCTAATGTTTGGTAGTCAGAAATATGGATTCTGGCACTATCAAGGAAAGCCTGACAAAAATTCACATGGTTATTAAATAAAGCTATTAGCTATTGAAGATACAGTTTGGAATTAATGCAAAAGTCACAGAATGCATAACAGGCAATTAGCTGGCCATTAGCCACTCAAATGCAGTTGTTAAGTCTAACTGACACTAAGGTGAAGAGTATTATTTCCATTCTGTCTTAAGTTCCTCTGTGGTGTTGACATCTGGGAGCCCAAGCTGTATTTCTGGGATGGTCCAGAAGATTTGTAATATAGGGAATGGATAAAATCCCTGACATTATAGCAAAGTGCAAACTTCAGCCACGTCAGAAAACTGCTAATCATAACATTAACCATCTAGTCTTTATATACCAGAAAGTAAAAAGAAGTGCAGAGGTGACCAACAGATAAATGAGGTGTTTCTTAATAAATTATGAACCCAACAGCCCAGATCTAGAAAATGGAATTCCTTTCTGTCTTTTTTTCAATACATTATGGCTTATGACGGATATGCAACTGCACTTGGTGCAGTTGGCTACCCTCTCATTATCTTTCAGATATCCTGTTAACAGATTATTTAAGAACCAGTTATCTGCTAGCTTCCTTCCATATCTTCTGAAGTCCCTTCTACAGTATGCAGCCATAGGAATAATTTCTCATTTTAGCTAGTTGTCATACCTCATTTTTTTCTTTCAGCTTTGTGATCATAACAATGACAGGGCTATCTTCTTGCCAAACCATCTGCCAGAAATCATTCACGGTATTAATCATGGGTCCCTGAGTTGCAATGAAAGCCTTCTCTTTACCTCCATATCCCTGGTTTAGAAACAGACATAAAAGCATTTACTTTAAATTCATGAGATCAATCAATATTGCAGGTGAATAAAAGAGCCGAAAGAGCAGAAAAATTAATCTAAAATTAAAAAAAAATATTTGAACTGAAAGAAATTATGACCAACAGTAGAGCAGATCACAAATTTTTCAGTAGAACCATTTTTTTCTCTGGAAACTACTGATTTGATGAATTTAAATGGCCCTAAGAATACAACAAGTCCTCTCAAATTTCCCTGCTTACTTGGCTTCTTTTAGCTAACTGCATTCTTCAAGTTATTAGGACTTTCCTCATCCAGTGGTGCTTTAATCTATAATCTAAATTGTGGCAGCATTTACAAGATAGTTTATAGTCAACAAGCCACAGAGAGAAAATAAGAACTATAAAACTGGTGTCTACAAAGATTCATGACAGGAAAAAATTTTAAAATACATGATTGCTTGTGGAGTCAAAGACTCTGCTATATATGTTTTCTAAGGGAGAAGTGCCTTTATGAGGCTTAATAGGAAGGAGAACACATATAGGGAGTATAGGGAGTCCTGAAACACACATGAGCGTGTAGGAGGTCAAAGAAAGGTCAGGCAAACAGGGGGGAAGCAGAAGAGAGGGAAAGACAAAAAGAAATGGGAAAAACAAGACACTGCATTCTTATTTTTTGGGTAAAAAGGAGAAGTTGTGAGTTTGTGCAGTGACAGGGTGCCCAACAGTAACGCAGGAGAGAGCAATGTCTGAAGGGAATGAGTGAATGGAGAACAGCTGGAGGTGGTGTGGAAGCCTCTAGCCTTGGGTCTTCCTTTTGGGTGCCTTTCTCCCTGACAGCTGTTACTCATTGCACGAACCAGTGGGACAATCCTCAGCTGGCACAAACTGTCCTCCTTCCACTCACCAATCTGCCTGAACATACTTTGTCCAAGACAGGTCTGTCAGGATCTCAGCACACCCAATGATTTTGTACACATGGATGTGAAATTTCATTTCTTTGCTGGGTGGCATTTTTTCTACAGTTGCTGACAGTTCAACTGGTGTTAGTAGCAGGAGGAATGACCATATGTGGACATGAAGGGTAGTGGCATAGGGAAAAGGGAGACCTCAGAGGGCTCAACATATGTTCAGGCTCATGGGAGAGTTGCTCTCCAAATAGAACCGCTCTACTCAGTTGATGTACATGGTGATGTCTTCATAAGAAATACGGAAAGTACAGGTTGCAAAGTGAGGCAGGGTAAGGGGCATGGTGCTGTGTACATATGTATTAATGTACTGTTAATTAAAGAAGCAGTTCTGGGGCCAAATTGTCATTGGACTATTACCTTTGTTCCAGCTGAGGGTCTGGGTAATAACTCTAAAGAAAACATTTAATTTTGCAGGTAGAGGACTACGCTTCTAAAATATGATTGAAGTAGTTTCTTTGTAGTCTATTTAGCATATACTCTTGAACTCATGAGTTCAAGAAAGCTCTGTGTATGGGGGTGTGTGTCTGTGATCAAGAACTATAACCGACCTGACACTTAGAAATAATGCTTTCCAACAGGGTTAATTTTGGTTAAGTCATTGTGTCATGTGACCAGTATAGGGAGTAAAATGTGAATGGCTGTGTTGTGGGCACATGTGTATATTTAATGTATCTGTCTATGTTCCTTTTCACAAACCTGTTACAGTAGTTATTTAATTACTTAACTTGATTTCAGGACTATCAATTGGTATATTGAAAATACTGGTATTTGTCACTGTTAAAAGGTAACCCTGTTTTCTTTACTATAAGGCAGTAGGTCAATACGAAACAGTAAATACCAAAATAAACAAATAGTAATGCATGTGTTTCTTAATGTTTTTTATAAACTATTTGACAATTTTTTTTGTTACAACCATTTTTGTACATTCATGGCTATGTGGTCTTTGTTACAAATGGCTCATTAAACTATTTCTATCACACATATGTAGAGAAAAAGATTTGGAATTATCAATGAAGATGAGTAAGAATAAAATAAGTGGCACCTTGGCAAAGCCAGCTATTCACATGACAAATAAAGTATTTTCTCAAAAGTACATGAAGAGTGTACATTTACTTACCCTAATGTAGTTAGCATTTATGTAGGTGCTCAAGGAGTCAGACGGATTTTTTGGTTTCAAATACACTCTGCTTAGAGGATCTAAGAGCACAAGGAAGATGGAAATTAGTAAGAAAACCCATAGTTAGAAGATTTCTAAAGAGACTCAAAGACTTTCTGAAGGAAAAAACCTACTGTTATTTGGGGTTGTCAAGCAGTAAAGAATTATGCACCAAATTCTTCCCTCAGCAAAGGATCATCACATGTAGCTAAGGCACCCCTGTACCGCACAAGGCTGGGCTGTGCAGAACCATCTCAGTGAGCTGTGGGCACTGAAGCAACACTGTGAGGCCCAGGCAATGCCTAGCAAGGTTGAGGCTGCCCGTGCTGCCTATCAAGCCGATCTGCCAAGACTGTCTCTGAAACCTGTGTCGTACCACTGTACGATGGTTCATAATTACACCAAGCCCTTTGAACTTGACTTTGGTACTTTTGCCTGAAGCTGTAGTGTTCAGTGACTACACTGGACAGTTGGATTTAAATTAAGAAAAGATTCCTCTGCCTGGGATGAAATAAAATATGTATGTTTTATACCAATTTAAGTTCACTGTAAGGGGCTGGACTAGGTAATCCATATTCTTCCCTTCAGTCCTGTGTCCTCATCTGACACAATTTATGACCATTCATGTGTACTGGACTGGAGACACAATGCCAAAATGCAAGAACATTTTCCTTCACACTCTTCTTTCCTTCAGTCTTGGATGCTGTAAAATGGAGTGGGGGCCAGTTCTATTAAGTAAAGAGCTGAGGGTCATGAAATCGCTCCTGGAAAGGAAGGTTTTTCTTGTTCATTTCTGATTATGTGCCCCACCCCATGTAATACCATTTTGGAATTAAAGCCAGTATATTCTCAAGTATACAATGTAACAGAAAGGGGGAAGCAGATGGGGAGTGAGATGCCCATGTGGGGCTGTCTAGGGACACACTTTCACTTTCTTTACACTTTTTCTGAAAAAATATTCTACCATTAACAAAATCATATGGAAATATTTCTATGCTGAAAAAAAGAATTTCTTCTGGCAATTGGCTTAAATACTTAGTTATAATCAGCTGGTTTTTTTGACAGTATTGGTTTGGAAATAGTCTCTGGATAGCTCCTTTGCTGAGTGCAATCTAGGCAATGTGTTTAAAGATACATACATCGGCAGTGAGCTGGAAAGAGGTAAGTAAACACTATTTAGTGTGTGGTCCTGCTGTTTACATAAGAAACACATAACAGATATATATACACAAGCTGTAGCAAAACCTAGTATTTTCAGAGTTGCTTTTGGATTTCTTTTGTGACTTTTCATCCTGTTCCTAAGAACATGATAAAACCTTGGCAAATAAAAGGAAGAGGAGGGATGATCCCAAACATACTTTATGTCCTTTTCCCACTGGAGGTCACAGGAGCACCTTGAACAGGAGCGGAGCCTTTGTAGAACCCAGGATGATGTTCTGAAAGTATGTTTCTTACAATATGCAAATGACTGCATGACTTCAAAGTCTGCACATGGAAGTCTTGTCTTCTGTGGTTAATAGCACTAAGAGAGCCCTAATTAACTTGTGTTAAAATCTCTTTGTACTAGCTTTCCTAATTTTTTTCACTTAGAGCTTTTTTTTCCCTTAACAATATGAGGACAGGAAACCTCTCATTCCTTTTCAGCACAGAGTGGTTATTAGCCATTTCCACAAATGCCTCAGGCTACGTGGCCTTGAAAAAACACCCGCTTCCTCTAGCTCACACAATGCCTCTGACTCTGGTGTCACTTGACCCCTACCTTAAAAAACCTCTTCCAAGCAGACTCAACATCCAGTTTAATTACCATGTCTTGAGATAAATCCCTCTGTTACTAGGGAGCAGATAAAGCAGTTTCACAATTTCTGAGACCTCCTTCCAACTCCAATCAATGAAACAAACACTGCTTCCGAACAGGAATCTTTTATAAATTAACAGTCATGATCAGTTATGAAATAGGCAAGTGCTGTAAACTGAGCTCTGAGATGAGGACAACCTGAGCAATGCTAAAGATCCAGAGCCACTAGGCAATCATCAGACACAAATGGAAGTCATTAGCTTCCTCCTGAATGACAAATACCTTGGAGGTAATAATCTTATCCTCAAGGATGGCAAAGTCTTAGAGTCTGAAGCTACAGCAGAAAGACAGATGCTGACTGCAAGGTTGAATTCATCAATGTCTGAAGCATCTGAAAATGCACTGGACCTGCTAAGCACTTATAATTACTAATAAAATTTATCTTCTACGGTTTTAACTGAGGCAAAATTACTGCTGGTTTTTTTCCATGTATCTAGCAAGTCTGGAATAGTTCTCTCAGCACAGTAGAAGATGCTTCTTCTAACTCCATCTTTAACAAATTAATGTTGTCCTGAATTTATCACGTTGGAGGAATAGGAGGGTGTTAAAGGGACTGTAACTTGCCTCCGTGAGAGTGCCTGGTGCAGGGAACAAGCAGGGTTATATGGCGGCAGTGCTGGACAACCTCCTGCCATGCCATCGATACTGGAGGATCATTCACTCCATGAACTCCATTGGTGCTTTCATTAGGGAGCAGAACTGGAGCAAATATGACCGTTTGTAGTCAGGACTGGGGAGTGCAAGAGAGCTCAAAAATTTCAGCATCAAGAGAATGGTTTTCCAGCATCTGTTTATATGCTTTCACAACAAAGTGCTTTGTTCATATGATTTAACTTTCCTCTTGTCTTTAGTGGAATGTCAGAGCCACTTTTAGCACAAGAACTTCAAGCAACAGATTGTGGACTTCTGGGTCTGACACCCTAAGTGCTTTCTATCTTCATGTTAGTGTGAATCTGCTGTTCTGCCCAGGGTGTTCTCATGCAGACTTCTGACTTGAGGTTAGTCTTCAGAGAGAGATAGGGAATGGTAAACTAATGGATGCATTGCACATACAAAGACACCCACAGAATAGTGTTAAACCACTTGCTCCTTTGTAAGCAAAAGTCCACGCATACTGTGAAATACCACAGGAATTCTGCTTCTGGTTTGAGATGGAAAAGTGAGACAGGAAGTAGGAAAGATAGAGGGCTGAAGAAGTAGTGGCAGATATAGGAGAAGATAGTAGGAACCTGAGGTCCTGCTGTAGGGACATGTAGTGGGGGCTGCAGGAGACAAGCAGGCAAAGGTGAAGATGTGGAGTAAGAGGATGAGGAATGAGCAGCAGGGCTGCTGTTCTGCCACAGGTATGTGGCTGTGGTGAGAGACTGGGAAATCTGTGTGCAGGATTGGGAACCTGCTCGGAGGGCGTGAGAAATACTGTAGACCGGTGGCAGAGGGGATGCAGGTAAAGATACAGTGCAGGGTTTAACAGGAGCTATGGGTGGGGTCACAGTCAGGAGGAAGGATGGAGAAACACTGATCTTAAGGAACTGCTTAGCCACTCGCCTCTGATCCCACATTGGCCCCTCAGTAGTTGAAGGAGAATATTATTGTAATGCAAACAACACTTAGAGAACTTAAAGTGGCAGCATAGTGATTGCAAAAGAGTGTTGGCTATGTTATGCTGCAACTGAAACATCTTTCATAGAAATGTAACATCTCCTGTACTTTGTAGTTTTCCATCTAGAATAATTTTCAATAGGCATTAGTTGTATTTCACATAAGTGTGTCTGGCTGGGTAGTATCTGCTAACATAAACCTGCCCTCATGCACCCTGTCACAGAATTATCTCTTAGAAAATGAGAATATCTACCATAGCATACAGGGTGGAGCTGGCAGGACCGGGCATTTTTAGGACATAATCCATCAGCTCAAACGTCACTTGTCATCACAGGTGCCCTGATTCAGGAGACGCACCCAGTGCTGGGAATGGAAAAGCTGATGCGGGTGTACAAAGCAGCGTGTTGATATCATCTGAGCAGGAAACAAGGAAAGCTGTTCTATTTAATCACTCAAATAATTTCCAAACCCTCTCAGACTGGGTGTGGGGTGTGCGAATATTTATTATGAGCATGTGCCTCAATCTTCAAAATATCTTTTTTGAAAAAGCCTGGTGCTAACACTCAACAGACCTTCTGATTTCTGTCAAGGATGCTTACAAAGTGCCTGTCAATGGGTAGATGTGGTGCACACCAGCAGTGTGCCTGGAATGAAAATGTGCTGTGGAGCTAGCGGCACATCCCAGCTAAGTGGAGGTGAAGACACACAGGCACGCTGGTTCTCAAACCTCATCAGCATCAAGCCCGGCCCAGCTGTTGTGCCACAATTCAAAACACATGCTACAGTGAAACAGGACTCATTGCATTTGCAACGCGTTGCTAGAGGCGAACCTGATGGTGGCTGAGGCAGCCTGGACAGGAGATGCAATGGGAAGGGAGAACTCCTTCCAAAAATCTGACAGTCAGGCAGAGGGGGGCTGGTGATATCTTGTCTCCACTGCAGCTGATGGCAAAAGTCCTGCTGTCGTCAAAGGGGTCAGGATTTCACCCTCTGTGTACATCCTGTTGACACTGGGCCAGACTCTAAGGGACGCTGAATTGTCTGATTGTTTGGTATCTAAGTTGCATTCAGTTACCTTCTGTCTTTAACTCCTTTCAACATTTCTCAACTGTACTCAGATGCACACAGCTATTGGTTGCAATAGATGAACTAGCCTTGAACACAAGGAAAATTTTACTGGAGGCTGAAGAGAAGCAAAGACTCCACACAAGCTTCTTTCCCAGCTACGTATCACATTTCTGAGATTAATCTAGAGGATGAAGGCCATCAGTTTTTGTTAGTTTGACTGCAAGGCCTTGGTGTGATGTGAACAAATTATAATGCTTTCAGATTTGGTGAGAGAAATCTCATAATTTGTGTGAATTTGAATGACTAATATATAACATATGCCTACAAGGATATTGTAGAGATGTTTAGAAAACAAATTTCTAGTTAATAGGATATGCTGTCATTTTAAAAGTATTCTTCATTCCAAACCTAAGCAAACGATTTACATTTTTCTGTGGGAATGTTCTGTAATATTTTGAATCACTGAACATTTTCACTTTGGTGATGTCAAAAATTATAAAAACTCAACTATTCATGTCTATATTTAGTGTAATGTTAAAACTTCTGCAACCTATTTTGAAACAGAACACAAAACAAAATGTTTAGTAAAAGAGAAATGGAATATCTCATTATCCACCAACAAATGTTATGAAAACAGCTACATTTCAGAGAAACATGTATTTTGAAGGAAAACTATTCCACTGAAAAGTTTTCAATCACCTCCAATTATAACAAAGCAATTGTATATGAATTTGGGCCAATGAAAACACAGAAACAGTATAGCAAGGCAGTAACAAGTTTAGAGCAATGAAAAGGCAGCACTGTGTCAGGAATGTAAACAGATTTCCGCAAAGGCAGTTTAGTGCATGGAGAAGAAAAAAAGCAATCAACAGAGGACCTTTAAAGATGGAAGCCCACTATAAGACCAGAAAAGTTGCACTTGCTTTTTGTAGTCTGGGTTTTTTTTAGTCCCAAGTATCTTGACCCAGCCAGAGGAAATTCAGTGACTGCAAAATAGTTTGGGCTGTGATGAGGAGCTACTGCAAGGCATGGGAGACCTCACTCTCCCCATCTGCCTGAGCTGCCTTCCAGAGAAAATCAGCATGAGCCCAGGCTGCCTTTTAGTATGTGGCTGGGATGTTGCCAACCTGTGTACCTACTAAGGCATCCAGTGAGAGTTCTGCATTTGCCAGTCCTACAGCACTGGGCTTCTGTTATCTTTCTACATGGATTATAAATACAAGTATGAATGGGTACCCATCCAGCAAATATAAAGACAGCTAGATTTTCACAGCAATACATTCTCAAAGCAGGACTAAATGTCATAGTAGGAAACCATGGGCTAACACACTTACTTGGCAAAATTGTTTTATAGCGGTTTTTAGTTCCATGACTCGGGATGTCAATTTCTTTGGGATCCACAAAATTCATTGGTATTTCCTATAAAAAATAAATTAAATCAGACTGATGTTTCCAAAGGAGCCATGCAGGAAATTATCACCAGAAGGCCATCTGCTGTTACACAACTGCCTTTTAACATCAAAGTTATTAAGAAAAAAGTGGTTCCCACCTCAAGCCTGTCAACACCCTTCCTTTAATAAACACGGGGAATTGCATATTGAAGGGGTGACTTCCAAGGAACACTTCTGATGAATTATTAAAAAGAAAGTTTTTATGGGATTAGGACCAAGGTTAAAATGCACTATAGTTCCAGAAAAGTGGAGTTCAAAAGTACAGTACTGTGGCAAAAAGGGGCAATAATTTACATAATTGAGGGAGGAACTTTAATTAAATATTAATATATGGCAAATTTTTAAAAAATTTTGTGCTAAGCCCTTAACAATGAAATTCAAAGACCTCACTTGCCTTCTATTTAAACTACTAGAATGAAGTGCCTTAGTCATTTGCATTCAGTGACTCAAAAGTAATAAAAATCTGGAGCTATTTCTTTTGCTTCTCATTTTGATCTTTTAGTGACTGATTTACATTGCAGATGTGTGTAACTAATGTGACAGTTTCCTTTAAGTTTAAAAAAATATACAAATAATAAACTCCTCATAAACTTAAAATTACTGTTTTTCAAATTGTTTGTCAGCATGAAAAGTAAAAATCCGCAAATTTTGCACTGAACAAAATGTTTAATTTGGTTTAAGGGAGGGTAAGAATAATTTTGATTTCAAGGTTCTGAAACAATGTTTTTACAGTTGAATAAAACCAACTCTTTTAAAATGACAGGATGAAACATGTAGGGTTGTTTGTTTTTTTCATGATTGTGGGGGATGTTTTACCAACTAAAATAATCTGGCAAAATCACATTAAAAATGCTTCAGTTTACTCAAATCTTCATTTTTATGCTGATTTTTTTTTTACCATCATTATTTAAATTATTTTAGAGTAAGCTGAAATTTGATCTTCAGTAAATTAATACTTCTACTTAAAAGAACAGTCATAACTAGAGACTTGGAGACTTCATGCTAGCCTGGGACATTTGGCCTAAGAGACAGTGGCATATTAAGTAATATTAAGTAATTGTCTCTTAGAAACATGTAGGAACACGAGGAAGATCTGTTGGTTTGCATCACTGGAAAATTTACTTAAGGATTTTCCTCCAAAATGAGTTGGTTTCTACTCTACAGGTGCAGGCCTGCCCAGTACTTTGGCACAGAAGACATGCATGGTCACTGTCCTTCAGACCCAAGCTCTGGTCCTGCCCCTCATGACTGACCTCTGCAGGGTTTTTTTTAAAGGAACAGGGACGAGGCCTCTAACAGCTTGTCAAGCATGCATCCAACAGCAGATTTTTATGTGGGTTCACCAAGCAGGGGAAGCTACCCTCTCACTTTACTGCTTGAAGAGATGGCAAAGTTAAGTAATATTTAGATGGTTCATAATGAAATGCTGTGATTTGTTTCCACTTCCCAATTTGGCTTCTGAACATCTTACTATGTGAGGCTGCATCTGTGCTGATTTTTATTTCTCCACCTTCTCTGCCTTATGCCCACGCATTTCATGGACCTTCTTTATTCATCCCCTTTCCCTCACTCAGTTTCTTCCTTGATCTCTTCTTGGTCTTCAGCTGGCTCCTCAGAAGAATGACTTGCTGTGTCAGGCCAGCCAAAGCATTGCTGCTAAGATAAACCTTCCTTGCAGGTACTTCACTCAATCCTTTTCCAGATCACTGTACTGCCATCCATATGATGGCTGTCCTAAGTTCAGGATCTTTTCACTTCTAAGACTTCATTCTTGAATTAACCTCATCCCCACTACCTCAGGTCAAACCATCTTACCTCTGTCCTGCGTCTAATGCCGCTTCCTCAGCCACAAAACTACAAAATGAGCTCCCACACCCTCCCCATATTCACCTCTGACTTCTATCGCTTCCCAATGGTGACCTCTGTGAGACTCTTACCCCTGGCCCCTGGGCTCCGAACTGTTCCAACTGGCTGACCTAGAGCTTCCCTAGCTCAGTTCTGGCTTAGTACAAACACCACCAGTACATGACCTCTGAAAGGTTTCCGTGCTGAACTATGCACCACGTGAGAGAGAGCAAGACACTAAGCCTGTGCTTAATGTGATCTATGTCTGTCATCTACAGAGACCAGAAAAAGATGCATGAGGAAGAGTCCTCTGCCTGCCCAAGCGATGGTGGTTGGTGAGGGTCTTCCAGCTGCCTGGCTGTCTTCCTCACTAAGCCTGCTGAAATTTTTAAGTAGTTCATCATTTGGAGCGTTACTGACAGATGCAAAAATGCCACCAAGTTCAAAACAGAAACACATTTTTCTGGGCCAACCGGGACCATTAATAACATTAATCACTTACATCCTGTAAACACTTTCTAATCAGTGGTCTCCTCCCACTAGTAAGTACTTGTGAGTCCAAGGGCACAGACAGAAATCTGACAACACACCGTGGATCATAGCCACAGGCAAGTCACTTATTGTGAAACTGGCTGTGAGAAAAAAAGAGATTATTCCAGAAAAAAAAAGATCAGGATAATATGAGGATAACACTCCTGCTCCAGGGAAGCAAATAAGCCCAGCAGACTGCAAATAGCAGGAACATGTGCAAATTAGCATACAAACTCTGTAGGTGTATAGGCAATATACATGTAATTGCTTTATTAAACATATCTATTTAATTAAATAATTGCAGATAATGTATAAACTGCACACATTCATGTGCTCAGTTACTTGCATGCAATTATAGATGCATATGCATATTGTTCATGGACTGGTTTCTCTCTCTGAGTGATACCTTCTAATAACAGCTGTTCTGGTTCACATTAGGTTTTAAATGCTGTTCATACACTTCAAGAGGTATGATTTGGATCTCTGAAGGCATTCAAGAAAATGTGGCAAATTTTAGGAAAATTCAGGCAGGTAGTCATTATACCCCTCCCTCTATTTTTATGAGGACCTAATTTTACAGATTTAATGATCTGGCACTTTCCTATGCAGGACTGCATTTCTTGGCATTCGAGTGTTTTGGGAATAATGAATTTTATCTTCTGTCACCAACTTCAGATATTCTGTCCTTTGAAGAGTAGCAACTCAGGCTACTAAAGAAAACATATATGCTGGGCAAATGATGTTTCTTCCTCCTTCCAAATCAGGTATATTCTCCCAACCAAATATACCCAACTTTTTTGTAGCATTATTTAAAAAAAAAAAAAAAAAAGGAAATATCTTAATAAATATTACGGAAAAATATTTTGATGGTAATTTAAAACCCTTTATAGGAACAATAAGTAATGTCCCTTTAATTGTTCATGAAAAAAGACTGAAGAACTAAAAATAACCTGAAAGTGCTCATGTTTTAATTTTCCAATGAAAACCTTAAACATTTCTCCACTTTTTCCACATCTGGAAGTTTCTCATGAGAACTAATAATTCTCGTGTCCATAAGAGACAGACTATAAGAGAGACACTACTGCCTTACTGTATTTCTTTAGCTACTTAAAATGAGCTGTGTGAGCAGAACAAGTGAGGGTTACATACCGCGTTCTTTGCATGCCTCAAGTTCCTACTTGGGCTATTATCTGTAGCAAGGAACATAGTAAACAGATACTGTTCGACAGCTTCATCTTAAAACACATTTTTTAAAATGCTTTAAAACAGAATAGACAAGTCATGACCTTTTCAATAAAATTCTGTGGAAACACTGAATGGCCAAAGCCACAGTTGTGCCCCCCTGAGGGACAAATAAAATGTGACTGTCTCCCCAAAGATGTGCACAACTGCTGTGTGAGACAATTCGGGTGAACAGGATTCTACAAGGTGCCAATTTGTCTGTACAAACTGTCTCCTAACATGGGGGGTTTAAGCATGATGAAGTTATTTCTTCTGACTTTCCTGCCTAAGCAGCAGAATGGCAGAGAACCTACGGCATAACTGGTGATAAAAGTATGTTGGATGATTGTAATTTTTTCTGTGTACACTGTCTGTCTACTTTTTGGTAGAAGAACTGAGGGATTTACTTCTCTTAAGCAAATGACTTTTACTATAAACCTTGGATTTTAAAGGTAAATAAAAGAGCTGCTTCCTAGGATGCAATTATTCATAATGAAAAGCTATTTTTAGAGTAAGATGGCACTCTTATCTATTGATTCACATGCACAAATTGGAAACAAAATGAAACCTAAGGGATCATGTGCTCTGGCATGTTTAATTTTAATTCCTCCCAGTTTCTCTGATTTAGATATCAGATTTCTAGATATGCAGTTTCTCTGGATCTGTTCTGGAACCCTTCTGAAAAACTGCTACCTCTGGCCCTCTGATTCCTCAGCTGCTGAAGCACAACTGCTACATTACACCTCTCCATACATCACTAAGTGCATATATGGACTCCTTTAGGATTCCTGGGTGACTTCTAGCTTACTTTTACTAATTTTATTGCTTTGTTATAGAATCCCTTCCACTAATGCTTCAATATCAGACAGAACCTCTAGTGATCTGCTTGAACCTATCCCTGCCACAGATGTAGGAAATTTCCTAAATTCTTCTAGGGTCAATGCAGATGCAAATAATGGAGTCACTTCTCATCTACTGGTTCAGCTTTCCCAAATCACTTTTCTACCATTTTGCTCATCAGTTGACCCTTGTACTCTTTGGTAAGCTTCGTGCTGTTGAGCTGTTTAAAAATGAAGTTATGATTTTTTAAAATTCAAAACTTTTTTTGCCCTGCCTTACTCAGCTTCCACATTCAAGTGCCATCAGTTTATGCTCTTTTCTATTTCCTTTGTAAAAAGTGTCTCCTTTTTTCTGATAGCTTCTTTCATCCGAGTGTTTTGCAATACCAGATTTTTTCAGGTCTTCTTAAAGTAATGTGTTTTAATATTTTCCCTGACTGAGTTTTTCTGCTCTGACTTTTTTCCAACTGGCCCCTTTCTTCATTTTAGCTACTTACCCCTTTTACTAATAAATACACTTGTAAAACACTTCAGGGTTTTTTGCCTTGAGTATATTAGGCTGCTGTATGGCATACTTGATAAAGATATTTTGGACCTTGGGACACAAGTCCCTTTTGGACAGGGTCTGTGGGTGTCCCTATCTGCTCCAAAAAATAATTTACGGTGACTAAAATTTAGTGCTCAAACTGCAAACATACATGGTGTTTACATGGGAATAAACAAAATCTCCAATTATTACTGTGTTTTCTGTCATCATAGCCTTTATGATCTCTTTGAAACTGTCACAGTGTTGAGGTTCTGACCGTTTGCACTGTAGCTCTATTATAACACTTAGCCCATTTATGATGGGACTTCAAACCAAGAGGAGTCTGTATTATCCATGGATATAACTGACTGACTTATCTGTCTTTAGTGCACAAACATAAAACATCATCTTGAAATTTTCTAATCTGCCCTTTGGAAATGATTTGCACCTTGACATGAAAGTGTTGCCTGATTATTTTTTGCCCACAATTTCTCTTGTGTCACTTATGTCAAAAATCCTCATTTCAAGCGTGTCGTTGAACTCACCATGAATTCTGTTTGGAGTAAATGAGAACATGCAACTGCGTCGCGAAGCTGCTGCCGTGTCAGGACGCGGCCAGCTGACTGCAGGTATTCCATCGCTACTTTTTCTCGCGGGGTAGGCACAGTGACGAAAGGTTCAACACTTCCCAAGCTGCTCATATCCAACGTCAGTGAGACATTGGATCCTCGTCTGCATTAGAAAATAATTCAAACAGTTATACGAGATCTGTGTTACTGTAAATCCCATACTCATGAAGCTGATCCTGAGTTATTTATGCACCCTGACTTTCTCTAAACTGACTGATGGATTTGGGCACGCAAAGACTGCAAGACTGGTTTCACTGGTAGCACTGAGCAGACAGAAAACCAAGTACATCCTACTTCTTCAGTCTAACAACCAATGCTGCAAAAATGTGTGCTAGGCAGCAACTATATGAATTATTCTTAGAAGCAGAAACAGCTCCCTATATGCTACTTTATTGTAATGAATGTCAGATACGAAAGTGGTATCTTGGTAAGAAGAAATTTTTCACAGAAAAAACCCCAGGGAATCTATTTCTAACTGATACACATAAAAACATGAAATAAATTCACAGTTATGTCAGGTGCATTTTTAAGAATTTACTGAAATTAAATATACATAATGGAGCGGAAAAAAATGACAAAAACAGCAGAAATAAGTGAAAGGCAGTGTAAACATTGTGACTACCAAGACAGTAGACAATGTCTCATGTTAGGTAGAAGGGAAGGGAGAGGCAATAAACCACAATAAATGATCTATGTCCGAGGAGAAGGAATGGTCTCAGATTTAAAATGGCCTGTTTGGAAATGCCAAACATCTCTTGCAGGACAATCAAATTCATAACATTTCCATTTCTACAGGAAAATAAAGTTGGATTCAATAACAACTCTGAGCCATGAAAATACAAATAGATCACACTTGTGTGGGCTTGGTATGAGCCCTATTCTTTTTGGGGCTTTCTCAAAACAACACTTAAGAAAACTGGCTTTTTTCATATTTTCAACCCATCAATCAAATATTATCTACTCGACCTTTTAGGCACATTGATTGCAAAAGATCCATTCTCTGCAAATTGTGATGACTAAACACAAATTTATAGGCATTTATCAAAGTTTTTGTGTTTACTAAGCAGCAACCAGTACTAGACTGACAGATTCAGCTCACTGAACTGGACTACAGATGCCCAGTTTTGTTAACATTTACCAAGCAGCTATGCACATATAGAGATATGAGAACACCGGTTTGATTCCTACCTCTGCACATTATTGTCTCTCCTTTAAGGTGTGCTTACAGGGAAGTTCTTTGAACTCTTAGTTACTCTATCATGCTTGGATATACACAAACATAACATAAGATTGTCTCAAGTCTCTCCTAATAGTCATCCTGCCAGATCAGTATACAACTCTACGCCTTGCCCATTTGTAAAATCACGTATGCCAATGACTAACCATTTAGTGGATAATCCGTTATCCAGTGATTTCACTTTTTCTGCTAAAACTCTGCTTGGTTGGGTGCATTTCTCATCTGCAGGAGAACTGCTGGGAGAGTGAGACTGCGCACCTCTCTGAACACTGGATGTTAAGTTACAACTGTCCCTTTTACAGTAATACCATGTATTATTATAAATACAATACAGACATCATCTGATTGTATCTGTGAGGCAAGTGCTATTTCCCCCAACAGTGGGGGAACGCCTTCCTCTATAGAATCACCGAGTCATTAAGGTTGGAAAAGATCTCCAAGACTGCTGAGTCCAACTTTTGATTGAGCACCACCATGCCAACTAAACCAGAGCATTAAGTGCCATGTCCAACTGTTTCTTGAACACTTCCAGGGACAGTGATTCCACCATCTCCCTGGACAGCCCGTTCCAATTCCTGACAACCCCTTCAGTGAAAAAATTCTTCCTAACTTCCACCCTGAACCTTCCCTGGTGCAGCTTGAAGCCATTTCCACTTGTCTGTTGCTGATGGCTTGGAAGAAGAGGTTGACCCCCTTTCAGGCAGTTATAGAGAGCAATAACGTCTCCTCTGAGTCTGCCTTTCTCCAGGCTAAAGATCCCCAGCTCCCTCAGCAGTCGTTCACAGGACTTGTGCTTCTTCCCCAGCTCCATTGCCCTTCTCTGGACATGCTCCAGCACTTCAAAGTCCTTCTTGTAGTGAGGGGCCCAAAACTGGACACAGGACTCAAGGTGTGGCCTCACCAGTGCTGAGTGAAGGGGGTCAGTCATTGCCCTGGTCCTGCTGACCACACTATTCCTGACACAGGCCAGGATGCCATTGACCTTCTTGGCCAGCTGGGCACATGCTGGATCATGTTCAGCTCCTGCTGACCAGCACCCCCAAGTCCTTTTGTGCTGGGCAGCTTCCCAGCCACTTTGCCCCTGCCTGTGGAGCTGCACAGGTTTGTTGTGACACAGGTGCAGGACCTGGCACTTCACCTTGTTGAACCTCATACACATCAGGAGATGCTTCAGTAATTTTATTTTAAATTAAGCGATTTCTATCATATCAGTCTGCATGAATAAAAATTACTTCAGTCACTCACCTGTCACTTAGCAAAACACAAAGCAGCAATGTCTGAGAGACAAGACCACCTGGTGAAACAGGTGAATCTCGAACATTGTGTCATTTTGTTCACAAGCCGATTTCAGCTTAGGTGATAGGTGGGTGGCAGCAAGAGCTTTGCTACCCAGGCCTGCAGATGGTAACAGTGAGTCAAGCAGTGGGTGTCTGGCTGCCTCCAGTGGTAGATGGGGACAATTTCTGTTGGCACAGGGAAGTGGGTGGGATATGATTCTGCTATTTTTGCTAGAAGGTAGGCAGAAGTGAAGTTGCATCCTGAGCCAAAAATGATGGGTAAGTGGTACATGCACAGACTACCAGTAGTGCTCTGTGCCTCGTGGCACAGCCTGCATGGTACCAGAGCCCCAGGCAGCAGTACCAGCACTCACACCCAAATCTAGAGCCATGACAGTCTCGGAAGTGGGCACACCATGGTGGCTGCTCTCAGCTGGACCCTGCAGGAGGGTGCTGGCTCACATGCCTACCCCATTTCCCTGGGGACTGCTCCAGCCTGTGGGGGGAAATCAGTTCTCAGCTCCACACCACTTCTCAAGGAAAACATCCTGTTAGACCTGTCACAAAACCCCTCCTGCGCCTTTTCTGACCATGTCTAGCAATTTATTCCACGGAAAAAGGCGGCCCCTCAAACAGGTGGCTCTGAGTGCATATATGGCAAATCCAATCTTGTGAAAATCATCCAGAAATCCACAGAAGAGCTGTGCAATGAATCCCTCCAAATCTGTCTAGGCTACCTTTGGTTGAGAAATGGGGAGCAATTTAGATCCAGACATACTTCTGGGAGAGCCTACTGGGATTTCCTAATATAGAGGAAAAATACTCCCATTGTCCAGTAACAAAGTACAGTGAAAATGTTAGTATTTTTTTTGGCTTTTACATTGTTATAACTGACAGTCTTGGCAACAGGGCAATTTCCTTTTTAACAACAACAAAAAATATACCTGATCTAATTATAACTGTGAGTTTACAGCTTTTACCATTTATGGGGATTATTGATGAACACTGGTCTTGAGGATCTTACTTACTCTGGAAAGAACCAGTTCTTAGGTGCATATTTAATGCATTAAAAGGTACACATTGAATAAAATCTGAATATAGAGTAATCTTCTTAGAAGTTCATAAGAGGACATACAGCGGATCACAGTTCTAAAGGTAATTCTTCCATAAATATGGAGATCTCAAAGAACCCTTTTGAAGTAGTATTCTTCAACTAATAAAATTTTTAAAATAATGTTTACATACATTAGAAATGCTATAACCAATATTAGCGTTAATCACACAGAATTCTTTATTGCATTCTTTATGCTGAGGAATAGGGCTGAAAACAGAACATATTGCATTGAAAGATGAGGGAGAGCCTGAACCATCATGTATTTGTATGTTCTAATAGAAGATGCTTATAGTCTCAGGTCCTCCTCTAGACTCTCTGGATTCTCAGTGTTCCTCTAATAGTTAAATTCTTCACTCTGTGTTGAAGAATCGAAAGCAAGAATTCTCTTTTGCTACCTGGATGGAAGGAGATTTCCTATTGAGCTCACCTTTTCCCACCATACTAGGAGGGACTGCACAAGGCTGGCCACAGAGCAATAAAGAGGTACCACCTAAAACAAAGCCCATTTTTGGTAACTATCCCTTGCCTACATTAGGTTTTGAATAAGGAAATCACAATCAGGCCAGAGACACTACAAGTCAGACAGCTCGTTTTACCTGGAGATAAACACACAAATATATACATCCATCTATCTATCTATCTATCTATCTATCTATCTATCTATCTATCTATATCTCCCGACCGTTATTTTTCCACTTCAAATTAGAGTAAGGGACCCATACACACAGGTTTTCCCTTATTTCCCCCAGCCAAGCTTTTTTTACCTTTCAAATAACTTTCTATTCTTTATGTTCCTTGTGTGAATAGTGTGGGCCAAATAAGAGAAGATTTTGTTATGATACACCTACCCCAGCATCCTCTCGAGGTTGTGTCTTGATGGGGAAGAGTACCATGCGAGGAATCTGAGGAATTGTAAACATTCGTGACAACATTATATTAAAATTGTCAGGAGACTAACTCTTCTAAAGTTCCACCAGCTGGGACAGCCACCTCATCACTGGGTACGTGAATAAGTGCAATCAGGAAACCACTTGTGTCTGTGTATTGTCTGGAATCCCAGAGGGGGGTCTTACTACATACTCGCAGATCTCTTTTCAGTTGGATAATAGGAACAAGTCCACTGATGAGAATTCACTGGAGTATTTTAAATAATACATTTTTAGAAGCAGATTTTATTACAAGGCATGGTAAAAAAAAAATTTTAAAAAGCAATGTTTGTTTGAAAATTCTCAAAAGGAAGCTCCACCTGTCCACCTTGGAGGGCCACCAGGTTACTAAAGCCCTATTAATCATTACTGAGGTCATTTCCAGGTCTTCCCTGACCCTAAAATTAAGCCATAGATGTTGATTATGAAAAACCAATTGCCTGACACATTTTCCCAGTTGTTTATTTAAGCTGAATAATTTCTTTAAATACACATATCCGTGTTTATTCAGCACTCCTGAAAAATGCAACACCCAGATTCCTGAGCCTCAACCTCTCATTCTCTCTAGTGGTTTTGGAAGCAGCGGTGATGGCTGCTGCCCTCTAGGAGTCATTGCCCTCTGACCCCAGAGCTACGGACACGGGAGGTGCTTCCTCCTGTGCCATTGGTTCTCCGTCCCCCGGCCGAGCTGCTGTGCAGCTCAGGAGGGAGCTGGGTCAGGCACGTGGGTGAAACAAAGTCAATAACTAGCATGAAGAGTGGAGCTGGATGCAGTTGCTGGGGAGAGAGTTTGCTTTGGGTCCTCAGATGTGGCTTGAATTAGGAACCATTCTACAGGGCTACTCGCCCTGGGTTTTACTGAAGGGAGAAACACCACAACTCCCCTGTGCCTTTTCTTTCTCTTGTTCTCACAGATTAGGCCTAGACATGGGTCCCGAGTCTCTCACCTTGGGGGTCCATCTCATCAGCAAATGCACTGAATGAAGGTGGGGTTTGCTCTGCTGTAATTGCACTGGGAGAGCACAACTAGGCACATGCTTTCCAGTACTTACTCCCTTACTGCTACCAGACTTCACCTGCATATCTAGTTTTATGTCTCAGTAGAGCAATTCAAAGGGAAAAAAAGTATATTTAGAAAAAAGAACAATGGAAAAAATACAGGTCTCACCTTTCTTTCTGCTTTTAGCAAAACAGCCAAGTGAAAACATGGTCATGTAGATGAACTAATGTGATATGTAAAACTCCAGCAGAGTGTGAAAAGTAGAGTAAATCAGAAAAGAACTTAATATTGTTATTAATCCTCTATACCAATAGAAAATAAATAAAAATAGGAAAGTGTGACTTCATCAAGAAAAATCAGTGTTGAGAAAAGGAAAAGTAGAAAAGCAGAAGTACAGAAAGGTTAAAATAATCTTTTCAAATGACTGAAGATATTGGTGTTTTCTTCCTGCCTTGGGCAAATAGTAATATGGATGATCTAATAAACAACTGAGACATTTCTTCACAAATGAAGATTTATAATACCCATTAAAGACAGTCCTGAGAAGGTTAAGAGATGAGTCTCATTTGAAGCAAAACATACTTTGATAAGTTTTAAAGTAACATTCACAGTACTGTTAAATAGTTGCTTCTAATGCATAAGAACAATTTCTATATTTTTCAAAACTGTATATATATGATTCTTGCTCTACACTTGGTAGCCTGAAATATATATCCACCATGTGCTGCTGATATTACTGGACATCTTGGGAAAGTAGGGCTGAATGAGAGTATGGTTACATTAATGGGTGTGAGAATCTCTTGATTTTCTTCTGAGCATCAGCAAACTATCGCAAACAAGTCCAAAAATACAATAAAAATCCAATATTGACCATCCCAATTTGAAATATGAAGATACATTTTTTCTTACATCGACATTCTTTTCTTGGAAATGTAGAACTCATAAGTTTCAGTTTTCTGTTGTGCTGCAGCACATATTAAAGAATATTATGATAGAAAACCCCATGAGTTCTGATAATATACAATACCCATTAATGTAATTATCTTCCTATTTACTCTTACTTTCCACAAAGGTTAATCAATATCATCAGTATTAGTTTGAGAAAATAATAAATTAAAAATCTTTAGTTAAATATGTGAATGTCATCCTAACACATAAATATATGCATATAGTACTTATTGCACATACTGTACTTTTAATTTTTACACTCCCAGGTGCCCTATGAAGCACTGATATACAGATGCTATGCTCGGCAGACTCACAGTGAAAACTCAGTTTCCCAAATGCTCTCTGCTTTACCTGCTAACAATTCTGAGTTTCACTTGAGCAAGAGCTGTGGCGTTTAGGAACCACTCTGACCTGAGGTTATTGACACTTTTCAACAAACCAAAACTGTATCACACCCCAGACTGAAGTACTCAAAAATCAGAAGTTGACATCAACCAACTAACAAGGTCAAATGAGAATTTACTTTGCATTATGACCAGTCTAAATTGATAGAGCCTGATGCCTCGAAGGATCTATTCTGCTCAGCTCATGTTTGGTTATTTTGCAGCTACATTATTAAGCATGAAAATAAAAAATTCAGGACCTTAGCTCCACCTTCAGCACTTGGGTGTGCAGTAGGTCAAAACTTGATCTTCCCCACTCTCCTGCTATCCCCTGACATATCAGTGCTACTTAAACCACCAGAAATTACCTATTGGCTTCTTATCATGCATGGGAACAGTAAACCTCTCTTTTTCTATGGGTTCCTGGCCTCATTTCCAAAACCTTATTCCTCTCACAGATAAACCTTCCCCTGGCTCTGATTTTTGCTCTCCAGAGAGGAGATCCTGGACAGATATTAGCCCAACTTTCCACAAGCATTCCTAACAATTAAATGGTTAACATTACTGATATTTATATAATTTCTACTCTGGCTTGCAGACACCTGCACCTGAGACAAATCCTGTAGCCATTGGTATGAGCAGCCCCATCTCACCAAACCAAGGACCTCATTTACAGAGGCTAATTGGATATAACACTGAAGCTAATACCTATCACCTGAAAGCCATTGTTGGAATATATTTAAGCTCAGGACTCTAAGAAAGGTATTAGTATGAAGTACATATCTTCTTGGGAAGAATATCTGCTATTTCTGGTTATGTTTCCTCTGTCACACAGCCCTCCTCACAGTATTCCAGTGCTGTATTTTTATTTTTCTCTATTTATTTGTCACTCAAAACATTGATGCTTTCTGCCCCTGACTCTAAGGAAAGGGTGTGGAAATGATGACAGTAAGCTGTGTACCTACTGAAAGAAGAAGAGGGCTTTATGGCTGCTGTAAGGAAAGTCTTCCAATCCTCTGTGGCCTCCCAGCTACAAGAAATCTCCTGGCAGCATATTTCATCTCTCTCTGAGCCCACAGAAAAACTGATCTGGAGCCTCAGTTATGAAGTTTAAATAGCTTTTTTGAAAACTGGAGGCATTTCATATTCTCTCCAGAGGGTCTGATCCTGTTCCCACAGCCATGAGCAAGTGCAGGCCAATACATCTAGCACTAAATTGCAAACAAGTCTCAGGATCTACTCACAGCTCAGCAGGTCAAAATGAGCTGAGGAAATGGTTTTGACAAGTACTTCTGGATTAAGTTTTAAGCAATCAGTATCTGGTTAGGACAGGAATGGCTCAATATCCTGTAGAGGAAAACAGCTGACATGAGTGTAGTTTCAACTTTCCCTCTTTTAATCAGGCTTTCTAATGTTCTGCCAATTCACTCCTGTTCTGCCCTCGATAAGGCAATGCTGCTCAGCTACGGGAACTGACTGTTCAAAAATGCAAAGCTTAAACAGCCTCCCATCTTTTCCTGTAGATTATTTCTACAATCAAATTGTATTTTGTCACGCAAACTTATCTCTTTAATAAAAGTTGAATGGCAACATAAAGCTCTGTTTCTGCTTCACAGTCACATATATGTGTCTGCAGCGTGAGTGAAAACTAAGTTAAATGTTCAGAAGTAAAAATAAATGAAGATGCTGATTTGTTGTGCTTATTTGAGCTGTTTATTCCAAGAGCTGAACAAATGTTTACCAATTTGTGGTTAATTTTCTTTAGATGGTAGAGCTTTAATTGAATGCAATCTTGTTTATTAATGTTCTTATCTGCTTGCATTGCAGCATTGCTCTATTTCATACTGGAGGCCTCATTGCACAAACTTACTGGATGACCTGTTCTCTCTCTGATTAATGCACACACTAATTTAAACCAAGCTACAGTGAATATAAGCAAAAGGAGTTAAAAGAATAGGAAAAAGGAAAACAGGATGGAGAGTAATAATAATTGACTGCTAGGGCTGCACATATTAAATAAATGCACAACTTAAGGAGCTCAAATTATGTGTTTATTTAAGGTAAGCCAACAAGAACTGTTAAAAAACCTCCACATATTCTGTCTGCTGTATATTTTGCTTAAAAGAAAAAAAGCAATCTGCAAAATATTTCTGTCATACTTGTCTGAGTTTCCCCTCTATGCTTCCAGTTCATAAATACCACTGTGACACCTTGGAGGAGCTGTAGCCATGTACCACCATTGCCAATTTAGATCTCTTATCCAGGTGCAAAGCCAGATTACTTTTCCCAGAACATGCAAAGCTCACTTCTTTGCTGAGCACTACATCATGCCCAGAGGGTGCTTGCCTACATTACACAGAGAACAGCCTATCCAGGAAAACTGATCTAATCAGTGAGGATGGAGAGGTGCAACACTACAACAATAGCTTCGGGAAAGTGTTTTTTTAAGACTATTTAACTGACATTTTCTGCTATTTAGTTGGTCTGTAATTAAATAAATGAATAATGGATCTTAGATTTTTCATCTTAAAGATGAAAAAAAAGTTGGTTTGGGTTTTTTTCGTAAGAGGAGCCTTAGGTAAGTCAATTTAGCTACATGTATTCCATAATAATTAATGTCTTAAGCACAAATTCTACTTCCATCCTGCAACTGCTGCTCATTTAAGGAATATAACCTACAACCCTTAAATCCAAACAAACAAACATATAATCTATTTGCACAATAATGTCCTTCAATACTCTCTTGAGGCTTTAACCAAAACCAGCTGACCTGGAAAAAGACATGGGCAGGAATATTCTTAATGTAAATGGGCAGTATCTTCAGACAGTATAAGTAAGAGAAAATTATTTTTTATTGTGACTTGAAGACTAATCAGTACAATGAGTTCTTTCCTGGTGAGTTTGCCATTTGGGAAAGACAGGAAGGAACATCTGGGAAAAGAGGCGTTTACTACACCCTGTCAACCTTAAGATAATAAAAAAGCACATTCCTTGTTTATTTGACTTGGTCTTCATTATCTTTAAACTACTGCAAGTGTCACATGGAAGATTTCTAAGTAGACAAATGAATTGTCAGTGCACTTAGAAGAAATTACTGAACAGCAACACTTTCTGAAGAATGCAAAACCTCCAGACCCACAACGTTGCTCAACAGAGCTGCGCCACCTATGGACGTTTCCAAAGGGAGCCGGCAGAACAGCTCCGCTCGGTCACAGTGGACAAAGCATCTAAGGCTGCCGGTACAGACCCCAAATCCTTGTAGCACGTATACTTTGGAACACAGTTCCATTTCCAGGGCGACTAATGTGCCTAAGCTGAACAATGAATTGATGGGATTTAAGCTCTTAGAGACAGGACTCATATATGCGCTCTTAGATCTGCCATTTATCTGCTTCTAAAATCTCCAGACCTGACACCTAAGCTACATATACAAACCTTTCTCTCTTTCCAGCTTTTTTTTTCTTGATCCACTTTCATACTCTGGCTTTCCAGCCTTGCTTTCTATGGGAAGGCTTGCTCAAACAAGTATATTAACATGAGAAGTGCCTGCATTCCCTTTGAAAATAAAGTTTAGGAAATCCACTTAGGCTTGCAATTTGAAACAAAGCAATGTTTAAATGCTTTTAAGACAACTGCAAATGTCTGCATGCCAAGGTGTACTTTATCTTGCACTTCAGAGGTTAGGTAGACCTTTAAAAGAGATATTACCAAGCTGTGCAGTCCCATTTAGGGCTGAACAGCTGATGAGGAACAGACAGGTAAGTGAACTGGAGCTCTTTTCTACAGAGCTCAGCAGACCCCTTGAAGTCCACGGCCCTGGACTGCCTGCCTTCATCAGAGACATTCCTATAGGGGGCTGCATAGGCAGGGCTCTAGAAAAGGGAAATGCATCTGTACCTGCACCCAGAGATGAAGGCCAGAGCAAAGGCTTTCTGATCTACTCTTTCTCATATACACCATCAATGAGTCAGAACAGATTAAAAATTTCACAGTGAAATAATGACAATTGCTTCAGATTCACAGTCCTCTATTAGCAAAGAATTCATGGCATTAAGAAATTTTCACAGTTTGATTTAAATTCACTTCTATGAATTTGAATAAGGGAGGGAAAAGTGAGGATTCTGACAAAAGTAGCATTCCTCTAAATGCATATTGCATTATGAAATAAAGAGAAAGGAGAGAAGTCATACCTGAAAGATAAACGGAACTCACTCCCAAACTGATCTCCATCCCATCTATCTCAGCACAAACACTTCCAACACACAGGGATTCATATGGCTAATGATGTAATATGAGTCAGGTTAACATATACTGAAGACAGTAATGTGGAAAGGTGAACATAAATTTGGTGAACTTTGTAAGGCCAAAGACTGGCCAGTATCCTGTTTTCAATAGCAAGAGGAGGCTTAGGGAAAGAACGCAAGAACAAAGCAAGCAGGAATTACTGATTACTTAATTAATACTGTTACTTATTTTTAGTATGTTCTCCATCTTCTGGCAATGTGTAGTTTAGGAACATCCTGAACCAAAGGATGCTTCCCCATCTTTGTGCCTGGTGTTGCCCTTCTGTAGTTTTTCCTTCAGACAGCTTTCTTAGCCTGCCTTATGACCTCTGCACTGACCCAGGATGATGAGCTCTGTAGCTGGGAGCCAGGCAATAGTGAGCACTATACATGGGGACTAGAGGGGTATTTAAACCATCTACATTTGTGAAAATCCTTGTGATGAAGCAGAAAACATTTTTTAAAATTATAATCTTATCAATAAATTGCAAACACACTCTCTGTAGCTACAGAATTAACTTGAAGATTAATTACAATACCAGCTTTCTGCTTTACACAATGCTGCCTTCTTTTGCAAAACTATTCAGTATTGTGCTCTGTGGGCCAAACTCTCTTCCCAGATACGTCTGTAAATCTACTGAGGCCAAACAAGCCAGAGTCTGAAGTGAAACAAGCCCATGCAAATTCGATTTGTTAACCATTGTGTACTTTTCTGCCATTCTGATTGTTTTCCTTCATTTCTTGTAAGACTGTGCTTTTAGATCCACTATCAAATCCAGAGAAAGGAACTGAAAGCCTCTGGACTATGCAGCAGTCTCCCAGTGGAATTTTTTATGACTCAGGAAGGATTTGAGACATCTCAAAAACAGGAGATGCAGCTGTCAGGGGATGGTGGGAAGCAGAAGAGTCAGCCTTGGCAGAGGGGCAAACTCAGCTGCCTCCTGCCCAGCAGCAGCCCCATCTCTTGCTGGCAGAAGTTTTCCAGGGAGCTGCCATTGGTCATCCTGAAGCACTGGGACTGAATTCCCTAGAGAAACATTGTACTTAACGACATTTTTCTGTGTGGGAATTATATACACAACTTCCCCTTCTGATGCCTATCGCATATTTGAGTGGTCATTTGAAGTTGCTGTGTTCTGTTTTGCTCCTGTTATCAAATCACAGTATTAACATAACAGGGATAATTATAGATACCATAAATTAATAACAATACACTCTGTTTGTTAAGCATCAAAGTATATTCTTTGATAGAGAACGTAAGGAAAGTCCCTGTCCCAGAAAGCAATATCACTTTTGTAGCTTCTTATAGACTCCCCTGGTTAGAGAAATTAATGGAGCGTTCAAAGCCAAGGTATTTCATGAAGATAGGCACTGATTTGCAATACCATATTGGATCACTTAACCAATTAATATACCACTTGCCTTAGGATGAAAATCATAAAAAGAGTTCCTGAAATGTCTTGGAAACTCAGCTAAGGTTCGAAGTCTAACCAAATGGGTGCATCAGCTTGGATATGATGGTATCAAAGCAGACAAATAACTCTAGCAAGAGCCTGGCTGAAATCTCAGTGTCGCATGGAATCAGCTCTGCCTCTGGGCACTATTTCTCTGGCTGAGCCATTCTCATGGTATACCTTGGGCATCCTCATCTCTGCCACGATGCTATTGCTTCTCTGTTTCCTAAGGCGTGTCTGATTGTCTGTATGCATTTACTACCTTGTCTGATATTTAGAATGTAAGTCTTTTGGAAAAACGAACATTTCTTTTTTGTGTACCTATGAGGGATCCTCATCTGTGACCACGGCTCTCAGGTAGTGAGAGAATGCTAAAGAGAATTTCCAGCAAGAGCTGAGAAATACTCTGGCCCACAGATTATATGCAGTACTCTTTGAGCAAAGGTGTATTTGCAAACAGGAGACATTTCTGCTAGCTAACAATGTTAAGCTTTCTGTATGTACTAGCTCTGACTATGTAAGAGATCTCTGCTGAATATGCAGAACTGAATTTTTCAAAAAAGAAGCAGTGTAATTAATCAACTCTCATAATTTTTAAGAGTTCTCCTAGCACTGCATAGAAATAAAATTAATTATGATTGCACTCAAAGAAAAGATTCATGGCTTGGACTGTTAACTGATGGCTACAATATAAGCTGGATGTAAGCACTACCCAGCACATGGCTTCTTGCAATTCAAAGAAATACTTGGATATTTTACGTTGCAGTTTTGGAGGCACTTTGATGTTTTTCTCTTCTTTCTTTAACTGTTTTCTGTGTCTGTTCCTAACATTTTAAATTAAGGGGAACTGAACTAAGTTCAGCTTTAGGCTGCCCTGTAAAAGGAATGTCATGAACAGAGATAAATGCATTCCAAAACAAGAGGAAAGGTGAGTATTTTTGTTTTGAAGCATTAACCTTTTTCAGACATTAATGGGGACACTTAAGGAAGCTTTTCTATAAAAACCCCAAATGTGAAAAATCAACCTTCCTTCTAAATATTAAAACTCCATATATATCTGACATGGATGCTTCCTTCTACATTGTTTTGCTGAAACCAGAACTTGTGGGTACTAGTCAAGGGCTCAGGAGATACTTCCTGCTTACAAACCAGTTTCATAAAGAAGCTGGTGCCTTTGTCCCTTAGCACAGCATTTCCAACCTACCATTGTGAAAAGGTGATATAATTAGGTTGCAAATGTCCCAGATGGACACATCCTGCTGAGGGCTGAGATGACATGCTCAGAGCATTTAAGTCCAGCTAATGTGCATCTCCTCACTTTCCCAGATGTCCCGCTCTGCCTGGATATTAGGACAGCTGGTGAAGCAGTCACAGAAACCATGCCTGGATGGTCAAGCACAGAAACAAATTAGAGGCAGAGAGGAGCTGAGGAAATCAGTCATTGGAAAGCTGCATCAGAGTTTAACCCTCTGATCCCCAAACAGCACTTTAAGACCCAAAACTGCTGCTGAAAAAGACAAGGGGATAACTCATACAACTCAAATTACTAATGGGCTCAGGGCAAAAACGGTCCCTGTAAATCTCAGGCTCAAGAAGCACTTAAATATTAACATGGATATTTTCCCCTGTGTGACTTTTCAAAAGATCAGCTGGACAAATCACTGCAAACCCACCAAAACTGTCTACCAGATGGCAGCCACTGATTAATTTGTCTTAACTTAAGCCAAAAAGGAAGAAAATGTGATGGGTGGAGCCATAAAGACAAGCACAATCAACATCCGACCAAATAGGGTTTCCTGTCACCTTGGGAACGACACTGATTGGCACTGCAGTTTCCTGTGTACAAGCTAAAACCAGTAGCAACTGGAGCAACAAGAATAAACGCCAGATAAGAGACCTGGGAATACAACAAAATTATTATAAAATTCCTGACTAAACCTCAGAGGACAGTAAAAGCAAAAGCAAGGGTAAGCATAGACTGCATATGCTAAGTGGAGCATTTCCCTGTACATGAGAGCAGAGGGCCATGAAGCTGCATCAGAAGAACTTCTCTGAACAAGGGTAGGCTAGTTTGCCTAAAACCACTCTCAAAAGTGAGAGTCATGTGCTTTGGAAAGCTTTAGTTCTTCACAAGGGAAGAAAAAAGTGATGTGGGACAGTTCAAAGCAGAGATGGAAATAGGAGTGGAAACCTACTGTCAACCCACACTAATCTGAAGTAATTTTAAGATGTGCCAGAGACACAGGGAATGGACTGTGGGTGTAAGTTTGGGCAATGGTACACAGTTATTTGCATCTATTTATTTAGATTACAACTCCCACAGAGTTTTGCTTCAAAGAGCTCCAACCACAACCAAAACAGCTTCTCAACCAGCCAGGAGTCAAATAGTTAAAATATGGGTTTTAGAGGGTCTTTGTTAGGCTGGTGCCTGAGTTCACTTCCTCTCCAGAGAAAGGGGACAATTCACATTCCTGCCCTCTTCCTACACTGCAGATAAGCAAAGATGTCTGTAATGGGTTGGACAGAACAGACATTCATGCAACTCAAAGATCTGGCACTGGCAGAAAGTTTTTGAGCGACTGTGCACTTACAGAAATGTTTCACAAATGCAGGTTAGAGGCACAGCATTATTCTCTCTCTAGTGATGAATCCATGTGCCAACACAGACCTCTCAGGCATTGAGCAGGAGACCCTCGAAGCTGGATCCCCCCTCATGTTCCCCATTACTTAGTTTCTCCCACCTCAGTAGCCAAGGTTTACAGTCCCTTTCTTTACTCTTCACCAAAGTGCAGGTGCCAGCAGTCAATGTAGCTTTCCAGCTAGCTGAGATGGCCTGAGGAGGAGGGAAGACACAATGCAGGGCTTCAGGGAGACCCAGCACTGAAAAGAGAATTACCTAAAAGGCCATAAGCAACTGCCTACAATCAGGACTGCTCCCCTCGTATCAGCTGCTACACCCACTGCCCACTTCTTCATGTGCAAGCTACACCTTGAAAAAAAATCACAGTGCCAGGAAAACAAACCCAGGCACTGAATGACAGTGCTACATATCAATCATTGCAGCCCTGATTTGTTTTTAGCCTTTGACAACAAGAGCACTCCAAAGCAATTTACGGTTTGGGAACGAGCACATGCACAAACCATTCCCAGGAGGCAGTCTGCATCCAGTCCCTGCTTTTCTGGAGGCAAAGAGAGCTTAGCAGTATGGACACAAACCAATCTCTGCTACGCAGCCTTAGCGCTGTAAGTGTACCTGGGTGTGTTGAATTTGTAAGTGGATGCCTCACCTCTGCAGGTGTTCAAGGTCAGGTTGGATGGGGCTTTGAGCAACCTGACCAAGTGGAAGTTGTCCCTGCCCTTGGCAGCGGGGCTGGAAGTCCCGAAGCCCCTTTCAACCCAAACCATTTTATGAATCTATGATGTTACAGACCAGGATGGAATATAGCTGCCAAATGAGAGAAATGTATTTTTAGGTCCTTCAGAAAGTGTGTGTGGGGGGGAGTTGTAATTGTATTCTCTCCCTCTTCTTAAATTATGTGAACAAATAGTAGCAAGTAGGACTTCTACTGCACCTCAGGTTAACGTTCTCATCTTTGTTACATCTCTTCAGATGGACACAATATCCAGCCATCTTCAATCCAGTGGTTAGGAATATGGCTGGAGGAGGTTTATGTGCCATGCCCAAAGTGCTCTAATGAGTTGGTAGAAGAGACAGATCAGAGCACAAAAATTCTTGCCTCCCACCTCAAACTCAGTTTACTGGTCCCTGGTGCTTCGCAAATTCCTTCTGATAGGATATCACCAAAGAACTATTCCACAGCTTGTACTTTTGTGTTGGCACACAGCTTTGCTTCAAACAATTACACTGATATTTTCCTAATACAATGCCTATGATTTAAATTAAGAATGCAGAAAGCATACTCAGCGCCACACAATAGGGAAAATTTATCCTCCAAATCTATGCAAAGCTAATATATTTTAGTCAGGAAATTCAAGGCTCCTTCCTGTAAATAAATTAAATTCCCATGTTTGTGCAATAAACTACAAAACCTGGCATGTTTACAGTAGCCCAACTGCAAGGTGCTACCCTCTGAGCATTACTTGAAATTATTACTCACAATGGATGGTTTTGTATAATGATAATGGATCAGCAACACCATAACTGTATTTGCAGCAACTGTGCTCTGTGATCTAAAAATCAGAACAGAGACAGAGAGAATTGTTGGAAATTTTTCTCATCTATTAGAGCAGAGATGTGGTTGAATAGTGATATCCTGAGGTGCAGCTGAGGTTATATTAATGAAGAAAAGAGCACATCAGGTTTTTTACCCTGGCTCCAAAGTTTCTTAAGAGGTTTTATTCAGTATACAGTATTGTTAAGAAAATCATTCATTTTAATGAATACTGCCTTTCTAAAATGAGGAAAACAGGTATTAGAGTTAGTTTTTGTGGTATTTGTCATCCACAGTATTTGTCATCCAGATGGCAATTGACAGAAATTGCCTAAGAGGCTGAAACTATAGTTTAATAATTTGTGTCTATGCAGAATGACTAATAAAAGAGAATAGTTTTCAATATTAAAAGCAATTTTTTCCACCTCCAAAGCTGAAGCCCAAATTATACAGGATTTTCTTTGTAAAGATTTAAAATACAAGATGTTTCTGAGGAAGGATGCTGAAGTCAAACAGAGAACAATTAATTGCCCTCATTATTTGTGTGTGCACCTTTCGCTAATACATTTCTGTTTAAAACTTTGCCTTTTGGCACTGTGTTCCACAGACTCCAATGGGTTATCTGAATCTTTTTTTTATATTATGAAAAACATATTGACTTTCTTTCCCACTAGAATATTTCTCTTTCTCATGTTATAAGAAAGCAGACAGAGATGAGCACTTAGCATTATAATGTACATTATTTTAACTTTTATTTCATTATACTTACAGAGAGCTGTACTCACTGCATGTTTACTGAATAATTCTTAAACTGGAGAAAGAATTCTGCTGCCAGTTTACAGGGATCATCAGGACGGTAAGAGAAATCTCACTGGGTACAGTCTATTAACTGTGGCACAGGATTTTTACAGTATTTCTCTGCTTTGTGGGGAAAAGTAACATCACACAGAGTTCTCACAGAGCTCAAGCCAAATTTCACTCACCTGTTATGTTTGTAGAGAGCTATAATTGATTGATTTATATGATTGTCTCTGTACTGTTCTCTATTCTGATGCCTACTGATTTTCTATAGAGGTTGCAGACTGGGTTGCACAGTCTGTTGAATGATGCCCGTAAGCAGCCCTCTCCCCTCCAAGTTTTGCACTTGCTGGCTCTTCCCTTTCACAGAGTATCTTCTATTTTCCTGTGCCACAGCTGTGCCTCCATACCATTGTGGAATTATTTTATTTCACATTTAAAAATACTTTATTATTTCACTTATCTGCTGGCTTTTTGCTTTATTTTCCAAGCTCTTTTTTCCTATTATCATCTTCACTCTCTTGTGGTTTTTTTGCAGAGAAAAAAAATTAACACAAGACACATGTAAAATATTATCTGTTCTGAATAAGAGTCCTGTATACCCCTGGCATCCTGATATGTGAACATGAGGAGCTCTTCCTTTTACACAGAATAATTTTCTGATGAATATGTAACAGACTAGGAAAACACAGTGCTATGATTTTTCCCTCTGATTATTAAAATATAATAGCCACAGTTTTAGGTCTTTGTGGCTAGAATGGAATACAAATTCTTGAGAAGATTTTCCAAAGCACTGTTGGTATTTCAACACACAGTAGAAGAGATATTTTCCACTTTTTCTTTTCTTCCATGTATCTTTGCACAGTAACTAATATGAACAAAACATCATATTGTGCACTGGTTAGTTGAAATGCAGTTGTCCGAGTCACAAATAACACTGGAACTAAAACTCACAGCTACTGTGGCCACAGGAAATGTAAACCCAGTCGTAATACTGGGCTGGTGTGGTAACATATTTATATCTACCATGATTGTGATTTAACAACTCACTGCTTGTACTAAGAATTTTCAGTGCTTTATATGTCAGAATGAAATCTAAAATACCACATTCCACTTCACCAGATTCTGCTTTCGGCTGGGACCACTCATATCAAGATGAATTTTGGGCCAACAAAGAGAATAAAAGGAAGCCTTACTCTGCTGAAGGAAAAAGTATATATTATTCATATAAAGCTATAAAAGCCTAAATAGAAAAGTAAACACTGATGCAATGTTCATAGATGTGCTCACAGAAGAGAAAACAATTATTTACACCCAAAAGTCAGGCGTCAGCACTGTGATATTGTGACAGTTCATCACTGAAGACACCCACAGGAGAACAGTAGCTCTCCTGCTCCTTTGGTCAGCAACAGAACAGTGTGGATTGCTAGTGGAAAAGGTCTTTGCTGCAAAGGAGCAGCAATTCTGAAAACACCAAAAGAGAGCAACTTCAAAGCATTCTGTACTGAATGATCCAGAGGATGCCAGGATGCTGTGAAGAAATAGCCCTTCACTTGCCTGCCTCAGCAACTGTAATAGAAAGGGGTCAGTGCCTCTGTTCTGACAGCCCTCTCGCCTCCACACCTTCAGTCCACCCTCTGCTCTTGGTCACCACTGTTCCCTTTCCAAACCACACTCTGCAATGTGGGCACATATCCCTGATCAGCATCTAGGAAAATCATAGAATCAGAGAACAGTTTGAATTGGAAATTACCCTTAAAAGTCATCTAGTCCCACTCACTTTCCATGGATAAGGACAGCTTCAATTAGAATAGGTTGCTCAGAACCCCACTCAACCTGACTTCAAATGTTTCCTGAGATGAGGCATCTGCCACCTCTCTGGACAACCTATTCCAGTGTTTTATCACCCTCATTGTAAAAAACTTCTATCTAATCTAAATCTGGCCTCCTTCAGTTTGAAGCCATTACCCCTTGCCCTATTGCAACATGCCCTGCTAGAAAGTTTGTCCCCATCTTTCTTAAAGGCCCCCTTCAAGTATCAAAAGGCTGCAGTAAGGTCTCCCCAGAGCCTTCTCTTCTCCAGCCTGAACAACCCCAACTCTCTCAACCTGACCTCATAGTAGAGGTGCTCCAGCCATCTGATCTTTTCATGGCCTTCCTTGCACTAACGGGTCCACATCCTTCTCATGTTGGGGGGCACTGGAGCTGAATCGCCTCCTGCAGCCACTGGGCCAGTTAACATCCCGACTGCGTGACCCCCTCCCCTCCTGCAGGAGCCACCGCTAAAGGGTAACAGTGCTGCCTGCCGGCTCTAGGTGTCACCCTCCCCGCACTCTCGCACAGCCCATCCAGCAGGGCACCGGGCATCGCCGCGTGTGCGTATGAGGCGTAAAAATAATCTGCGGCATCCCACACATTTGATAGTGCAAATAATCTGTCGCGAAGCTGCGTCTTACAGAAATAGCTGAGTAAGAACCTTTCCAGATACACAGAAAAATATGTTCATGGACTTGGCTCTAGTATTCGGAAACAGAATACGTTTTAAGATGCTGGAAAAACTCCCAGAAATATTTTTATCCATGCACAGTTGTCCATTAACAATTTGTTTGCCTCTGTACAGGCCAATGCTATCCCAATTAAAAGTTGAAAGGTTCAGAGAGCCAGAGGCTGATGTGGTGCTTTGTGAAAACTCAGTTCCACTATATTTTTGCATTTAGATCATAGAATAGTTTGGGTTGGAAGAGATCTTTAAAAGGTCATCTAGTCCCATTCCCCTGCCATGGGCAGAGACTGCTTCAATTAGATCAGGTTGCTCAGAGCCCTGTCCAGCCTGACCATGAATGTTTCCAGGGATGAGGCATCTGCCACCTCTCTGGGCAAACTGTGCCAGTGTTTCATTCTCATTGCAAAAAAACCTCTTCCCTATATCTAATGTAAATCTAACCTCCTTTAGATTAAAATCACTACCCTTTTTGCTGTCAAGGGTATGTTCCTCAAAGCAGCACCTAGTGTGCATAGCAAAGAGAGCTTGAGAGGTAGGCATAGAATCGTGGAATAGTTTGGTCTGGAAGGGATCTTCTAAGGTCATCTAGTCAAACCCCTCTGCAATGAGCAGGGACATCTTCAACTAGATCAGGTTGCATTATCCAGCTTTTCTGCCCCATCCTTCAGACAGATTGTCACAACTTCCCACCTAGATGGCTATGCACAGCTCACTATCTGCTCAAAGAGTAATCAATGAACCATGGTCCAAACCAGGGACAGTTTGGTCTGGATCATACTAAGCATTTCATGACTATGGATCACTCTTAAGGAATCAAACCAGGGAGTAGTTTGGATAGCTAAAAAATACTGCTCAGGAACCACTGTCAGGCCATGTGACCCAAGGAATCTCCTAAGTTTGTCAAGGAGCCCCCATATCCACTCTAGCCTGCCAAGAGCTTCTTCCCCTGGCAGAAACCAAAATCAGGGTAGCAAAAATTATTGAAAGGGTGCTCCCAAGCTGTGCTATGAGCAGGAGGAGATGTCCAGGCTTGATTCCACTCTATACTAACACAAGAAGAGCTGCCAGTAGACTGTTTTGAGCATGGTTCGCTGCTACTTGCAGTGTGCAGATCCATGCTGTAACATCCACTTCTCCCATGTGTAATGATGGCCCAAGGCTGCCTAGTGCAAGGGCTTTATTTGGGGCAGAAAGGTGAAAAGGAGTTTTAAACTGACCACTTACCTAGTCACTAGATAACATCTGAGGCAGTATGTGTCAGTGCATTTTTACTTTTTGCTTTCAATGCTGCTGAGTGTTAGAATGAGTATAAATTTGTTCATAGTACAGGTTATAGTAAATAAACAAGAAATACACATAATAATAGCTGCTTATGTCAGAGGAACAGAAGATAAACTATTTCCTAAAGTTCTCTCCATCACATCCCCAGACCTTTGTACACTGAGCTTGAAATAAACTTCATCATTTCTTAGAAGTGGACTTGGGCTGATAGAGCCTAACTGTGTTAAATATGACAAAAAGAACTACACAATGGGATGTTATCACAATGGCTTTCACTTTATCACAATGGTCTATTAGTGTTCTTTTACAATAGAAATTGAAGTGCTCAATTCCTTCAACTTCTTTTTCCTTAGTAATAACCTAAATGTCTGGTTTATTTGGTCAAACATAAGGTTTAGTTTTCTTTTTGTATCTCAGCTCTCCAATTGGTCATACCGACTCAGAACTTTGTCCTTCCAAAGGATGCAATTAGGTTCAGGAGAATTAAATGCAGAATTCCTATCTGTGGTGGTGGAAATTAATATCCTAAACCAACTGTTTTTACTTTCTTTGTTTGAGAAATGGAAAAGTTTCTTCTCCTTATGTACAAAAAGTTTCTTCTCCTTAAGTACAAAATCTCTCTACAAATACCTTTCCCTCAATCCCTCTCAACTATTGCATATGCTATGTTAGGTACTAAGTATTATAAAAGAGCTATGTGATTTCCATGCTTGTGGGCTTTATTTTAGGGTCTTGTGGAATGAGAGAAACTACCAAAATGTATTTACTTGCTTCCTCCATTTCTTTTTTTTTCTGCTGTGATATCACTATATATTTTATGACAGCTCTGCCTTTCAGCCTCTTTTACTCACAGAAGAATCAATCCCCCTCCCTGAGCTCTGTCTGTCATAAATCCATTGATAAAAGCTCTGTCATTGAAATCCCATGGTTCAAGCTGAATCGGGGTTACAGCTCAGCTGAGAGTCCTCACAGATGAGGCTCTGCTTGGTCTCCACATGGCGTCTGTTCTTTCATTTACTGTCTGTGCTGGGGCAGGAGAGTTCAGCTGCACAGCTGCATGCTATGTGAGCTATTCAGAGCACTGATGCTTTATGAAAGTGGCCTGCAGCCATCAGACAAGAAATTATACAGGTTTCTAACAGAGGAGAGACAGATGTCAGTGTGCATTCTCCTGTGGGAAGAACAACTAGTTTTATAAAAAGAGCACTGGCACAGTTTTTGAAAGATACAATGAGTGGCAAGGTTTGGTGCCCAAGTATTTCTGAGGAATCACACAGAAGAGTTCGTTTCTTTACTCATCACATCCTCCTTTTTGTAAAGCCTGTTGACTTTGGACTGTATCCTGACCATCATGGAATTCTGCATTTAAGAAGATTTATCTAAAGGTGATAATGGGAACACTGTACGAGATTTCTAAATTGACTCAGTTGGTGTAAATATTTCTTCTTTCTGACTTTTCCAGGTGCTAGGGACTCCCTGAAAATGAGAATATCCTTTTCTGACAATACATAACCAGCCCTTGAGCACTCTGCCAGGATTTCCACAATCAAAACAGGCAAAAATCAATGGAAAATAAAAAATGATTTCTTTGGAAATTGTTGGAAAGGGGAAGAACATAATCAGCAAAAAGAATGCCGCTAATGCAGTTAATCTCAGCCCAAACCTGAATCTTTTCATATGACCTGAACCTCTGGTCATATGTAAAGAAAAGGAAAGGAAAGAAAACCTGTGAAATAGATGTTAACGCACTGAAATCCCAATTCTCAGCTGTCCGTATGGCAAAGTCTCCCATTCATTGACAGAAGAGAAACATATGAAATCATGAAGCATAAGTATAAAGAAGCAGAATAAATCCTGAGCACACCAGGTACCATCCTACCTTTCCTGAAGCCCCACAGGTTTCATTCTGAAAGGAGATGGACTGGCACACAGGGGAGGTTTGAGCTCAGGAACACATTGGCCTTGAGGGTCCACTACAACATTGACAACTTTTAGAGCCTGTTGAGGCTGGACCATGCTGTTGGTCTTATACTCAGTCTGAGATGTCTGCAGGGGAAGGGGTGAGAGGTGGATCTCCTGCTTCTTTTCCTTCTCTTGTCTTAGTGACAACTGGATCTTCTCCTTTAATCTGTACAGAACCTACAGAAATAAAGAGGACAGCTCAATCTCAATTGCCTGGTAAACAAGGCAAGGAAGGTATTGCAAATGCTGGATAAGATTGCTATACGTGGCTTTCATTCCTAGAAAGCAAGTCACAAGTTGTGTTACACAGCATTTCCCACAACAAGATAAATATTTCCATTACATAAACTGCAGAGTGTCCACGTGGGCAGTAGGGATTTTAACAGTTCTCACTGTGAGTCAGCACTTATTCGTAATACCTGCAGCAGTATTATTAAAAGGGCAAATAAAACAGAATGGAAATTAGTTACAGAAGACATTGTGAAGAAGGAAATATTGATAAATAGAGTAACTGTAGAAGAAATTTTAAGCATTTTAACACAAGAGAGACAATGGCACAAAATAAAATAGATGTTCATGACTCAGCCAGGTACAAGTCTCTAATTACAGCAGCCTCAATTTGTTTTAGAGCAGATGTTCTTAAAAGCCCTTACTCACCTGGCATGGAGCTGATGGTTGAACAGAGTAACTTTACTAGGTCACTTTGGTAATAGTAGGCTGCTATTACTCTGAAATACTCCTCCAGGTAAGGATACGCCCCGGCATCCTCAGAGGAACATTATCTGTTCTGGAATAAAGCTGAAGCGATGAGTGGCCTATGAAGTTATTTAACCATCTGTTCAGAAAAGTGTGCTTTATATCACCAAGAAATTGACTTCTGAACACACTGTAATACCGGGATCATCTGTCCACCTATTGCTTATGAATATATCATCATCAGATGACATCAGATATGTGCAACAAAAGCAGAAGTTTTATTGATCTTCTTCCATCAAACTCCACACTGATGTTGCTGAACCCCAGCTTGGTGAGGGCAGGCAGGTAGCTTGTGCTCAGTAAAGGCACTCCAGAGGTACCCATGTTACACCTGTTTAACACATTTTCTTTGGAGGGCAATGCAGAAAACTATTTCTGAGCCATAGCTGTTCCATTTTCAAAACATGCCTTACAACCTATGAAATTTATGAGAATTATAAATATTGTGTGTGGAGATGGAAGGCACTTACATAGTTTTCTGAAGATGTCTGCAGATACTGTTGTACTTTCCACTTTGCTTTATCTGTTCCTGTAAAGCATTTGATTTGGATCCTTGAGTAAGACAAAACTTAGACCAGAGCATTTTTTCTCTGCAAGTCAGAAGCTGTTTGACAGCTGTTGCCCTGCTAGCACTACATAAAGATCTATCACTCCATAGCTTTCTAGTGATGACTGGATATATCTGATGGGTTTGTTTGTTCAAGGATTAGCATTAGAGGTTTAGCTGGGAGCTCACCTAATGTCATTAGCAGTACACACATTAAACAAGACTTAGCTAGGTAAACCATCTGTTTATTCAGAAGGGTTTAGAATTGCATGGATAAGATCTCTTTCCCATAAATTTGCAGAAACAATAGCCCTACAGTGAAGCAAGGGCACTGGTACCAGAAAAGATAAAACAGGGGCTTGAAATATTTTAACTGTCTTTTCCTCCAGTGAGTGCTTTCATCTAATTTGTTTCTGATAACCAGCAGATAAACAGCTCAGATATTCATGGCCATGACAATGTTCACCATACCTTCTTGTCACTAATATGTTTTGACAAAGTTTCACTCCTTGGGGACCCAAGGAATTATGGTTTTGACTTCCAAAACATGGACAAGCATTATCTCATATCCTATTTAATAATCTATTATTAGACCCTAGAAAAAACAAGAGCTTGACCCTAGCAGAAATTGAAAAAAACCTTACAAACCACATATGATCTAAGTGCTACCCCACTTATTCTCAGAGAGTGTTGCAGGGTTATAAAATTTTTAATGAATTCTAGGTAAAGTCAAAAAACCAGAAATGGCCAAAAATATAGTGTCCAACCCAATCTGTCACTCTGATATGCATTAAGTGGGACAAAAACCAATGTGAGCTGTTTGTTAGCTTTACAGATTGCACATACCCCATGTATTATCAGGTCCTGACAAAATCTGAGACAGTGTCCATTTACACAGTGTAAACAATAGCACACATAAAGATACAGGTTGGACCAGGGAGGAACGGAAAGGGGAATGCCTGCAGAAAAGACCACAGCATCACAGCAATTCCATCTGGAAGGAATTCAAGGAGTCTACTCGTATTTACCTCCACCCTAAATTCATATCAGCTACACCCAAACTATTTCTGACATTCATTCAAATGTTTGCCTAAAACATTACTGGGTGAAAACTCCCAAGCTTCCCCAAGTAATGCAATACAGGGTCTAGTGACATATGCGGTAACAAAAGATCTTTCTCATGAGTCAGCCAAATCACCCTGTGAAAAATTTGCTTCTTTTCCAATCCTCAATGGAGAAAGCATTATCTTCTTCCTTAGGACAGCCTTTGAAATCTTCCCATGTTTGAGAACTATCATGTTTCTGTGCTCCTGTTCCTTGTCATAAATAAACCAAATTATTTCATGTCCTCTGTGTCTCTGATCACTCTTGCATCTCCTTCCTCCTATAATTGCCTGAAATTTTTCACAAATGTGGTAGAGAGAGACAATAGAAAATGAGTAAGATACGATACTACAACCAAATAATTACCATAGCGGAGCTGAATTCAGATCTTAGAGATCATATCCTCCTTTATATATCCCAGGGTAGGAAGTGTATTTTTTGCAACATTGATGTTGCTTATGTACTTCCGTAATACTGTTCTGTGATACTGCTGGAACCTTTCCTACAGAACTGTTGTTTTGCCACATATTTCCTACATTGTATTGATGCACACGATTAGAGCTCTTGTCCCTTCCAAGCAGCATTCTTGTTCTTTCCCATCTTTTCTCTGGCACCCTAGGAATATTTGAAGTTCTGATACTGTCATACACAATACTTACAATTCCCAATACTGTCTATGCATTCGAGATTATTAATGAAAATATTACGCAGTACCAGGGCAAGGACAGGCAGCATTTTCTATATCCTTCCAGTTAAATAGTCAGTAATGACCATAAAATCTCTTCTCCAAAGTAGACAGTAGAGAAGAAGAGACTTCTAGAGTTACCCTCCTCTTTTTGAGTGAAATGGCATGGGGAAATCGAGACAAGAAGGAAGTAGAAATTAAATAAAGCAACAATTTCCTGTGATAAAATAAGTGGTTTTCAAATCTTAGGGAGACTTTAAAAGATTAAATAACATTTTATTATAAATGTAAACATTTTTAGTAACTTTAGATTAAGCACGCTCTCTGTCTTAAGGCTGTAAGTGGTTAAAGAAAATTAAATGTGTTCTAGAGCAAAATATCTCAAAAGACTCCAAGATACTATGTGTTCATAAATGCTGATAATTGTCAGACAATTCAGTTAACACTTATTTTTGTGCACCAGAGATGTATCACACAATTCGAAGACGGAAAACATGTAAGATACAACATTGGACAAAAATGCAAAACTTACCCTACAAAAGTCACTGGTGGTGTAGTATTCTTCATCTTCTGTGTGACCATTGCACATCTCATATTCAACATATTAGAATTGTGCCTAATGCTCAGAAACCTGGCCACTGAACTCACACAGTGTGAATGGCAAAGTTGCTCAAAAATATGATTACTCCTTCATGTACTTATTAGTCATTTCAGTTTAAAATGTCTGTGTTTGATACATGAATACCAAGACACACTCTAACAACTGTGCACTGATAACATTCGATCAATGTAGTGTTGCTTTTACTATCCAATAAAACTGAAATAAAGGCAGGTAAGAGAACTTCAGGGATCCTGGGACCTAAAAAGGTTGAGAAGTCATCACCCATGTCCCTACACAGTTACTCTGTATATTTAAGAACTTGTTATTTATTTCTTCAGCTTCCTTCTAGTTACATTCTTCATTCAACTCAAAATACATCAAGAAATGTGATTCTTCAAACTTTGGTTTCCCAGCATTGTGGCAGCGACCCATTCTTACCTTGGAGTTGAGTTTGTAATAGCCTTGAGAAAACACCTGTCATGTAAAGAATGTGTGAACCTATCTTTCAGACTAAGAAAAGCATGAAATAAAAAACAAAATAAAGGTAAAAGGGAAACTTACCATTAAACAAGTCACTAGAATGACAAAGATGCTGAGAAATATGACAACTGCATAAAATCCTTCTTTGCTCCAGATCTTGTCTGCTTCATGCTGGCCTTGCAAAACATTTTTCTTTTTTAAGCAAAGAAACAAAGAGAGAGAGAAAAAAAATTACAGTGGCATATGCAGATTAAATGGCCCTCACTGGGCATTAATCACTCTCCTTAGCTTTGTCAGCGTTGAAATTCCACAGCACATGGCATGACTTTGAACGCTGCTATTGGCACCCCGTGCCCACACCCAGTCCATGGAGCAGGGCCACCCCATGCTCCCAGTGCTGCGCAGGGATCTATGGCCCTCCGTGGCTGCCGAGAGAATCCTCCACTAACCATCACAGGCTGCCTGAAGGTAAAGCAAACAAGAGCCAGCACCTTTCTTGGAAACCACCTGTCTCGTCAGGTCAAAGGGCTGTGGGCTTTGGGAGGCTTGTCCTGCCTCTTTCTTCCCAGTGCTTATCTCCAGCCCCAGCACCCGCACGCCAGCCTTCCCACTGTTTACACCTGACATGGAGCAAAGAGCAGGTTTGTCTTCATGAGCTGGGAAGCCCTCACACTGTCACCTCTAGACTACACACACATATGTAAAAAATATTCATTTTGCTGAAAATAATCTCATTATCTGTCCATCTATAATTCTGATTATGCTTAATCTCATTATCTTTGGCTTCCTGCTGACAGAACATTTCTGGAACAGATGTGCATACTAAAACTTCCAGAACTCATGGGGAACTCCTGGGGATTATGAAATAATAATGATTGTAAAAGCATTTATTTTTGTCTTTATTGCAGCATTGGGACTTGGTTGGACTATTAAATTACCAGAATTTCACTATGTTTTCAAATAGAGATTTCACAGCACAAAGTACATGTACCCTCGGTCTAACTGCAATATATCATTTAGAATAAAGTATGTTGTCTGATGTTTCTGGGACCACAGTTCAGTAGACATTGCCCTTCCAATTTTCAGCTACTTGCTTTTATTTTCTTAATTGTGTATTTTCAGCAAAATTCTCAGATTGAGCAAAACCAACTTTCTAAAATTCTGGTTGCCATTGTAAATGGTCAAGGTCTTTGTGTTTCCCTCTTGCTGAAATTCCCTAATGGTTTTAAATAATCCTCTTGTTTAACTACAAAGTTATCTTCCCATCCCAATGTGGCCTTTTTTCCTCTCTGGGGATGTTGTGTAAGAGGACTGGCAGTTTATCACAGAGGGAAGAGTTCCTCTGCACAAAGATGAGTGTCTGCTCAGTGGGCCTGTCAAACTGCACGGACCCTCTGACACTTTACATGGGTACATCATGCCCCAGCATCTGCTTAGCCACCCATTAGCCTGCTCTTTTGCACAGCCAGCGTATCAACTTTGTCTTCCAAAAAGGCAAAGCCTCCTAAAGCCAAGCCTCTTCAGCCTCCCAAACACAGAAAGTCCAGATGATGATGAATTAATGTGGAAAAGCTTCCTGAGGAGCGGGAGATCATGGCTTGAGAAAGAGAACAAGCTCACAAAAATCTGCTGCGAGCTGGATCTCAATACAGTTTTCATGGTCCTCCTTTCAGCACAGGATTGTGTCCTGCTTGTTTTGAAAAGAGGCAGGACAGTGCAAGACAATTCACAGATACAGATGCCGTAAAATGCAAACATTTAGAGAGGAATTTGGTAGCATGGCTAATTTACAGAGACTTGCTTGTTTAAATAAATGCATGTGTGGAACTGGGAGTTGACATCTTTAGAACTGAAAGCATATTTCTTTGGAAGTAATAGTCCTGGGGACCAGAATGGAAATCCTTCAGCACAACTACAGAAACCAATCTTGTAAAATTAGTATATTTGTGTGTATGTAATCATGCAGTGTTTCATGGTCTCGGCTTTAAAATACTGCAGGTATTGACAGTTTAAAAAGGCTTATAAAGTGTCAGTTTGATGTTTAACAAGCAACTTAAAACCCAGGGCTTTCAAAGAGAAGCTGGAAATCTTGTCTGCAATATTTCTGCAAAAATTGTTCCTAGACATATTTAAACACTGCTGCCACTGTAGTGGGGTACAGTTCTCTGTGCAATCTGCTACCTCAGCACAGCAAGGTCATTCTGCTGTGGTCATGGCACAGGACTTGGGTCCCAATACTGGCTCAGAGCCCAAACCTGCAGCTGTTCCACATGCAAGACTGCTCCACTGTCCATGGGAATTTCATGGTGACAGCAGCAGCTGCAGCTGTGGTCTATTAGCTATAAACTCAGTGTCTGACCCTGAGTGGGTTACCTGATGGCTTTCCGCTGTTTCATATCTCTCAGGAGGAAATTTAGATAAAAAGCAGGAGCTAAAGGAGAATTGGCTGTGCTGACCTTTTGTAAGTCAGTAAATGGGGTGGTTTAATACCTCTTCACTGAAAGGACAAACACACTAAAAAGTAAATGAACAGCTAATAGGATTTTTAGTCACAGTGGATGAGAGACTTAAATAAACTTTAATTCATTAATGTCACAAAACTTTAAAAATCTTTTATAACAGACTTCATACACATAACAAAATGAAGAGAATAAAAGAAGACTTCAAGAGAATGAATATATGATGTCTGTCTAGTGCTATGTGTGTTCAAGATACGTCTTTGCCTGATTTGTCTAACAATAATGTTCAAAGAATATTTTAAAATGCTATAAAAAGGGTAAAAAACGTATACCACAACTTAAACTTACTTGACACACCATTTTGAAACACTTTAGTAGTACCTTCACCTACTCAAGGAAATCTCTCTCCCAGATCTAATTGGTGGAGAGCAAAATCCTTGCTTAGGCTGCTTCCTAATGACAGAAGAAGCTGTGATCTCCAGCTTCTCACACTCACGATAAGGAATTGCTTTTTGAAACGTCAGTGCTGCTCATTCAGAACTTTGTTCCTTTGTCTGGGAAAACTGATAAGAGAGATAGCAACTGCCACGTTTACTACAAATTGCTGACACCCAGGAAAAAAGCTAATAAGATGGCCAAATGCAAGGCAAACAGGAGAGGGTTCTTGTCTTTCAGATAGTTTTTGAGGAGTAGGCTGGAGGATATACTCAGACTAATTTACAAAAATCCGCAGCTAATAAGGTGGGGTAATATCAGAGCAGATGGAGTGGCAAGGGGATTCCAGTAGCTCAGGCAGCATCAGGTCTAGAGCAAACAGGGAGGAAGGCATCATTTCCTAGTATTTCCATTCCCTAAGGAATCTCCAATCAGGCGACTTCTTCAGGCAGAATGAGCCAGGTTAATTTAAACTGTTTAAATTCAGCATAATTCAAGGTGCAGAAGAATCAAATGCATTCTTACAATGCCATTCAATCACTAATCTTATGGAAGAGTGCCTGCACACAAGGGTATCTGCTTTGCTCTGAACTGGAAAGAAATGTGTTTTTTCTAAACAATTTTTATAAACTTTTTTTTAAAGACACTAAAAAACGACTCTGGCTTTTCTGGTCTTATTGTGGAAAAATAGTGGAGTATTTCTACAAGCAAGTAAAATGAGCAGCCAGCTTTTGATAATAACAAGAGAGACATTGACCTGAAGTAGTCACTGTAAAATCTGTGACTGGAAGATCCTGCTGCAGTATCAGGACCTCCCAGAAAAGGTAAATTTTCAGTGGAAAATAGGTGAATGTGCAAATCGGGTCAGTTAACCCCAATTAGTCCCTTGGGCTGGAACACTAATGAGAGCACAGCAAGCTGTAGTTCTGAGCTCAGAGGAAAGCTTACAGGGAGCTGGGGGTAGAACTCAAGATCAAAAAGGGTTCATGGAAGTTCTCACTGAATAGCTTTGTTTTTTCTGCTATTTTAACTATGTTAGCTAAGGCACATTAGGAAAGGCTGCCAAGAAATCACTTCCACCCCAGTGAAAACACATAGGAATGTGTGTGACCTCTCAGGCTCACAGGACACTGGATAAAAGCCACTTAACCATGTCTCCTATGACAAAGTCTTCCCAAAGGCTCTACCTTAGGCACATGTGTGATGAAGTGCTGTGATTCCACATCCAGACAGGCAGCCTGCAGTGCTCCTGTTCCTGTTGGGCACTCTGGATCCAGCCGTGCAGGTGTTACACTACACCTGCCTTGCCTGATCACAGGAGCATGTCCTTGTGCTCTGCTTTGTTCCCAGGTGCCTCTGTCAGTCCAGGCTGTTGTAATTTCTAAAATATTGGTTTTGATCACTTGTCCTTACAGCGACTTACAGTTTCTGTATACTTTAAGTGCATGATTGCTTCCTTTGATTTCTTCTCTAGTATGTTAATATCACACACTTCAAAGGCAACCTCTTTGTGCAAGGAGGCTGTAATGGTACATTTTGGGATTGCATAATTTTGGTATGAACTCTGGAAACTTCTCCTTCAGTGACACATCTCCAGCTGGCAGTTAGCTTAGCTCTCAAAACATAGTAACCCATATTTTATTTACTGTAAGTTCAGTTGCTTTTGTCATTCAAAATCACTTCAAGTTCTCTTCTAGTAAATTCTGAAATCCATCAGTATTTTATTTTTAATCCAAGCACAATTTAAAGACATTAGGAAACCAGGATTCCCACATCATAATAACACAGACTGCCTAAGTCATTGAATTTAGTCCTACCATCAAGCACCAATTTGGTACTTTGTTCTGGAGATGCCTGCTCCTGACTCTGGTACATCCCATGGAGCAGAACCCTATCTGAAATCCCACTTCAGACACAAACTTAAGACCATAATAAAAGAGCAAATGCTACAACTACGATAAGCCATTGGAAAAGCAAAGAGATATGAAAGGTATAGACATTGTCCTGGACCCCTGAAATGGCAAGGACCCATTTAAATTTACACATTCCCACCGGTACATATCTCATTCTACACCAGGCAGTAAAGTTGCTCTAGTGGTTCCTACAGAAAGATATATAGAGAAACTGCTCTTTCAGCTACTGCAGAATAAGAAACTGGGACATAATTTTGAGATAGGCAATTTACTTGAAAATAGATCAACCAGTGATCAGTGCATCAGCCGATGTGAACAAGCAAATTATTTCTGTAATGAATGGAAATGTAGTTCCAGGTACCGACATCCACTGAGACTTTTGTTGTTTATGGTATAGTATGGGCTGAGACTTTGAGCAGAGCAGTTTTGCATGTGGGTTTTCCTACACAATCTTGGTAAAATTTCTTTGGACAGGCTAATCTCCCTCAGCATTAACCCTCTGGGGGTCTAGTTTACACTAAACCTTGTTAAAAAGAGTCAACCAAGCCATCTCAGGAGAGGTATCTCACAGATGGGATGAACTACCTGTCAAACACATCTCTTTTTGTTTACCATAGAGAGAGAGCCAGCAGATTTTCAAGCCTTAGGCAGCTCTTACTGAAACACAGCTGAAAAAGGAGACAAATTCCAGTCCTAACACCTCTGTGTCAGCCACCCACTTAGAAAGATGAGAGTAATGCTTCCTTTCTGCACAGATACACTGATAGTGCACATACAATTGTAGCGGGTTTAGTTCGCTTTCCCAGCCAATGCACCAGATTTGTAGGGGTTTTGATTCGAAACCGGGCAGAAACACCAATTTGTGTAGTGGTTTCAGTTCACCTCTTTATCTTTTGTGAGATAGGAGATTTGGAGGAATGCAAAACAGGCTCAAAACTTAAAGAAAATGAAAAGTTTATTAACAGAACTAAAAGAGAAAAGAAAATAATAAGAAAATCAAAGCGAAATCCCTCTTTTTACTCCCACACCCCCCTCCTCCTTTCCTCCTCCCCAAACCAGCACAAAGGACATTACATAATTCTTGGTCAGCATTCACAATTTTTAAGAATCTCTCCACTAGTTAAGGAGAAAAAGGTTTCCTTTGCAATCCGTGGCCTCCCAAAACCGTATCAGCCCCAGTACAACAGCCCCTGCCCAGGATTAAAGCTGTNGGGGGCAGTCCTCAGGAGCCTTGGCTGGATGTTGCAGCTACCCGCAGCGAATATAGCTGTTCCTCAGCTGCCGAGCTCTGAGGAGATTCTCCCGCCGGCACGCCGGGGTCTTGCCCTGGCACCGGATGGAGGGGGAAGCTTGAGGCCGCTCCAAGGAGCGAAAACCTCAGCAGCCATCTTTCCCCACCTCCTGTGGGAACGGCCAAATTCCCAGGAAGAAAGAGGCACTTCCCATCCTCTCCAGCCTTCAAATATGGAAATTTCGAAAAGCGCCACTGGTCAAACGAGCTGTCCATCAGCTCAGGCTCAACCTACCACAACAATACTGGTTGTGAAGCATTCATACTTTTGGTAGAAGAGTGTACAATTCATTAGCTCATGATTTAATCAAGATTGATAGCTCAAGAATACACACACACAATGGGTAAGATAATGTGTCAAAGCCAGGTAAGGCTTTGTATGACTATACCTTCCTTCAAAGGTTTTCCTGTTTTGTTTCAGTTTGCTGTTACTTGTTTAGAACAATTTGTTCTTAGAGCAAATTGAGGGAAAATAAGTGGTTAGTAGCTGACCAAGTAAAGATTGTATGTCGCTGTCTTTTAGATGTTGTTTTCTTTGTAGTCTTCCACATGTAAACCATTTATTGAGATCCAAAAGAAATACCTATTAGTGTAAAGCTGCATTATTTTTCAGGATCAGTGCCTTAGCTGTATAACCTGCTATCAGTTGAAATATTAAAATAATCTCTTGTGTCTCCAACAGTATTAGAAGGAGTTATAGACTGCACAACTTTCATTCTAATAATCCTTTTCTGAATGATTATCAACAATTTTTTCAGAAAGAAAATAAAATATATCTGAGCACTCCAGATTATTGAAATGTATCTAACTCAAGATGAGCTCTTCAGTTCAGTGCTTGGTTTTTTCCCAGCATCTCTTCATAGCTTGATGACATTTCTCCATTCATCTATTATTCATATAAGTTCTTGCCCCATGTCTACCTGAAGTGTTATTTGTAACTGAAGAACTAGGAACAGATAATTGCAACTACCCCAACCGTCAGACTCATGTGCTTCAGATACAAAGGAAATTCTAACCTAAAGGAAGCTTAGCTCAGGTTGCTGATGGGTGATATAAAGACTTGATTTGACATTTGGAAACCACTGCTTTGCTTTGTTTTGTATTAGAACAGCTAAAACTCAAGAATCTGAATTTTGACAAAGCAGTCTCTGCTTTGAAATGGATTTTTTTTCCCAAAAAATGGATGAAGTAATACAAAAAATAGCTACAAGTTTGGGTTTTTTGCCCTCTTTTTGCAGCACATAGAGAAAATAAATCTCTCACCAATGCTGAAAATAGAAGGAAGCATAGGTGTAATGTACAGATTCAGTTTTTCAAAATCATGTCAGACACAAGTTACATGGGTAGTAATGGTGACACCTAATATCTGCATTCCATTTATCTCTCTACTGAAATTGTTATATCCTTCTACTGCCATTAATAGACTGGAATTCCTTATGTCCACTTCCTTTAAGGCAACTGGTGCATGCTTAGGATCTAAACTCTGATTTCAATGGTAGCTCATCTATTAAAGAGTAAATAGTCTAATAAAGCACTACTAAAGTAATTTAACAGGGATAGTTGGATGAATCTGGTCTAGTGGAAGGTGCACCAGCCCATGGCAGAGGGGTTGGAACTAGATGATCTTTAAAGTCCTTTCCAAGCCAGGCTATTCTAGGATTCTATGATAATTGCCTTATAGTAGTGATGCTATCATAGCCTATACATTTTCTGCCTCATGCCTGAGAACCTCAGCCAGAAAACTACCATGGATTTAACTGCCTAATCTGTATCAAAATAATACAGGTTAGAAAATTGATAACCAACCTCAGGGGAGACCTCTGTTATTCCAAACTGGGATAAACTCTGATGCAAAACGTTGATATTAAGGGAACGCAGCACTTCTTCAGATGGGAGCGCCTCAGAAATTCCTGGCTTCCTGTTCAGTGGGGACACAAACAGTTCTACACAGTTCTTCTTCCCCTAGAGAAAAAAAAAAACAAAAAACCAGCAAAATCATAGGATAGGTCTGACATTAGATAATCTCTGCTGTCTGTAGGTTGCAACTGTAATTCCAAAAAAAAGCATGGAATATAAAGCTTGCAACCTGCTCTGTGAGGAGAGCATACCTTTTCCTTGTCTCTGTAAATCCCAGCAGACTGTGGAAGAAAATGCAAATCCTATACATGGGCATGTGTGCTTTGTCTCAATCACTATTGACAAGGTAGACTTTTCCTGAGCCTAGTATCATTAAACAATCAATGTACCACAGTGATGGGAAGAGCCATGGGATGGGGTCAATGGCAATGTGCCAGCAGGAATCTTAGCAGACAGTTCATCTGAGCTGAGCTGATATAGGAATGCTTAGCATAACGCTGTGATATTTGGACATTACTTTCTAGCCCCTTGTCAACACGTTGCAGACACATACCACAATAAAATCCTTTTAGTTGACTGCAGTGCAACTTAATATGGTACAACAAAATTAAAGAACCAGGAAAGTTTTGTTAACACTTAATGGGTAACCTGAGAACGTCCACTCTCCCATCTGTTAATTCTTGCCCTGGTGTCTTTGATGCAGTCCAGGCAGCCTAAGAGATTCTGTATTAGAAATGTTAGTGATGCTCACTCTGTTTCAAGGTAGCAAAAGGAAAGAGAGTTTCTCTATTGTGATAGCCTCGAACAGCACCCAAGACCAGTGCTGCAGAGAGCTCTGATGTCCAAACAGGTTGTGGGAACCTTGGCTCCCCAGGGCTATGGCCAGCGTAGCTGACACTGTGGGGTAGAGTCCAGACCTAGAGCATTCCCCACACATGAGGCAGGCATGGAGCTGCTCCCTGCATTGCTGCCTGCACGGGCAAGAACCTCACCAGTCTGGTTATTTGCTATTTGTCATTATGGGATGGGAGAGATCAGTTCAAACTGAGATAATCCTGATTTTCCCTGCCTCCTTCCCATCACCTTGAATGTGCATCATTATCTCTACTGAAGACATCTTTTTCTATTCTTAAAGTACCTTTGTATAAAATACTCTTTTCATATAAAATACTCCTTGCATTCAAAATAGAGCTGCACAGAAAGGGACTCTTTCAAACGTGTTTGCCCTAAACCTGTCCTTTGTGGTCTCACATGTGCCGCTGGTCCATCTGCTCAATAAGAACAGTAAGGACACTGGCTACTGGTGGGAGCTGAAGAAACTGATTTAAGGCTGTGGTTTTACTCAGTCTCTGACATGGGTAGGTGACTGCTGCTGGGTGAAGATCACAGGCACCAGGCAAAGCCTGGTGGGTATGCAGCATTCCCAGTGTTTTGTGCCTCCTCTGTTTATGAGTTTCTCTGCCCATTAAACAACCTTTATGGGAGAAGGATGTACTGGAAAGATTAAGGAGACACTGGAAATACTAATTAATATTTCCTGGCACACTGTGTGTTGTTACATGTAAGAGGTTAGCAGGCTCTCTGCTCCCCCTGTGCCCATCCACATCCTGGCTTCCAGACTCCTGATCACTTCTGAGAGCTGCTCACTTGGGAGTGAGTCACCTTACTTCACTTCAGTTTTCTACCTCCAAAAGTCAGTAGAGAGAGACTGGCATCTCTAGAGAATTATTTAATCCATCCTAATATAATCGGGACGGATCTCAATGCCTCTTCTCCTGCAGCTACCATCCTCTACACTGTTTTTACAGAGAGCCTAGAGTAGACAACACTGAAACAAGGCAAGATGAGTTTTGATGTGCTCTGCTTGCTTGCCAGCACTCTGCATGAGAGGAACTGTCTCATGTTAGTAGGATGGAAAGTGGGAATAATGTCTCCTAAGATGTATTTGTCTTCCTTGTGAATTTTAACTGTGTGTGATTTTTAGAGCAAATAGGGGAAAAGTTTGCTTGCTTTCTTATATCGCTGAAATATTAACTCCTAGAAGAACCTTTACAGGTGTTGAGAAGACTAATTAAATAATAGTACTTACTGTATTCTGGGCTATATGCAGGTGCAAAATGACATTACCTCTTCCCTTAAATCACAAATGAGAGGAGAAAGCAAAGAGCAGTGGAGCCAGTAGGAAAATAAACAGCATATTTCTTCTGTTTATTTACACAGTATCTACAGAGCATATAAAGAAACCGACTAGGTGATTCACTACATTGAAACACACAACTCAGACTCCAAAAAATATCTCATTTAACTGTGCTTTTCTCTGAATATGTCTTTAAACCTTTCATTCTGGTCAATGCAGGGGACAAAGGAAATTTAGCATGGCTTGTCATGAATGAGTGAGATCCCTGAAGAACATGAAAAGGGCTGCAGTGCATTCCTATTGATCTTTCTCGCTGTATTTTTTGTGAGATCTTTTCTCACAGAGACATTACTTGAAGGAGTTTTATAATCCTTTTTGATATATACAATCCTATCAAGCTTTCAAGGCAGAAAATACTTTTATGCTGAACCTGTCAGTTTTCTTCCCTAATATTCAACCTGTATGTAGAATAAAATAACTCTTCCCTCTGCAAAGTGAATTGAGGGCTAGCAATACACACATGATGTTGGGTTTTCTTGCTTCATGGTAAAACTGTCATAAAAAGACAACAGTGTTAAGTATGCATACACAGAAAACCATACAATGACAGCTGATTAAAAAAAGCCTTTTTTGCTAGAAGCAAATTTATCACCATCTTTTGCCAATAGGATACTGTAGTCTACAAGATCATTTTTGAGGACAGATTATTATAGCAGAATAACAAACCATGAATATTAATATTGTGAGATGACATTTAATTTACTAATGGAAAGTCTGAAGATAAATTGTGACGATGCCTTTGAAAGGAAGAATCACATGTATTTTTTGAGCAATATTCAACCTCTGAGAAACAAAACATGGATAAGATGTGAACTTGAAAAAGAACTGCATTGGAATGAAAACTAAGAGATAAGCAACCTGCTTACGAATAGGACAAAAAAGAGATTTATCTGGCTTAGCTGAGAATGGTGTCTTTACAAAAGAAAATTTAAATAATTTTGTAATGGGGATCTATTTTTCTGTAGTGCAGTTGAACAAAATGGAATAATAAGTGTTTTTCTGTCCTATTTAATTGTACTCTTCCATAGCAACAGGAAAATAAATTTAAGAGAATTTAAATGAACAGGTATACTTTAATACCCTCAGTCTTTTGGTACTTACAATGAGTCTGTTGATATGAACTTGCTGAGGTAACAGTCCCAGTGCTGTTGCCACTCCTTGGCGAAATATCCGAAGCAATGTGATATTCAGCTTGTTTACATCCATTTGCAGTGTCTGAGAAACAAAATCAATTCAAATGAACTCCTTGCTCAAGACATTTAGTTCTCAAGATGACTGATCTCTGGGGCTTTTCACTAATTGTTGTTAGGTTTTTTTCCTGTAACAATCATCTGTGTAATCTACGTGCATCACAATATATAATAAGTCCAAAGGTAAATTTAAGTACCTTAAATGCTATTCATTAGCAAAATACCACCTTTACCCAAGTACACTCAGAAGGGGTTCCAGATGGTTTCAGCTTAATTGCTTGGACAGGTCACAGTGTTAAAGATAACACAATTTACTACCTTAGAAATGAAAGTCAAGCATTAAACATCAATGCATCCTTAAAGAATGAGATGCTGACTTTGCACAATGAAGATTCTTTCGGAATATTGTCTTAGCATATCTCCCTGAAGGTGATGAATGAGTCAGACATAGTGAAATCATACAATTTTAATTCTGATTAGCAGTTTCTGAGATCAAAAATGAAACATTCTGGACACGTTCCCCATGCTTGAATTTCCTAAAGCTTCCTCATCCGAGTCACAGGATGAGACAAATTATAGCACTGAAGCATTTTCTTTCCCTGTGTTAGAATTATAGTGAAATTTAGAAGTTTCCTCAAGTTCAGATCCTTTTTGTGAAGTCAGTGGAATTTTACCCAAAAAATAATTTAGGTTCAAATCTTCCATGTCCAAGAAGACCCAGGTATTAGGTCTTTACATGATGCCTGGTGGACAGTACTTCCATGTGGTACTTTGGGGTCTGCTTCTTTGCTTTCATATCCCTTTTGCAGACAATATGTAGTGGAGAAGAGAGGAAAGATGACTATGTCAGATGTCCACAGAAGGATTCCAATGCTTCTGGCAACTTCTGACTTAGGGAGTTACTAAGTTCTGCCTGAGCCAGTTGACTTGAGATGAAAAAGATTTTTTTTTAAATTTTAAACTTCCTATTAGAGCCATAGGCCAGCTTGCTGCTCTGAGGAACCAAGCAAGTATTCTTTCCTAATCAGAACTGCATAAAGAGAATTAAATATCCGTGGATCAGATATCACACTGGGAATATGGTTATGGTTCAGAAAGGAAACATTTTTCTCAAAGAAAAACAACATCATGCATTTTGACTGTTGTTCTTTATCAGTATTTATAAGCTATAATGTAAAACCATTAAATATTTGTTTTCCTTTTCCACTATCAATTTGTTTTTTCTGTCAGTACTGAGTGTTTTTCTTTCTTTTCATCCCTTTTTCTCATTTTTTTACTGGGATTGTCAGGTCTTGATGCATGAGATCTGCTCTTACCACACAGCTGAGCTTTAATTCAACCAGAAGTATTATAAGATTCTTCCAGTTAAAATACCATTTCTACCCTGGCATTTTCAAAATGCAAAATCTTCTCTTTGCTTCTTCTTGAATTAGACATCCTCAGTGATTACAAAACTGCTCCTATCATTGAAATAGAGAGATGTCTTGAGAGGGGACATACGGAGGACTAACAGATGTGAGGACTTTGTCTTCTGTACCCCAGACTGACTCATGGAACACTTGACAAGAACTGGTCTGGAGCTTTGAAGCTGTCACTACACTGAGACAGCTTGGTCTGAAGATCTTGAGTAAATGAGAAAGCAAAAGAAACAGAAAGGCTGTCATGAGGGTCCCTAGAGATCCATTAGGATGGCATAAAGACTGTCTAAGTTGGTGGCCCAGAGTTATGGGGATAATAATAACTATTGTTATTGAGCAAACTTAGAAGGTATAAAATCAAAATACATTCATTTAAACATACTTGAGCCAGGTATCATAACACATTAATAGATATACTGTTAAATAGTGTGTTAAGACCTCACTGATAAAGACATGGAAATGAAACAGCCAGAAAAATATCTAGCTTCAGAGGAAATAGAAGATCTTAAAAAACCTATAAGGAGGTAATAAATTCTCATAGATTTAGTATGCTGGGATTGTGGTTCATTATATCCAGGGACAGTAAAATGTGGTGAAACTCCATTATCTTCAGGAGAGTCACACTTCCGCCTACCAGGTCTGAATTTGGTCCACTGTGCCCTTAACAAATATTCATCCAAGTGTGTGTGTGTCTCTGTAACAGCTCCATTGTCCTTCGTGGTCCTGGGGGAAGCCTGAAGACCCCAGCACTTTGTCAGTCTGGCATCAGCCTGCTTAAAAATCTCACCTGGCCTTGCAGCCAGAGATTACAGGACCCTTTTAGAAAACCTCCTAAGTAGATGGGAAGAAATTTGCCCTTAAGCCTTATCTCAGGATGCATCTTGTGCAGCTATAAAGGGGTTTTTTTGTTTGTTTTTGCTGTTGTTGTTGGTTTTGTTAGGTTTTTTTTGGTGAGTTTTCATCCCAAAAAACCCCAAGAAATATCTGAGGAAGAAGCATCTCACATTTATGATAAGAACCTTGTTTTGCTGTCAGTTGAAGGGATCTGCTTCTCCTTTCCGCTGTCAGTGTGAATCTTGGCAATTATAGCAAAAATTAAGTAAAAATATTACAGGTCACCTTTTGCTACATCAGACAGCACAAGGGAGTGCATTTGACTCCTCCTGTCAAAAGGAAAGTAAGCAATCCAGAATCTGTCACTTTAGGAATGGAATTTCTAACTCAATCAGTGAAAGTAATTTACATAAATGCTTGATGGGATCCCAAGAGCACCTACTTTAGAGTGAGGAGAACATCACAAATGTGCTCTGTGCTCTCTATTATCCTTTTTTGGTACTGTATTCATAAAAGCATAAAGCAGAAGTTGACTAGATTGGAGGTGTATCAAGTTCATTATACTGTGGGCAACTCTCTGTGTTTATGGTAAATGATAGGAACAGGACAAGATTACAGTCTTTTCCCAAGTTCCTTCTGACAAGATCACAGCTAATTTATGTCTATTCAGCATAGGCAATGGGTCTCGTCAATTACAACAACGCTATCAGACTGGGCTGGGATGAAGGCAACACTTGAGGGCATTATATTCTCGGCTCTGGCATATGCCTCTTGAAGGTGACTGAAATTTAAGTCTGACCTGAGGGTCTGGTGTAAAACTGCCTTTCTGCAAATCCTTAAGTATAACAATTTTTGTTGAGAAAAGTTAATGAGAGGGAGAAAAAAAAGAAAAAGAAAAGAAAGAATATAGAAAAAAGAAAGGAAAAGAAGACTGAAGCGTTTCTATCAGAACATTTTCAAAAGGTTATTAAAATTTAAATATTTTAATATCATTGTGCCATTCTGATGGCATACCTAGATACTGTTTAGACTATAGTCCACAAAGGTAAGAGATTAGGATAGAAAACTGCTAATGGATGAAGTACAAACGCAACAGTACCCGTACAAATGCAACAATACCTTGACAAACAATATAAGGTGTCATAATTAAGAGAATAACTCCTACAATGGAAACCTGACCAGCCATTTACAGGTTATAATTACAAAAATGAAATCCTTATGAGTTCTAATACCACCTGCAAAAAAATGTGAAATTAACACCTGTAAAGTAATCCATCTAAATAAATAAAACAAAGCATTAACACAGATAAGCAAGTTATGTCTTACTGTGTTCCTCCAGCTGCTCCTTTTGCTTTGGAAAAGAAAGGGCTGAAGCCTCCCAGTAAGACAGCACTAATCCTTTACCTTTGCTCATCTGCAGTGTTTATCATGGATTGCAACCACCTCCCCAAGGAGGTTATAATTTTGAATCTGCTGCCTCTGTTGGCAACAGCGACTTGTTGAACCCAGAGGCGAACACCCTGGACAGCTCATTTTCCTGAGCAATTACTGACCTGGATATTGCAACTGCAGCGACAGTTTCTAGGTTTCTCTGATCCAAGTAAAAAAGGTAGTTTGAAGCGAAGGAGTTTTCTGCCTGTATAATGGAAAACTTTGGAAGACAGAGTTCCAGAAAGGGAAACTCAGCACACAAACCCACCAAAAATCATTCACAACTGACATCATACAGGAGCTTTTTAATAAAGATCTTCATACTAAGGGGACAAAAAAATCCCTAACATGAAAGGGAATGTGTAACACAGAGTCTGAAATAACATTTTTAGGATGTTACAATAAACCTTAATTTGCCAGGACAAGTTCTGCTTCTCAAGAAAAATTCAGAGAAGCATCTCTTTCTTACATTTTCCTTATCATCAATTTTATCCTTTCTGCAATGAGCTTCAAATATACGATTCCATTTCTATGCATTGTTGCTCCTTCTGATCCTACCACCACAGATGTTTTCTCAAACCTCCAGCAAAACTGATTATACAGAACAAAAATAATCTGCGATAAACAAGGATAAACAAGATTAAAGGTGAAAGTATACGTCTTAACAATACTTTTATGAAAAAAAGATGAAAACTAAATAGAAAAATTATACATGCTAGGAATTTTACATACTTAAGGGCCACTGGGTAGTGAGTTCTATTTTGTGCTTAAAGAAACCTCAACAAACTCACCCTTATTTAGGTAAGCCAAACAAAAGAGAAAGCTCATAAAATAATTGTCTTACCTACCTGTGCTCCAGTTATTTTTATATGTTTTTAAAAAATCAACAAAAATGCTATAAAATGGGAGGGTTTTCTGCACTAAAACAAATACTGCACTATGGCCAAGCCATGGGTTCCTCTATTTGAGCACCCTGATCTGCTGCCTGCACAGTGAGTGTCTACAGTTCATTAGTGTCACAGTTTCATACTGTCACCCTCATCAGACAGCCTCAGCTGCACAACCAAAATAAGGATGTATTCATCAGGAGGGAAGCTGAAAGTGTTGCAGATGTATTTGTACAGTTTTGGTGCAGGACTAAAACAAACAGGGAAAAAAAATTGTGAAAATACCTGCATTTTCTTACTCCCCCCCCGCCAAACACATTAGATTTTCCTTCCTGTCACTGTTCAGTATTTGAGACTGCAGCTGCACTGGGCATCAGGTTAGCCCCTTTGGCTGGCTCAGGTGCCTGATACACATGCACACAAGATTTTGGCTTTCTAAAATTATGTGAGTCATGTGTCACAGCAACTTTAGTGCCTCATGTAGTCCATGAAGCACATGTGAGGCAGCATATCCCTAGCCAGCATTATGCAACTGCAACAACGCATTTTGCCAAGTGCCACTCCAAAGGGACTTTGCCCTAAGCCAAACTGGTATCTGAGGTGCATTCACTCCTCTCCCACTTACCCCTCCCACTACCATATGATTTTCTCCAAGAGGAGAGACCTGCCCTTTTATGAGGTCTACATAAAACTTTGAATTATGTCTGTAAACTAAGATAAAACTCTCATGAGTATAAAAGCAATTATTCTTAGTGATTAATTAAAGTAGCTTCATGTTTCTCTGTATCAGCAGTTGTCTGCAGTGACCGACTCAAACTTTCACATGTAATATATTTGTGCTAAAACACAATATGACTAGAGATCTCTAGTCTGATCTTGGGACATTTAAACACTTCCAATGTCAGGGAGCAATTACTGAATCAAGTGTAGTGAAAATCAACAGAAATAGTAGAAAAATTACAGGCATACATTTGAGTTTATAAGATCCAGTGAAAAGCATTGAGAAACACTCTCGACCTGGAACATGCTTCTATTTAAGTCATCCATTTCCTAATGAGGAGACACTGAGGCTGCAGAATATGCAAATCTGCCAAACAATCCTAAATTTCAGATGTAGACTGCAAAAATATAAATGCTTGTCCAAATAGTATTTGGGTGATGACAAAATAGAGCTCTAAGTTGGTTATGTATAAATATTAGGAAAAAGTGAAAGGAATAGGTTACTTTGATTGATTCAGTCCTGATTAGTCCAGGGAAGTTTGGTATATTTGTATGTTGCTTTTCAAGATGTGACAATGTAGAATTTCACTCACAATTTTGCTAAGAAAAAACCCAACCCACATCTGTTATGAAAAATCTTTGTTTAAAGTAAGCATAATATTTCCTGGAATTATGGATTTCTAATATAGTATTAAATACCAATTTTGGCTCTTGATCAATTTTTCATGAAAGCATATACATTTAAATATTTATGCATGTTAGGAGCTCTCTGAAATAAATCAAAGACAGAAGGAGCACTGATGAGAAATATAGGGTTAATCCAATTAGTCCAGATAGCTGTATGGTCTCCCCTCAAAGTGATTTTCAAGTGAATGTTCATTAAAATATGAGAAAGTGAAAATTTATAAAACAAAGCTGTCTTTCCCACACTGCGATTAATGCAGACTTTCATACCACAGGAAGTTGTAGAGACAAAAGACTGAACATGAGGTAGGAATAGGGCTGGATGCTTAGATGGATGTTGAAAGTCACTAATGTCCCTGGGAACTGTACAGAAGACATACTACAAGCCTTGTCATACAGTTGACTATCATACCTCTAACTATCAGAAACTAAGATGAACCCTAGTTCAACAACAGAAGAACGTTCTCAGTCTGCTGTTGCAAGGTTTGAGTGTTGCCCATCATCCTGGGCTAGACATTGGGTTTCATTCAAGTTCTGTTTATACCGGTAGGTAGGTACCAGCTGAAGACAATCCTAGAGACAGCTGCATCGCAGAGGCTGAAGATGCCATACCAGGTATTGAGGTGATGCCGGGGCACTCCACTGGCATCCACTGCTCAGACTGGCAAAACTGCCCTGGAGGTGGGTGGGTGATACGACTAAACTGGTTTGCCTCAGCTATGTGACAGATTTACACTTCTTTTTCCAGGGAGAAGAATTAATTTCTCAAATGAGATCAGCTGATTTGGGGCTGATTTGATCAATTCTGTTGGAAGCATTAACACAAGAGTGAGAAACGTTCCATCTGTGAGGTCTGGCTCTTGGCCATGATTCCCTCAATTCCCTCACTGAGCTTACATGCACTTGGGCAGTAAGTCAGTCAGCTATAGGAAGACTCTATGACCTTCACTGATGATTGAAGTGTATGAGAATGAAATTCAGCCTATTAAGGATAAGGTTTTTTAATGCCTGTCTCCAAGAGGTGCACTTTGATTTCTATCAGTCCTATGTTTTGCATTAACCTCTGGGCTTGCAGTCTCTAAGCAAAGATAAGCCAGCTCTTTTAGTGTGGCATCACAAGGTACTGTGGATTTACTGATCACATCTAATGAGAAGACACAGAGTAGTCTTCCTTATTCCACAGGAAATCTCAGAAGGTAGGTTATTTCATTCTCCTGACTTCTGACCTGCATGGGTCATTCCTGTACCACAATGTGAGGTAGCTAGTGGGGTGACAGTCTGAAACCATGTGTTACACTGTCCTAAAAATGCTCATTGTACTCAGTTCCCTTTACCTCTTTCCTGAGGGATCACTAATGAATCAATCATTAATTATATACTTGGAAGTCAGAAAGTATGTACAGGTTCCAAAAACCTAATGCACTGTAGATTTTAAGAAACTAGCATCCCACAGCCCTTACACCTCAGTAGGGGAGTAACCTTATTCAGAGCCCAATAAAGTTAATAAGACCTTTCCTGAGTAAGAGGGTTGCAGAACGCCATATCCTAAATGCCTATGGGATGCATGCTTATCATTGTTGGTGGGATGTAGGAGAGGAGAAGGAAAAGTTATCTGCTGTTCACGGGACACAAGTTTGATGCAGCCTCATCATTAAATAATGCCAATACCAGCAGGTCTCTGCACTGCAGGAGCCCTTTGGAAGGGGAAAGGAGAGGAGCAAGAAGCTGCAGTAATTCTCTTGTTCTTCATGGCTGGTTTTCTAGAGCTTCTTTGAGACAGAAGGATCTTTGTACTTCACCACCTTGTGAAACATAAGCACCTATTGATGGAAGGAAACAATTTTCTCCTGTGTGTGTAAGTACATTATTCCTTTTTATAAAAATCAGTCACAATGATACTACAACTATTTTTAAAAATACTAAACTGGGAGCACTTGCAATTACTTCCAATTGATTACTGGTATGGATGAGAGGCTGAAATGCTGCTGTGCCTCTGGCCTTAGCAGGTCTACCTCAGTTGTACTGCTTCAGTTCTATGTCTATAAATGGGAATAATAGAATTTGACTCTTAATGGAATTTTTTAGATTTTAGTAAGATGGAGGTTAGATACATAGAATAGAACTTTCCAGCTTCTTTCACAGATAATTTTAATGTTGCGTGCAAAAGTTACTTCCGTTTTTTTTAAATTTGGGGTGGCATTTCTTCAAGGACTGGGATTTTCTTAACCACAAAGTATTTCAGTTTTCTTAAAATAACAGTTGAAGTTTATTCCAAAGCTCTGATAGTTTTATAGGCTTTTTCCTGCATCCATCCACCTCTCCCTGACCTCCTCCCTTATGGTAGACAGTTGCAAAGGACAAGATGATGGAAAAGCACAAGACAGTGCAGATATTTGGAAACCCAAGGAGAGCTGGGAGGGCTCAGCTGAACACTATTTCAACCTTTTTGTTCTTTGAGAGGCGTGTATAATGAGCTCCATAAAATTTTCCTATCTGTCCATATTCAATATTGGCAAAAAATTTATTCACTGCATTGCAAAAGAAATTCACAGTGCTATTATGTCCAGTACAACTTTTATGCACAGCATGATTGTACCAGTCATATCCTATTTCATCATCCCAAAGCCAGCTGTAATCCTCAGAGCAAACAGATCCTTTTGAGTCTGTTCAGCACAGCACTCTAGAATACATTCGTTTTTTTCTGTCCAATTATTAAACTTCTAGGTAAAGCCAGTGCAAAGCTCTAAATGCCAGAAAGCCAGTATTGTTTCTTCTTGCTCTTTTTGTAAAATCCTCATTTCAGCTATTTTTTTTCTAAACTATTTTTAGTTACTGAAGTTCGAATTCCCATTACAACTTTGTAAAATTGTCCTTAATACAAAGGACAATCAAAATGCCTTCTAGAAAAAATGACAGACATAAAACCCACGCCAAAATCATCCTTTTCATTTTCTCTTCAGAATTTTGAATTTAGTTTGTAGCAGATATAAACATATATACAAGCTTACAAACTGATGACAAACAAAAGTAGAAACCTAAGATAAACAGCAACTTCCACATCTTTCAGGAACTGATGTGGCCTAAAGACCGCAACTGACTTACTCTTGTTCATAATCTTGCTCTCTGCTTTTGAAAATCAAAGTAAGATTTCAGTACTGCTGACATCCTAGCTTTCTCATGCATTTATTTTCAGAGACAATTTTTATTGCTAGTTTCATATGAACAAAATCTACCTGAACTCAGACATAATGGGAATGTTATAAAAAGAGGGAAACACTTTCCCTTTTTTCTCATAATCATAGTTCTCTGCAGCTCCTGGGCACAGGAAGAAGAAAACTTGAAAAACATCTGGAGAAAAAAGAAAAGAAGTCTTAAAATACATTTGACTCAAATGGAATTGAGGTATTTACATGAATGGCTGTTCTCGTGAGATTCCTGAATAAGGCTTGTGTCCCAGGGCACGATTAATCCCTGGATTAATGGTCCAACACAGCCAAGGCTTTGAAAGTAAGAAGTGATTCTTAGTCTTCAATTCTTGAGAGATCAGAATGCCATTTTCAGGAAATAAATGTCCAATAACAAGGACTTTTTAGCATGATGCAGTTCATTGGTATGTTTTGGATCCTTATCTGCTTTTAGCCTTTCAGCCCAAAGAAGTCTGTTTATAGACATAATCATCACCATAATCACAAATAACTGGAATAAAATTCATATTAATGACTTTACTCTACCTACTTTAGCACTCCAAATCAACATGAACCAAGGACAGACAATAAAAGACAATCTTGTAATTCTGGCCTTATGTTCCTTTTACCATTTTGCACTTTAAAGGAAGTTAAGCTAAATGAAGCAAAACCCTTGGGGACCTGCAATTTTTTTCTTAGATAAAACCTGAATTATTTTGGGTTTTATTCTGTCATGGAACCATGTGACTGAACATGTCACTTTTTCCCAAGTTTTAGCAAAACTATCACTATAAATTCAGAAACAAGAAGCAGGTGAAAATACAATCTCATGATTTTGGCGACTGTCTCAGGTTCTTTGACCTTCTGAAGATGCTAATACTGAATGTATTTCAGAAACTTTCAGGTACCAATTCCCTTTCCCATGAACAGCTGGGCAGATTGGATTTTCCTCTTCTGTCTAATACTAAAGAGAGGAGGCACAGGTGAAGGGAAAACACTAACACCAAATCTTCAAAGACTGAAGGAGAGTTTTACCTCAACAATTCCTGTTAATGTTAATAATAATTTTCTATTTTTGACTAGCAGGTTTCTGGCTTTGATAATACTATCCATACACTGTGACCCGAATGTCCAGGACAAGATTTCTGACTCAACTATTAGAGAAAAAGTTTTCTAAAATGGCTTTCAGGCTGATTTGGGGGACTTTTCTTTAGAGGGGACTCCACTTAGGAGGTCAAAATGAAGAAATGAGGTCAAAGATAAAGAAGCTGTGCTGCCCTGTACTATTAAATGCTACATCTCTAAAATGACAGGGAGACGGGGCCTTATTCATGGATCTTTAATTTCTGTCCTTTATATTCAGATCAGAAGACCAATCTGTGTCCATTTTTTTAAAACAGGCAACACAGCTGCCAAAGCCAAACTCAGATTTTTAGAATGAGAAAAATGCATTTTTTTTCCTTTTCTTTCTAGAATTGATCACACTTAAAAGAGAAATTGAAAAGTATTTGCATACAGTCCTCTCATTCTCACACATACACAAAAGCAAAACGATTTGTAATTTTTTCAGTGAGAAATAGCAGTTACAGATTTGGAAGTCAGTCTTTCTTTCTTTCTTTTTCTTTTTTTCTTCTCCCTCCTTCCTTCCTTCCTCCCTCCCTCCCTTCCTTTCTTCCTTCCTACAAGAAGCAATCTCCCAGATTCCCCCAAGTGACCACAACCAGTGCCATTTGTGTTTGAGAAGTACTGCTCCTCTGTATAAATGCCACAAGTGTACCTCTATGCACACTTCCTGCCTCTTCCCTGCACCCTGGCAACCTAGGAGATTCCCAGTAGTTCTGTGGCTGCTGTTCCATGCAGGAAGGAAGAGATGCCTCTGAAGAAACACTCAACTTCTCTGAAAATGAGTGTATGGCTCTGACCCAGAGCAATATCTGTGTTATATCTGTCATCTCAAAACAAAAGTCCTGCAAATGGTGGCAAGAGCACTTCTAGACTTCATAAAAAAACCCAACAAACAGTACATCCACCTTACATCCAAGGAAAGAGACAACAATAGCATCTATGCTTGTTAATAAAAGGCTGAACGGCTTCTATCTCAGTTGGTATATAGATAAAATTTATGGCCTAACCTACCAGTGGAGGTGTGTTACTTCAACAAGTTCAGAAGTTAAATGCAAAACCAAAATGAAACAAAAAGCTACAAAGCCTCAGGAAAAGTGGAAGAGCATTATTTAAATTTGTATATTCATGTTACACTTTTTTCCCCAGTATCATGCAGAGAAAGACAGGAATTTCATTGGAGACTACAGTTATTGCTGTCTATCTTTTATATATAATGTCTAATTGGAGCAACCAATCTTTAGCTTATTTTGAAAAAATATCTCAGTGATCTGTCATTTAAAGATCTTGTTTATGATATGACAGAAATCCATTTTGCAAATAGTCCGAATCAGCAAAGGTTTCTGGGAAGAAAATCCACTGACATTATCCCACTGAAACTCATGACTTCCAGAGAGACACTGGCTGCACACAGCAGAACACAGATGTGCCAGGCCTGCACAGCCTCTGGTAAGCATACAGGAGCAAACTCAGTGGATACAATCCATGTTGGATTAAACATGCACTGCATTTTCAAAGATGCAGATGTGAATTTACTAGAGAGCTTTAAAGAGCTTTATTTCCTGCACTATCTTCACTTCCCACTTCCCTGCTGTGTTTTATCTTCTCTTCACACCCTGCTGACAAATCATATATTTTGGACAGCTTTCATGTCCTATCTTTTACTCCTCCAAAAGACAGAGATATCACAGTGTTGTGCAGCAGTCTAAATGTATATATTATATCCATTCATCCCGTCTCTTGTCAGCCCTGTGCAGCAGAGCCCTCATCATACAACTCAATATGAGGGTGCAGTCCCACTATACCACCCAACAGGATGGCAAGATGGAGTACCAGAGGTGTACATACAGTAAAGGGCTCAGCCCCATCTCTACCATAATTTTGCTATCATGGCTTTGCATACACCAAATTGCTCTATATCCAGAAACCATCATTACACTACAAAGCAGCAGGGTATCATGTTACCTCAATGAAAAATAGGGTAGGTTACTGCAAATGGGGTACCTGATTGCCAATGTCATTAGGGTTGGCAGGGCTCATCCTCAGTCTGCCAACTAATCCCTCTTCTGCCTTTTCTTTGAGTTAGAACTAAAACTAAAAAACTTGCCTTACCAGCCTCATCATTATCTTGAATCTGTAGTAGTGGAGGAATGTTCATTTAACTACCCAAAACAATGTTGAACAAAAATAATGGACCATCAAAGGAATAACTCCATGCTGGGATGAACAAAGACACAAAAGATTAACTAAATGGCTATTCCAGCTTCTCATTTCTATGATCTTTTCCCCATTAAATATAAAATTCCCAGAAAAACTTCCAGAAATTGCCTGATTAAATGACTGAAGGGGAAAGAGAAAAGTAAAACAATAAAAAATAATGAAAATTACCATTGTATAAAGAAATATCTGTGTTTTAAGCAAAGGAAACAGCAAGAGGAAGGTAAACTTTCTTAAATACTCTTTGTTGTTGTAGGGAAACAGTTTTCGAAACGTCATTTTTTTTTCAAGTGTAATTTTTTTCACAAATTGGTACCGCAGAAACAAGAGAAATTAAATCAGTGAAGCTGTCTGCCACAGCTGAGACCCCTTTGCCATCAATCTTTCATCTCGCTCTTGTCATGGGATACAGGAATAGATGAGGGAAAATTCTTTGTACAACTCCATAAACATATGCTTTATATTTGCCATGTTAGATAAGTTCTACTCATAAAATTTGTCTCTGTTGGTCTACACACAAGCCATTTCATCCTCTCATCAGCACAGCCCATCACAGGTAACAGATCTGTGTCTGTCTCTCAATAGCTTTTTGGTATCTTTTACTTTTCTGAGAGCTGATCAGCCTATGCTGTGAGGGTCCCAGCCATGTGCACGACTTTAGGCATTTCATTTTCATCTGCCTTTATCAGGGGTATTTATAAGTCAACTGAAAGGAAAGCAAGCCCCATTCATGCACTGCCAGCTATTCCTGCAGGGTACCCAAGCCATCCCAGGCATTCTGAGGTGTGCTCACCTGGGAGAACACCACATAAGAGCAGCAGTTCTTCCTGCGTCCTGCTAGAACCAGGCTGTACAAAAGGGACACTTTCATCATCATTAGAGATCTGTGTAAACAGGCACATGGGATTATGCTATGCAAGGGAGGCAAAGATTAGGACCCATGTTCAGCAACAGCTCATCAGCCCCACAAGGACTGATACAGCTCCTGCTGAATTCCTTGGAATGTATTTCTTCAGAAGTATTTTGGACAGCTGCTGCATTGACTTAACCAACAACATGGCTTTCTAATAGACAGAATTGTTATTTGTAGAATCATCTCTTGGTCATCAATATGGTGATTTTATTTCTTCCTTTTCTATTGCATACACTGCAGTTCTTGGGTTGGGTCTTTTTTGTCAGGCAGGTACAACATGGTACCTGGATGCTGCTGTCTCCTCTGTTAAAGGCGGGGTTTCTTCTATTCTTTCTAAGCAATTTCAAACACACCATGAAGGTTTATGTCATGCTGGGTGACAGAGAGAACAAGAATGCAAGGAGAAGGAAAACTTTAGCAAAAAATAGTAATTCTCAGTTTACATTTATAGTTCTTTTTATGTGGACATGTAGTTCTTTTCATAGTTCTTCTAACAGTGGACTATGAATATTCATTAGGTCTGAATAACCGAAAGTACACCAAGACCAAGTGCCGCTTATCTTAGAAACATGAAAACATATGCAATGTCAATGCTGTATGTAAAAAGATTTGGACACCCAACACAGAATTCTGGACAACATCCCTTGCTATCTCTTTTTCTGGGTTTTTGGAGTTATGCTTTATATTTTATGTCAGAAAATCTTAGTGTTTTAACCCTAACAAAGGTTAAAAATGTTAAGATTTACACAGATTTTAAAGTACAGAAACAGAAGACTTCCTATATATCATTTACAAAGACAACTAAATATAAGGGTTTTTTATATATTACCTCCTGAGTTCATTAAGTCATAGAATCATAGAATGGCTTGAGTTGGAAGGGATTAATTAACACAGAATCAACCACCTAGTTCCAACCCCCCTGCCATAGGCAGGGACACTTTCCACTAGACCAGGTTGCTGAGAGTCCCATCCAAACTCTCCTTGAACATTTCCAAGGATGGGGCATCCACAATTTCTCTGGGCAACCTGTTCCTGTGCCTCACAGAAAAGAGTTTTTATTTTTGATATCTAATTTAAAGCTACTCTCTTTCAGCCATTCCCCCTTATCCTGTCACTACATGCCCTTGTAAAAAGTTTCTCTCCATCCTTTTTGTGGGCTCCCTTCAGGTACTGGAAGGCCACTCTGAAACCTTTCCTTCTGCAGGCTGAACAATCCCAATTCTCTCAGCCTTGCCTCACAGGGGAGGTGCTCCATCCCTCTAATCAATTAGGTGGCTCTCTGCTGGACTCACTCCAACAGGTTGGTGTCCTTCCTGTGCTGGGGACCCCAGAGCTGTTATTTGTACTTAACCATGCGTGTTCTTTTCTGTTTGTAGCATGTATTATACACCATTAAAGATTCTGCTATTTTATTAAGAACTACTTTTGCAGTTGACATCATAATATATTATATAGCTAATGTACAAAACACAAGACAAGCATTTAAATTATCTGCATAACCTGAATGAGATGGGAACTTCATCATGTCAGCTGAATGGTGTCTTCTTTTACCCAATATAATTTGAAAACATATTTATGATTCATAAGTCTTATAAAATTAGACTATAATTAGAGATTCTAAGCTCTAACTTTGCACCTAACTGTGAAGTTTCTAAATTTCATTCAGATTCTGTATTCTGTGTCTTCTCTGTCTTCTGCACTAGCAATTCATATAGAGATTATATAGATCATAGAGCAGCTCACAAATGAGAAAAAATACATTTTCAAAAGTATTTTTCAAAATTCAATGAATAAATAATAATATGTTTTCATTTTGTAGGAGTCCAAATACATTTAACCTTTAACTTGAACAGCCATTCTGCCATTTATGTAAGTAAAAAATCCAAATCTTCATTCAGTGACTCAAACCTTTTAATTTTAATATTTTTAAGATGGTTTAGTAAAAGAAAGTAGAATTGACAGCTACATAAGAAAACTGACAATTTTTGTTATTTAAGGATGTTTTTCACAAACCTTTCATGCAAGAAAGAAGCTGCTAGTTGACAGTTTATGTCCTTAAGGAAGATCAGTCTTTGGATATATGAGACTTTTTAAGGTCATATCCTTAAGGTATTTATGCACACCTGTGTATTCAAACTTCAAGTACAATTGAACACATATAGAGCTTTAATTGTTAGTAGAGGATGTAGCTGTTTACTTTAGACTGAAGAAGTATTACATCTGGCTGTAAAGAGAAGCAGCAGAGCCATTCTTGGTTCAAAGATGAAATAATGGGAAGGTATGTGATGAGAGCTGTTACTAAGAAGCAATAACAGAAACTTGGAAAAGCAGAAAGAGAATTGAGAACACAGACAATGTTATCAAACAGTTTCCATCCCCCATAGGAATTTTACACTCAAATATTCAAATTCCATTAAGTAAACTTGATGAAAGACAACATTTCACACCATAGTAATATTTGCACTTCTGTAGTGCCTTTGATTTGGGTTTCTTTGGGACATGAGTTTGCTCGCTATAAGAAGGTTGTAAATCAGCATTTCCTGAAGAGCCTTATAATGACTATGACCTCAAGCTGGAGCTGCACATCTATCTGCAGTGCAAACCCATTCGCAGGCTGCTTGGAATTCTGACAACAGTGACCATGGCAGTGGCAGAGTTACCCCAGCCTAAGGCTCTTGTCTTACATATTCTGCAGATCTGGAAAAGACAGTCTGCCCATGACAGCTCCACCTTGTAAAAGGTTCCACTGAGTATGGCCACAAATGGAAAAAAAAAACCAAAAACGTTTAGCAGACACAGAGAAATATTCTGTGAGCTACAAATACAGTCCAGCCCTCCAGGAAGCCTGTTACCCTCCTTTCAAATCCAGAGAGTGCTGACACCTGGACATCCCCCATTCATGAAAACCCGAAGTGCTTCTTCATGCAGAAAACTGCAAAGCTTGTGAAAAGACCAGAAATAGAATAATAGAAATTATGCTGCTGTGAAGAAGGATAATTCTTATTGCTTTAGGTAACCATATAAATACTGTAAAGTCTACATGATGTCCTGTAAAGTCTACATTAAAACAAAAGAAGGCTACATGAATGGCTGGCAATGCCTAAAAGAAGAAAATCTATCAATGGGTATCTAGGACCAGCAGACTTAAGTATATGTAAGCTGTTTTTGTTTAAATATTAACAGGAATACACATTGAGATGGCAAAATTTTCATAATCCTAGAGAAAAGAAAGAAGGATATTCTAGGTATCTTTTGAGGGATAAGAAATTATGGGTGATAGCAATTTGATGTATATCTTCTACTCCAGAAGTAGTCATATTGGATGCTGAAAGAGCAAATAGAAGGGCAAACCGGCAAATATGCTGGAACAGATGACCTCTTTCAGAAAACCGCTCAAAGCAATTTTGTGCCAGTTAACATGCTTATTAGAGGTCTGTTAAGTCACACAAAGTCATACAGAAATGTGAAGATAATGCAGAAGCCTGGAGATAACTCAGAATCAGGGATCATGGGATAATTAGGTAGGTCAGACACACTGGGTGATTCAGGTGAAGTTCACCTGAACATCATGTACTTAATATGACTAAACTCAAGACAATAAAAATTTTGGAACAGCATATGTAGTTCACCTGCAAAGAAATATGTTTTAAAAAGGAGTGATTCATAAAGTGAGTCAGGGTTCTTATCTGATACACAGATGAACAGATACTTCCAGGAAAACATGGACAGGTTATGTGAATACAATCCCTATTTAACCTCTGAACTGTTGTACAGCCACATCAGGGAGGTAATAAAATTCAGTTAATATATCTTTTGTCTTGGTAATCAACAGAAAGAATTACATGCATGCTGTCATTTTCTACCACTTTTCAATCCATTAATGTCTCGCACATGCTGGTGATGATCAGGAGTAGGACCATGACCATGACTGCACACATTCACACGCACACAGCTTCTATGGGATGTAACAATTTTGTAATTCTCCATCTGCTTCCAGTTCTGTAAACACTTATTGACTTTGTTTCTGTTAATGAGCTGAGACTTACCCGGTGACACAAAACACCTGAGGGGCAACCTGCACAGACTGCAATTAAGTCTTGGTTCTTGTTTCTGTTATTTAATTAGTAACATCAATTTTGAACACTACACATACTGATCCCAGAATATACAGGCAATTACCAACAGCCATTAAACCCTATTTTTTAAATTACATGCCAAGTATAAATTATTTTAAAATATAAAAATAATGTAACCAAGCCATTTTTTATGCTGTGTCTCTGCTGGATAAGCTTAAGAGTTCTTCACATTACATGATAATTCCTACTTCTATCTAGTATCAGTGGACCCAGGATATAATGATTTAATAAAAATTGTTCTCCTCTGCAGAAATCTCAGAATGTGTTTTCCTACAGAACAACGTAAAGATGCAGAGTGAACTCACAGAAGTGAGTTCGGCCCTGGGAGCACCATGTACTTTTTGCTACTCTAAACAGATGTACACTGAAGAAGGTAAAGTGTTCAGTGGTTACTTGGGGTTTCAACGTCTCTGTTTTACTTTGGATCCTGTTTCACCTGCCTGCAACTAATGAGCCCTTCACAGTTCCAGAGCTGTTAGTGCATAAGTGCATAACCCTGAATACTGAAGTAAGTATCTATGCCAGAAAAAGCTCTCCTTTCAACCCTATGGTCATATAACATAGAAAGCCTGGGAACCACGTCTATGCCTACAGGACTGTACTGCCTCGTATGTCATCAAGATGAAGAAAACTAGGTTTCTCTGGCTAGCTCTTGCCCTTACACCCTATAGAGGCTAGACACTGCAAATCAGCAATTGCTCCACGTTTCTGCTGAGTCTGAAATAAGCCAGATCTGGGGAAGAAATGCAGATACCTTTGGTAGTGGCAGAGGCTTGATTCAGGCAAAAGCTGTGGGCTTCTGCTGAACTGGGAAGACTATGATGGTAAATGAAAGGGACTGGTATTCCTAACAAACTTCAAATAGACGGAGACCTGTGACTGGGGACCCACTGCTGCTCACACAAGCACCAAAGTAAACATTACTTCACCACCGTGAAGGCAATGGCTCCAAAGCAGTTGCTGGAACTTGATGTGGGATTGCTTAGATTGGAGGAGAGAAGGTACAGATGCATAAATACCTGATGGGAGGGAGCAGAGAAGACAGCTCCAGGCTCCTCTCAGAGCTGCCCAGTGACAGGACAGGGAGACAATACACAAATTATGTGAGTTTGCAGTTACTGAACTCAGTAGCAGTGCCCCCAGCAGCTTCTGTAGTACAGGCTTCAACCCTAAACCTTGTTTCACTCATTAGGAATAGCAAGAGAGCATATAGAAGCTGCAGGAAGGCTACCTCCTTAAGTATAGTTATTAAAAAAACCTGCTTTTTTTCCCCTTAGAACTTGCTAGAGATCAAAGCACTCTTGCAGAAGCTGTCAGATTGAGGTAAGTTTCTGAGACTAAATATGATTTAAAGTTTACCCAGTGTTTCTGGGCGCCTTCTCACCTGCCCGGTGTTTCTTTATGGCAGTGCCATGAAGATGCCATGCAAGTACACGGTTTCATAATTTTTCTGCTTGATCATTTCTGACCAAAGTCCTTTCCCTTTAGAGTTCATGAAATATGAAATTGAACCTAGACCCAGGATGCTTAAGACAATTGCCTATGCTGATGCTTGTTCTAATGCAATCATTACACTAAGATTAAGTCTGCTTTATTGCAGCAGAGTTACTATCATTGCAAGGCAGAAGAAAAACAATTTTTTTCCTTCCGGAAAGGACACATTTAGGCATACAGAACTTTTACACAAAAGATGAAGAGTCATACAGGACGTGGTTTGAAGACAAGAATTCTCCACATATGATAAAAGCTATCCCCTTATTTTGGTAGCTTCATCTTACTCTTCCTCGCCCCCTCACCAGCTGTTATTTTCTGTATGTGAAACGCATCCAAACCATTTCACACATAGAAAACCAAAAAAACCTCCAACCCCAAATGAAGTTAAGAATAGAGCAATTCAAACATATGACAACATGATATCCAAAAAAACAGTCACTTTAGTCATTCAACTGATAATTCAAACACCACATTGTTAGAATTTAATTAGCAGCCATTGCAGACATTGACAAATGGCACGATGGAGTGGAAAATCTTGGCTGGGAGATGATAACAGAGCTGTAGTGCCTGATGTTGTCTAGCCTTTCTCTCCACACCCTTCACAGCCTCTAATGACATAAGAGACATCTTTCAAAAGAACATTTCTGTATCTTTACAAAAATTTGAAAATTACCCATGCACTGACTTTGAATGTTCAAAGTCCTTAGAAAAGGATAAAATCATTTATGTCCAGTTTAGTCATTCATATTTTCACATAACTGCAAACTATTTCAGAGAGATAAAGGGGATAACTGCCCTATGTCCACAACATGACAGTGTCTTTGCAGCATCAGGGCTTGAAAAAAATTTTGTCAGGCATTCTATACTGAATAAATAAACTTTAAATGACATAAAATAAAATATAAGACCATTAAATTACTTCATTCACTCAGGCTGAGGGCTGCAGAGTACTTTGCTTAGCATGATACATGGAGACTTTGCAACAGGAATTTATTAGGGTAGTGTTGCTTTGATTATTGTGGGAAATCACTCCTGTGCTTTAAATGCATAGAAAATTATTCACAACTCTATCAACATCTTTGCAAAAATCATAAAATGAACTGGATAAAATGTGTATTATCTTACTCCACATAAGCCAAAGTAATGACAATTTTTTTCTGTTTTGATGGTGTTTGATAACAGCACTCCATCATTAGCATGTATGGACTTATTATCAGCTAACTCCTACTGCTCAGCTGTCTCTCTGTATAAGGTACATGGAACATATACTAACAAATTAATCTCCATAACAAATGGGGCTTTTTTTTCCTCTGTCAATATCTTGGTGGGAAAAAACCAAGGTTTGAAAGAGACAGCTTCAGAAACTGATGTCCGAAAACAACTTACTTCCAATTTGAGACAACAATTAAGCAAGATTCATTATTCAAAAGTCCTCATCCAAGCAATCAATGCAAAATAGCAGTTTAAGTTCTAAAAATATAAGCATCTTCCTAACCTGGACAAACACTAGCTTAACATTATGCATGTTTCCACTGAAAGATTCATGATTCAAAAAGCGCTATTATTACTGAATAAACCAAACGTAGGCATATAACCAAGGTGTGTTCCAACAACACATCGTGAGAGTATGTTCAAGATCTGACTACACCTGATGGACTTGGATGCCCCCAAGCACATCTGCAGTGGGATATGCAGCTTGTTGCAAAACCCCATATAATAGGGAGGCAGCTGGCACTTACGCTTCCTGACCATTCCTGAGACTCACGCATAAATGCAGTGCAAAACTACTATGTGGAAAAACACTGTAAATCCCACATAATGATTAACCACATTTATCCAAATGAAATCAATGTGTCACAATATTTCTCCCAATCAAAGGAGGCTTTAAACCATTCATATAATTTACTGTTGTATCTTTTGAGTGGCTTTCTATATATAATAAATATCTGAACTATGAGCAAGCGTTTTCAAAGAAACAAATATGATGTTCATTGGTGCCATTATTTTACTTTATATACATTGAGCAGTTGATCAAATCATAAAATATTAATTGAACAGGGAGAAGAGTTGAGGCATTCTTTTTTTAGCAGTGGTACAGACCTTCCACCATTTAAATTAACATGACAGATGCCGGGTGAGGAAAAGAAAACCAAGGAAAATTATTAAAAGAGTGAGAGGCAAAGATTTGATTTAATGATATAAAAATTAAATAGAACTCCTGAGATGCCTTGTTTTTATCAAACTGCAAAGCGTGGGAGGAAAGCGATTGGTGGCAAAAAGTTTTTGCCTCACTGTGACAGAAGCCTGTGATTCAGAGATAACAGAGAGTACTTTTCATCTAAAAGGATGTACATTACAAACTGATTTCCAAACTACACACAGCATTAATTATACAAAATTCTGCCATTTATCACAGAAATTCAGCTATCAGTGGGAGAAATAGAACAAGTAATGAAGGCAGGAAATTCAAAGCACATGCTCTTTCACCCCCGTCCTCACAAACCCACCCTCTAGGTTTTCCAGTGAATCTTTCTCTTTTTCTAATGGTCATGGTGAATAATGACCTGCAATAAAGGCAGGATGTTTAAGTTGTGCAAAACAGAGCTCAGCAGGCCTGCAAGCTGCCCTCTTTTCTGACACATTACAAGTAACAAATGACAAACTGTTTGCCACATCCCCCCAGTTTGCTTTCTGCCACCAAATAATGGATGCCTGCTGTTACTGATACCATGACAGCAGTTATCCTTCCTGCTCAGGTGGAAGAGACATACATTTTGGAGGTCAGTATTTCTTTTCCAGCCCTTGCTGACTGTAGGGCTGCAGAAATACTCAATGCTTTCATCTCTCTGACAAACCGCATCAATGAAGCAAACCTACACATTTTGATTTCCCACTGAAATGAAGATCCAAAATAAAAGAAATCAATTGCTACTAACAAACATTTTCCACTTGGCATTTCACATTTGGGCACATACAGAAAAAATTAAAGACAATGAAAAATTAGATTTAGTCAGTGTTTCCACCTCCGCAGAAAGAGCGCAGTAGCCAGAAGTCTCCATGGGAAGTGCAGGATGTAAGGTCTGCTACTCTGCCACACTTGTGGCTGGGGGAACTAATTGTCATCTCCAGACCTGCAGGACGAAGGAACCCCCACAGGATCAACCAGCACCCTTGGCAAAGGAAATCCTCATTTCTCTTCCAGAAACACTTCCATTTTATATAAAGCACATTCAGTCAGTAAATGGTAGAGAAACAGTCTAGCCTGGTGGTTAGGACACTACCCATACCTGAATGCAACAGATGCTATTCCAGTAAATTGCCAGTTAGCTCATATTGGGTAAAAAATTTTCAAGATAAGGCAGTGAAAATATCCAAATGCAGAAACCCAGAAAAATGTGGACTAATTTAAATATTCAATTCTGGAACACTAATCAGTTTCATATTACAAGGACTGAACTTGCGCAAAAGAAAAAAAAAAGGAAAGATCTGCATTAAAAGACTAACTTTTGCTACAAAATTTCTACTTCATTTCAAGATAGTGCTGCTAACTTGAATGCTCCCTTAAGGTGAATTATAAAATGTCTCTGAATAAAACCTGAGGCTAGAATATATTGGCTTCTCTGGTTTTACTTTACTTTTACATTATTATCTCAGCAAGAAATGTCCCTTTATATTTGCATGCTACTTCTATCTATTATCTTTAATTGCCTGGCTCATTTTAATTATTAGACTGGGAAATTCTGGGGATATTGAAGAAGAGTCTCTTAAAACAGTGACTGTGTGAAAGAACCCAAAGCTTCCTTAGCCATCTGTTCATTAAAACCATTTCCTGCAATTATTGCATCTCTTTTGACTTTGTTTTTAAAAATACACTTTCTAGACTTACAAGTTCAAGAACAATCCCCCTCGAACATGAATGAACTTCAAATCTTTCAGAGTTGTCTTCCTGAGCCTTGCAAATACTACTATTTCTTTTGGAAACATGAACTGCTACATTTATCTTTTCTAGAACTGAATTATCATTATTGATATCATTAAGTACTGCTAAAATTTTTACTTTCTTGCTAATATGTTGAACTCAACATGCCCATATTCATGCATGTATTTTAGATACCAAAACCCATTCTTCTCTCTAGCTGTTCCATAAACTCTGAGACAAGTCTACACAACACTCTTAAACTTCTCCATATAAAAAAATGAGAATGACTTAAACAGAAAGAAATGTCAAATGAAAACAACAGAGATGATGTTGTGATGATCATTTTACCCTTACTGAAGAAAAATTAATCTTAAAATATCTGAGGGTACAGTTCCAGAGTGGTCTGCTTGCTTTCATAATGTGATGCAGAATCTGGCCTTGCCACTGCCCTTCTACACATTATCTGCCACTTAGGCAACACTGAGATTGAAAGATGAGATAAAAATGAAAAAATAAAAAAAAAGAGGACCCTTTCCTCCATTGCTTATTAATGGAGGAATTAATTACTTCTCAGATCATTTGGCCTGATCTTCAGATAGTGAAAATGGACATGGAGCTATTGATGGGAGCTTGCTGATGTACACCGGAAAATTCTTGTTCTTCAGTCATGCTAAAGCACAGACCATCTCAGTGCCCCACACTGCTTTGCTGCCACTTCTGTGGGCTACTTCTTGGGGAATGAGTGGGGTTGTTTATTGACAGCTCTAATGTTAGAATTTGAATCACTTTTGCGTAGGCCTCCTGAAGTTTATTGCTTCATAAACTAAGGAATAAGTAACAGGCTGCTGGTGGATGGTATTATGCTACATGTCCTCACATAGCCTAATGGGGCAGAATCTGTGCAGTGGTGTTATATATAACATAAAAATCACATCTAAATATAGATTTTAGAGGAAAGGAAAAAGGCTTTTCTTTAATACTCTTAACAGTGACTTAACAAAAACAGTGTCCCTGAGAATAACAGAACACTTTTACTTAAAAGAGAACAAGCAGAAACTCAGAACATCTTGCGAAAATGAAGATTCAATTAAAACTCCACAGAGGATGCTATTATGACAGAGTTATATACCAGACGGGCTCAATTTCTTCATAAATTGAGAGGAAAAAACAGAGGAGTGATTTTTCAATTAGTTTCGGAATCACTTTGGAAGCTCTCTAGGAGCAGAAAAGAACCCCTCAACTGCACTGATATAACACTGAACCGTACTGAAATAATAAACAGTTACAAATAGGTGTCTGAAAATAGATGCATCTGTTAGGCCACTGGGCTAGTTTTGTTGCTCTGATAATTTCTCTGAAGTCAATAGTGCTATACAGCCATGTAATTCATTCATCATATTTTACCATCTACTCTTCATTTTTTGGAATAATCAGACATATTTTGCGTGGTGGGCATATGGTGTAGCTGCAAACCAGAAGATCTGCCCTGAAACTATTTTTGGTTATTTCCCTCTTTCCTGTCACAAAATCAAAAATCTGTAACAACAAATACTTCACTGAAAGGCTATGTCTACTGTTGTAGCAATTATGCTGAAGTAGCCAGGAACATTAATTCAGTACACACACTAAAAATCCTGTTTAGCATTTTTCATGACACTAGGTGGTAGTGGCAGTTCATAAAAAAACGGTTCTATATGTTGTCCTGAACAGGAAATACAAGACTGGAAAATGAGCATGGACAGTCATCTAGCACTTACTTACCACTGGCAAATGATAGAAAGGTAGATTTTTTTAACTCCTTTCTAACATAAAGCGGTAAACTACCCCAACTAATGAATTATTTAATAGTGTCAGAAAAAAAAGCTTTCCATGAATCCTTCATGTATCTTTTAAAAGGTTTGTATTTAAGAAGGAAAATATAAAAATTCTTCTAACATGACAATTAAATAAGGATACTATTGCCAGCTACTCACTGGCAAAAAGTTTCCAATATACTGGAGTGTATCATAGCACTGATCTTCTGCTTAAGTGAGGGTATTTTTAATTTTTGAGGTTGTCTAATGAAGCACAAAACCCCATTCCTGTCAGAGAGAAATTTAACTATTCCCTCTCCTTATCTCCAGCTATGATGATCCCTACTCTTCCAAATTTACCTAATATTTTAACAACAGTAGGAAACATGTTTGCCCTGTGCATTCTCTCTCCCCTGTCTGCTGCTTAATTGTATTTTTCCTTGAAACAGGGAGACAAAAGCACCTCTGTGCCAATTAGTTTTGCAGGCCTTTTTTGGTAAGGGCATCAAGGCTAATTGAAACACACTCCAACAGCTGGGTTGCAGCCAGTCATGTCAACACTAAGAAGGGTGAGAGGTAACAGATCAGTCCCTACTGAATAGGCAAAGGCACTCTAATAATCTAACAGTATCTCTATGCAGCATCTCATCATAGTTCTTCATAGCTTGGTGAAGTAATTATTCTTTGCTAGCAACGAAAATGTGTGTTAGAACATTTATCCATATTATTTATTTTAATAAAGAACCCTAGGAAATAAAGTATTCACATAGAAATAATCTTTCCAGTGCTAGCAAAGGATCATTGATAAAAGTTCCTTGTCTTAAAAATGTTTCCTTACAGCTCTTGACTTATGCAAATTTAGAAAGTCCTTGGAAAGGTTTAAATCCTGTATAGTCTCAGAAGAAACCACGTTTGGAAACTGTTATCATATCAATCAAATAATTTGTTGAAGGAGAGGCAGTTTAAGGCTACTGCCTCAGAGCTGGAAGATGTTGTGAAGGGTAATCACAACCTCTGTTTCTCATCAACATGTATTTTTTTGCTCGTCATCATCTAAAACAAGATATAATTACAGCTGAGTGCCTGATGTTTTCTTCTGCATGGGATCACCTTTCCCATTACTGACAGCAGCCTAACCAGAAACTTCCAGACAAGTTCAGACTAGTTCATTTATCCTCTGATTTTTGAAGCTGTCAGTTCTGGAAGAGACAGGCGGCCATAAGCAAGTCAGGAAACGGCCATCTGCCCTTAAAGGAAGGTTTCTTTCTGTCTAACAACACTCTCAGGCATAGCATGAATTATGTGCCAAAGCAGAAAAGCTGATGACTTCTCCATTTCCAATTTTATACAGTATCATTAGAGGTGTTCCTATTATTCATTGAAGTATCAGGTCTGCAAGACTAGAACAACTGATAATTTGCTAACAAGTAGAGATCATTTAATTTACTTCAATCTCTGATAATACCTGTGCCCTTCTCATTACCACCCACATTCTCTGCAGGCTGGTGGGAGGATTCCACTAGTCAAACGGGAGATAATGACCTACATCTCATCGTGAATTCGGTTTCTCATCAGAGACTTGCTCTGCCACAAGAGAAAAGAGAATTCATTCACTAATGAAGGAAGCATTTGTATGTGGCATTATATAATCTACAGAGAATGAACTTCATTAACACAACCAATACAGAACCAAAAAACCTTTAAAAAACACCTGAGCTCCTTTTTTTTTCCTAATGAAACATTATCATTGATTTACTTTCCTAGATGTATCCCTTGTCAGAGTCTTATGGTCATCTTTAGTGTTTTATAGTAAGAAGAAAAAACTCAGGTTTTATTTCTTGGAGGACCACATTTATTCCCACATTTTTTCCCAGGATTTTTTCCTTTTTGTCCAATAATATCCAGCACATGTAATAAAGAAGAATATCTGTCCAATATAATCTCGTAAGTAAGACATTATTTGGTTAATAATTAACTATTAATGAAAGTGAAGATTCAAGGTTTTTTTGCTCTTTTCATTTCTGTTTCTGTGCAGTCATGCTAAATTTAGTAACAAGTGAGAACAGCTCAGCTTGTGCTGGGAGGCTATGACAATTTTTAAAATGTATGCAGTGCATTTTTTCCTGCTAAAATATACAGGTTCAAATAATAGTGTTATGTGCCCACTTGGGCTTTCTTTTCCTAGCAGGTAATACAACTCTTGCATTTTTCTATAGCTTCATAAAAAACTAAACCATTTTGGAGAAATATTTTCCCCAGCTCACTGGAGACCTGAGTGGGAAGAAGACTAGAGAAAAACCCTGTTTGAAGATGATTCTTCATGTGATCTCCTTGACTGTCTGCTTTCACACAGCTTTAGGATATACACATACATGGGAGCACTGAAGTAATTCATCTGACAGGTTCTTACCAAATGTTTATGAAAAAGGCATAAAGAGAACACAGTGGTGGGTGCAGGACAACACTTTTCAATAGGATGATACACAACATTTGATGGAAACAACAGGTCCAATCATGACACAGTTTGGAATGATAATAGAAGTTTTTTTCACAGGGGTAAATGGGGAAGACTGATGACTAGATTTCTCAAATATGTCCTCCTGTGATGTCAACAAAGGAAGAAGTAAGTTTCCTCAGAAAAGGTCTTCTGGAGAGAAGAAAGAAGGGACTCAATGAATGACTTTTGGAAAAGGAGGATATGGATGGACTGATTACCTCCACCCACTCACTCTCAGCTGTCAATCTGTTTAGTAAAGTGGAAGACCTAGAAATTTAGTATTAATCATTAGGGAAGCAGTATAAATGAGTCACATGAATAAATCTAAAGTCAAGAAGAAATACTACTAGAAATAGCCACTATCCTCTTTCCCCTCCCCCATTCCCTGTGAAATGAATAGAAAAGAGAAAGGAAATGAGGCAGCAAAATAAACATAAGATGAAATGCAACATGGGAAGGAGATGATAGAAAAGGACTAGAAAGAAGTGATCTTTAATCACCAATGAATAACACAAAACCAACTAAACTCCTACCACCTGATCTTCAGTGAAGAAGCCAAACAAGAAATCTCACATTCCTGAAGTGACAATTTTTGGATGTTGTTTTTTGTTGGTTTTTTTTCTGTTACTTCCTATCCAGCACTGCCATATGGCTTCTTTCCTGCAGTACCTGCCTCAACAGCAGTTCACACCTTACATGTAACCTCTCATGGCAGCCTTGGAACCCAGCACTGAGACAACCTCCTCAGTTGTCTCCACTGAGAGTATGACCTCCTCAAACATCAGTGGAGTGATGATTTGCTAAGTAAACTCCCAAAGGTGCAAGAGATCAGCACACCTTGCAGGACGGTAATTGTATGCCACCAGTGCCATCAGGACATTTCCCACTGAATTCAGAGAGTAATGAAACAAACCCTATAAAAATGAGATTTGTGAATGCACTTTTTACAGAACAGTTTGTCCCATATCAGGGAGAAGCTACACCTTTGGCAGACTTACAGTAATGAAACTTTTCTGTGACCTTTTACTCTGTCTCTTTACATTATAAATAAATGTTAACATCCTACTAATTTGGATCAGTCTGGCCTTCCTAGACAATATTCTTGTAATATATGTAAAGCTTCTAAGATGACACAAGGTGGGTGGTTTTCTTTGTTCTGAAGCAGCCTATTTGCCAAATAATTATTCACTCTGATTCATCAGCCTACCAATGAGATAAGCATATATTGCCTGCAGCTGTTTATTTAGCTTTATTACAGGTAAGAAGGACAACAACTAGCAATAAGTGAACAAATATTTGCTGAGACTCTTAAGGTTACTGCATAACAGTTCATGATCACAACCACGAAGACATATGAACTTTAAACACATAAAGGCATGACAATGAAGATTATGTATTAATTGAACTAAATTACTCATGAGGCTGTTAATTTCATTCAGAATATGCTAGGAAAGTTCCAAGCATGTCTTCCATAAAGGTATATGCAATACCTACACAAATGTTTTTTAAAAATCCAAAGAAATTAATTGGCTTCTAAGAAAGATTTTCACTAGAATTTTTAGTTTCCTTTAAATTTTCTGCAAAGAACTTATAAAAGAATAGCTTGACACATCTTGGAGGATAGAAACTGTATGTCAACAGTAGTAGATTTAGAGCTAGTTTAGCTACTGGCCAAAAGATTTTGCTATGGTTTTGTCCTAGTTTTGCTCAAAAAGCAACCTAAAATTTTTGTCAAAACTCTCTGACATGATAAGTTACTATTACAAAAGGCTGTTTCTGTAAAATACATTGCTTTAGTAGATTCCCCCCTTTCCCCCCCTGCAATTACTTACAACTCTTAATATTATAGAGACATAATGATTTATTCAGAATGAAAAGTTCATGCTTCCACCAGCTTTAAGGTTGAAGAATACTAATAATTTTATCTTTAATGACCTATTTGGAGACCTCAGTCATCAATACCTGCATGCTACCTATACACAGATAAAAGGTCTTGTTGAATGAGAAAATACTTTTAAAAAACTTGTTTTATAGAGTTGCTTCATTGCACCAAATAGTTTGCAGCTTTTCTGCAACTTACCAACTATATCTACAAGAGCAGAGCAGTCTATTGCCCCTCACTGCCTTCCAGAAGGCTAGAAAAATATGTTTGCTTTTGAGAAGGGGGCTTTGTCTAGATCAGCTCTGCTGCCGTCCTCTGGAATTACTGCAGCATGGATAACACAGTTCAATAGCCCTAGTTCAAAAGCATTCACATTTTCAGATTATTTTGTTCCGCTCCACATGATTTAATGCATGAAGGATAACACAAAGGCCTTGGGGAACTCTTCTATCTCCTTGGTGCTTGTGTGATACTTGCTGTAATGGTAATGGGAGTTACATGTGTGCACCCAGGGAAGAATACACCATGGCTTTTAATATGATAAACAAGGGGCAACCTAGAAATAACTCAGTTTTTTACTTCAGTGCAATTCTGCGGTGTATATTTGAAGCACATAAACAGCAACAGGTTTTTAAAACAATCACTACCCATTGAACATTGTGGCTGTAAAATTCTCTACCTCAAAATAATTAGGCAGTTTGAAATCTGATTTGACAGACTTGTTTAATGAAAATTAAGTTGATTAATCATTCATTATTTATTATTTTAGAGATTTTTACCACAGGAACCATACCTAGCTATGATATATATTATTCACTGTATAAAAACCATATACATGTGAGATATAGATATATAGATAGATAGATAGATAGATAGATAGATAGATAGATAGATAGATAGATATAATGGGCATAGCTATATATACATACATGTGTATCTGAGGAGCTACATGGGACAGGACAATTAGGTGCTATTTTCTGCATGGAGACTTTGTGCTGCTTGGAAGAAAACCTGCTGTCAAACCACATACATGGGAAACTGCTTTGGAGAATGGTTTCAAAATGGATGATACCACTGAATGATACCATGCACACGTATGCATGCATACAAGAGACAGAACATATTAAATATTGGCTGAATTGCTTTGAATGCTGAAGTCTTTTCCCTAGAATGCTGGAAACTGTACTTTTATTATTCCAGCATGGAGGTAGATGTACGTTTTTCAGGCATACTGACCTTTTCTAATTATGCTATTCCAACTTGAAGTGACTATGCTGTAAATCAGATACACATACATGCACAGGTAAAATTAGAAAGAAACTGCATCCTTTGAAAGTGTTAAATTCATTTGGTATAATATATAAGATAGAGAAACTCTCGAGTAGAGAGATTCTTTCATCCAGTTACCAAGGCAAGGTCAGGGGTTAAAAAAGATAATGTAACTTCCTCTGTTTCTGAGAGAATTCTTTTCTCTGAAAGATACAAGATTACAAGATACAAGATTTTAATTTAATCCACTTTTAAGTTCATACCATTCTGTTAGAGAATTCAAAATAGGATCACAAGGCTATTAACAGTAACATCAAAATCAAAAATATTAATGCTAATTTAAAACATGAATATATGCATTTTTTTAAAATCAAAACTGCCTTTTCACTACAAACTTTTTGCTCAAGAGATACTGACCCAAATCATTCATGTGAAGACACCGTGCAGAGCAATACCAAAGTACACAGTCTGGCAGTGCACATTTCTCAGTGGCCACACACTAGTCTTTGTAACTTGACAATGCTGCCCTTTCACTTGTAAAACCTCACCCTTCCACTGCCCTTCTTCATCATTGTAATAAATACGTACGCCCAATTTAGAAATAAAAAAAATTATAAAATTTATTAAATGTCCAAAAGATTCGAACACGCAATGCCACGATCGAATAAAAAGGACAGCACCAAGCCCGGGGTTGGTACTGGGTGAACAGTGGTCCGACCTCTATCGCATCAGACCTCCCTGTGTTCACCCCGTTCTGTCCTTCAGAGTCCACTTTTATACAGTTCTTGTGCATAAAGTCCGGGGATGAGCATTCTTTTACTGTTTCCCATATTCATGAAGTGTAGCTTTCAGGAGTTGGGGTGGACAAAGCGTATCCTGCCTCATGATTTAATTTTCTATCACCAGTGGAGATTGTCTGATGAGTCGTTGTAGTCCATATCGTGATACTTAATCTTGGTTGTTTACACCTGGGCTGGGTGGAGGTTCTCGGAGATGGGCCATCAACTCTGTCGAGATGGACCATTAGCTCTGCCGGGAAATCTTCTATGCAGTGGGTGATATAATCAGAACGCTCTTCTGGCTTTGTGTGAGGCTTTGGTCTTGTCAAAAGGCTAGTTCAGGCTTGTCCTTATTTTAACTTTATAACATAAAATATAACTTTATACACTTTAGCACGAATTCACATATAACAATCATCATATTGTTGCTGCAAGGATGTAGAGCTAACAAGATGGTAGATACAATTAACAGTTCTCAGGAAAGGTAGAAACCTCCAGAGCTGCTGGGAGACTTAGAACTTCACTAGTTTCTCCAAAACAGACTCAACAAGATAAGCTACACTTTAAAGTGGGTTTTTTTGTACCGTGCTCCTTTCTTTCATATAAGAAAGTCTAATATTTCAAAGTTCGATACTGATGAGAATATTTTCTTACTAACGGAGATTTCATTTTTATTCTGAACTATGCATTATCTACATACAATGTCATTATGTCAAATAAGGGCCAATGCACAACAATGTAAATGGAACCTGGGAATTCCTTTTGCCGAGCTTATTCAGCCGATGATCAATAGACTGTTGGCATTGGTGTTTGTAACCTCTCAGAACTGCAACTTGATACTTGGCAGTTTGGGGTGCTTCTGAGATCATTGCAAAGAGAACTGCTCCTAAACTTTTTCAAATCATGACTGTAATCCACAGGAGAAAAAAAGTTGTCAGCCCCAGAATGACATATTCTGTATGAAAGTTTACCCACTGGAAAATACCATTGTCTTATTCTTTATCAAAGAAAGCAACATTTGAATGTTATTAATATGAAATTTATAACACCCACCCAACAAACACATTGGCAAACTTGACATGATTCCAGTTGGAATTCCTATACCGATTCCAATTTGGAAAACAAAAAGTATGATACATCTTTTTTCCCCTCTAAGTCTTCATCCCCGATCCAGGTTTTTTGCCATCTACCGGAATAGAAGAAATTATTTCCAGCTTTGCTATTTCTTTTCTTTTCCCTTCCAGTTTTCCTATTGTTTTGTGTGTGCAATTTTTTTGTCACTGCTTATTTAACTTATCCAAATCACATGAAGTTTTTAAGAATTACAGAATGCAAATAAAGAATGCAAAATGAAAAAAAGATGAATAAAGAACAACCATGAAAAAAAGCACAGGTACAATTAACTCTAATGAAAAACAAAACAGCAAAAGAGAAAAATAATAAGATATTGTAAAACTGGAAGGGGTGTTAAAAACTAAGAAAAATGAATTTTGAACTAATGAATTTATATAATTTTCTACAGAATATGCACAGTGTTGGAGAAAAAGACAAGGAAGACATTTCCAAATTTTTTCCTTGAAGTAGGAAAAAAAATTGAAAAAGAAAAAAGGAAAGATGCACAGGAGTTTAAAAGCAGGCCCCATTACCTTTAGAGCTAATATCCCTTTGCAAGAGAATTGTTACAATTTCCTACCACTATGGCTTACAGAGTTTCTCCAGTTTAGGATGATTACTTGCAGTGTTAACCACCAATCTCTGCAAAATACTGAAAGACATGTAATAACACAAATAGAGTCTTACCAATCATCCCTTTCTCACAGCCTTTTGTTTCCCAAGAAAATATATTGGAGATGATGCTTTCCGAAATCAAGGTACTAAGAATAAGGAGAAGGATTTCCCTGCCTGTGTGGGGCTACAAAAAATAAACTTTTACCTACCTGATCTGCCTTGTTTGCTGTAGTAGAATTCAGTGCTGAACAGTCTGTCATTCAACAGCTTCACACTGAGCACCACACATTAATCCTGACTTAAGTTTTAATTGGCAGAACTAAAAAAATTGTTAAAATAGATGGAAATCTGTAATTTATTGCACTGCTTTTACCTTACCTGCAACATCTGCATGCAGCACCTCATCTGCAAATTAAGCCTTTCACTCAAAAAACCCCAAAACATATTTATAGACTGATTCAGAGTTTTACTGATAGTTTCACTAAAACAATTTCTTTGCATTGTCATAGAAGTAAATGTAGATTTGTTTCTAGTAGATACATATCCCCTATCACATCATGTCAGATTCTTTATGATTATATAAAGGCCATGGGGCTTTTTGTAAGAGATGGATTAGTAAGAAATTGTCCATGTTCAGTAGATAAAGCCAGCTCCAAACTAGTGAATGTATTACCTGTGACATAATACCAACAAGCCTGTATTTTGATTTTTTGTGTTTTCAGTGTTACAGCTTTAAGGCATTTTCCTGTGCATAATGAATGTATATTTGCAGCTATCTCGATATGTGTCAAAATCAAATAATACCCTACCAAAAACGAGGGACAACCAAGGCACAGACATTCACAAAACCCATGCTGGAGCTGATGACCAAACCAAGATCATGGTGGACAGTGACATGGTCTAACTCCTGTTCCAGAGGTCTGGGGCAGAACTCTGCTTACGCTTAGCCCACTTTCATACCCATGACAACAGAAGATTTATTGTGCCCTCATTCCCTCCTTCTAGTAATTTGGAGATTAGGGAGGTAATTCAAAGTAAAAAAGACATGGGTCAAATATTCTTCATTTTACAAGGAGACTTCAAACCAGATTTCCCAAGAACAAATGTTGTCTAACAACCCTGAGGTCATTCTAGGACTTTCAGCATTCTCCATCTACCCTACTGAAGCCAGTTCAGTGTAAAGGTTAGACGTCCAAACTTTTGAAGGAAGAGATAAGGAATAAATGTGACTGTGACTCTGCATTTTAGTGACTGCTTTAAGCACAGAAGGAGGCAAGTCCTGTCTTCTGTTCCCTTTTTTTAATCTAGCAAATATTTAATCATACCAGTATTTGGTATATTTAACTTAGTTACTAACAATTAGTAATTCTTTTAGAAAATTATAACCAAACATTAAAAAAGTACTCATTCTCATTTACAAGCAAAAAAACATCTCCCACTGAGTACCTCATCTCATTTTATGCTGAAGTTCCTGAACAGAATTTCATTCCATCTTTTAATGGTTAATATATCAGAGAATTAAAAATTCATTTTACTCTTGTTCATGATAATTAATAAACATATACCACTTAGCATATACATAATGCTCCATATTTGACATACTGTTTATGACAGAGGCCTTATTTTGTCAACTATTTTATGATCTTGCATCTCAGAGGACATTTTGTGGCACCATTCACACTTAGGCTAAGGACCTAGAAGAAAAGAATTTTATGGCCACATAGTCCCTTCCTGTGCATCAAAAGACTGCAGATGCCACCTCCTAAGTCATGGCATTTTAAGGTTGCAATGTAGAGAAACCCAAACAGCTTCCTGAAGCTTACAATGGTTACAGCTACTATGTGATGATGGCACACAGTTTCCAATACCTGATCTGGCTCATTTCCAGCTAGTTCTTCATGATATGCACCACAGATACCCTTATTTTCTGCTCTGGTTTCCATGAGGGCTATGTGATCAAGAGAGAAATCAGATGCCCATGAGAATGCTCTTTATAGAGGCTGAAAATATGGAGGTGCTTGGGTAAAATGTCTAAGAGTGTGGTAATTTCTTAAAGATGAGTGCAGTTTGGCATATTTGTAGTTGTGGTCAGAAAAAAATATGTGTTGGGAAGCTGCCCTGCTCCAAAGACAGGAGATTCCAGGGCAGAGCTTTGACCCTCTCCAAAGATCATTCTTCTCCCAGCATACTCCCCAGGCTGTTTGACAAGACCGTGTTTATCCAAGTAAACTACTGCTCTTCCTCTCTTATGTGCCACCCTCTTTAGTACTACTTCTGTGGCAGGTATTTCACCTCTGCTATTCCAGCAACAGGAGCACAACCAAAAGGAAAAGGTTAAAATTTAAGTACATGGGAGTTCAGCTTGAATGAGTGTTACAAGAGTAGACAGATGCACTTTTGTTTTATTTAATGTTATTATGTGATACGGCAAGTCATAAAAGAAAAAGCAATTAAAGAACTAGGAACATTTTGTTCATTTATGCTACTCTGCTGAAGGAAAGTTTTTTCCTGGATCTTTGCCTTTGTGAATATATTACATCTATCCTGGACTGCAATCCAAATGCTTAGAGAAATAACTAATATGCTAAGTTAGGAGCATTGCCTTTTTCATTGTGTAAACAACCTTCAAGCACTGTTTTGTAGAACTTATGCACAAATGTTCTAAAATAACAGGGTACCATTTAATACACTTAATATTGTTTGTCATTGATGGAGTCAAGCCAAATGTAAACAGATCAGTTCTCTAAAAATCTCTCAGGAGTTAGGTTTGTTCTCAAAAAAAGGAAGTCATGAGTGCTATAAGCCCTTATGGGAAGAAAGAAAGGACAAGATGAGTAACAAAAAGTATAGTTGCATTCTGGGCAGCTCTAGTGGTCTGAAATCTCAGTCAGGGAGGTCTCAGGCAGAGCTCAGTGTCACAATGACTAACAGCAAGTACTGTAGCTATCAGAAAAGCATTCTGGAGCCACAGAAGTAAACCCAACAGCTATTCAAAACAAAAATATAGCCGTCCATGCTCACTGAAATCTGAAAGCTTCAAGATGACATATTCATGGTCATATTAATAAGACTCAAGATGACAACATATAACCAGACAGGACTCATTCAGGCCCTTCTACATTCCTCATGCATTTACTGTGCTGCAATAGTGCACTCACTGCTGGATGGTAGCTGTCATTTACTGACACCCTGAGATCTCAGTCCTCTCCAGGCAGAAACTGACACTGAACTTGACCCTTTTCTCACCAAAGTAGAAATGAACACAGTGCCATGTCCTGTGCAGCTATTTATCCAAGGCACGTTCAGTTTGAGCAAGTGTCCATAGGTTCCTTTGTCCATAGGGACCTTTGGCTCCCTTCTTTCAGTGAGACAAGCAAATGGATGCCCAAGCATTTGAATGGATCCCCACAGACAGAGCAGATGTGGGTACAACCTAGAACAGAAACACTGCGAGCCCAACGAACACATGGGTATTATTCACATACCTACCAAGGAAACATCACCCCACACGAGGAAATAGAAAAACATCATCCACACCAAGGAAAGAGAAAAACATATAGTCATGGAAGTACACTAAGCATGAAAAAAAAGTATTAAAGAAGTAATAGTATAAATATTATCTAAAATCTTTTTTCCATTTTACAGGTATCTTACAGATAATACTTCAGAGCTGCTGAATTGTTTTACATTTCTTCTAGCCATGTTTTGACTTTAAAATAGCACATAAAATACTGTTGAGCAAATGCATATATATGTACATACATACATATATATACACACATATATATAGACAGGTGTTACTGTCAGTAAACACTGACAGTGAAAACTGTAAAACTTTTACTGTCAGTAAAAACTGTAAAAACAGTAAAATTCATAGAAGTCACAGTAAGAAAATTTTAACTTCTCTAAAAAGAGTGTTAAGGAAGAAATTTTATTTTAAAAAGGCCATCACTGAACAAAACTTAGCCATATTGTATGAAATATACTTTATAGAAGTTTAGCACAAGTATTGTCATATTTCATGACTATCACTGTAGAACTAATCAGTGCTAGATTGTCTGTAAACTGAAATTTAGGTCATTAAAAGCAGAAGATATAATGAGCAGTCAAGAGTCATTCTATTGCAGTATTAATAAGATACTGCTAAAATAGATCTAAGTCACAACTTGGTTATTATACCTTTGCCTATTTTATACCATTCATTCTTGTTTCAAGCACAAAATCTATTTAACAATTACAAGTACTTACATAATCAGACTTCATTACTGCTTTACAGTAGGTGGTGTACATTCCTATATTCAAATTAATAAAATTGTGCAAGAAATCGTCTCTATTTCTTTTTCAGACAATGCCTTTCCTGAACACATGCAAGCAGTTTAGTAAGTACGGTATTTCATGAGATTAAAGAGCTACAGATAATCCAGGAAACTGCAAATAAAATAACGAGATTAAGTTATAGTTAGCCCAGTGGACTGAAGTAAATTTAGCTTACTCTGTTGGGCTAAAATGCATGTAAAAGCTTTTACTTTCACTAAACCTTATTCCTGAAAGCTTCTTGACATTAATATCATAGTATACCACAAACTGAAAATACTTCAATAAAACTAAATACATCTAGGATGGAAAAAAGGGATTTTAAAAATAAATTACATTTCTATTGGTCTATGGATTTGAGAATCAGAGTAGCATTTTCTAATACTCAGACTCGGAAAAATCTTTCATGCCTTGTTTACTTGGCTATGGCAGTAAACATTTTTTATTGTTCTTTTGTTTGATAGCTGTTCATCAGAGACAATAATGCCTCACAGAAACAGAAAACTTTACAACCAGGAAGTCAAAAGAAAATTCTTAAATTTCCATGCAATACACCATTTTGACATACATATACACAAATATACATAAATATATTTTCATGTAATAAATATGAGTGTTAGTTGACATCTTAATTTAGGAAAGGCAAACTCTTGGCGCATCCACCAAGACAAGACATCTGCTTCTTTCAGAAGTGCCTTGTTTTCTCCACATTAGCTAAGAATTTTGTTCTATCCCACTACCTTCCTGCCTCCTTGGCTCTTACTGATTCTGCTTTACTTAGTAAAGCTTACAGTGCTTAGGCACCAGACAGCCCACCTCCTCTTAAGACAGAATTCCTACTAATTAATCAATTGTCAGAGACTGAAATGGTTCGTGCTTTAAACTTTTTAATGAAGAAGTTCTGCCCATTAAAGCAAAAACTGTAAAAAGAAGCTACAACCACTGAAGCCCACCCCTCCCTGAAGATGCCTTTGGACTGTGAGTTAAGATGCCTAGATAAGATAAAAGAGACACAATTCTTCGATCATCTCTGGTCTAGGGAGAAGTAAACAAGACTGAGGGAAAAGAATGCCTCCACAAGAAAGTCAAACCCAGCAGAAAATCATCCCTGGCTGGGCTTGGGGTGGGGGAGGCCATAGTCCACACAGGCCAGGTTTGCACAGACTTCCCCCCCACCCTCAACAAAGAGGGGAGGAGGAGAGTTTTGGGTGTGTGGCATAACACCCTCTGGTCAGAGGCTCTGAACACCCATCCTCCCTTACACAAACTGGCCCAGCTATGGAACCCCCAACCCCAGGAAGGCCACATCCATGGGATATTCATGTGAGAGGCAGCTGAGGGGGTGTCAGAATCCATCAAAGACCCCCCCGGGGGAGGTACCTGGGCATTCCCACCTGTCCTGAACTTATATTAATCCATTGGATTCTATGTTTTTTGGGGGCACCCTCACCACCAAGAAGATCAGATGGAGAGGACCATCAGGACACTGGTGGGATCCATGGAGTGGTGATATTTTCTTTAATCCATCTGTCACTCTCTTTCTGTCCCCCCCAGCTGTTTTCTCTTTCTCTTTCTTTCTCTTTCTCTCTCTCTCTCTCTCTCTCTCACATTTACTGTTAAATAAAATCCATACTACTGAATTTGGCATATGGTCTCATTTGCACCTTAATTCAGGCACAGGCATTTCTAATAATTTTAAGAACTGACCATAACATCAATCTATGTATCTAGTATGAAAATTTACATAACTGCTCGCTGATCAGGAAAGTCACATGTATACTAAAGGAAGGAATCACAAAGACATTGAAAAACAAAGAACCTGTATCATTTGCTCTATAATCATTATCAGAAGGCACTATTAAGAGGGGATAAAAATTTATCTGGTTTTAATAAGGAAATTTTAGGTACATCACAACAGAAATACCCATAAATACATTTATGCACATTCAGCAGAAATCTTCAAGGCTATGCATCTTGCAAAACTTTTAAACTGCAACTAAAAAGCAGAAGATTGGTTATAAGACCATCATTAAAATTAAACATTCTAATCAAGTAATACATTGCCAAACACAGAAACGTCTGGTGGGTCAAAAGTACAACTATAAAATAATAATTCTGTAAAATTTGATCTCTGTAATTTAACTTAAAACAGAGAAAACGAAAGGAAGACTTGGATATAGGTCCTACCACTAATGTTTGATGCCTGTCTTTCCAAGGATATCTCCTCATGTAAACTTGACAGAATGAATTCCTGGGGTGGGATCTCTCAGTCATGGATTCAGATGCCCTTTTGGCAGCTTAGTTATGCCAGGGAGAAAGAGGACAAGGTGTCCTTTCCATGCTGTGGCATCACTAAAAGCACAAGTTGTGTTTTCAAATTGGCCACAGTGCTTAAGTGCACACGCGTTGGCAGACCTGCCCAGGTCCCACCATGGGTATGGTCAGGTATATGATTATTTACAAATTTGGGGGCAGCAGCCTAAGACCTCACTATTGAAGGAATACCTCACAGTCCTGCTATAGCCACTAAACATGCATGGACAGCTGGTAGCCAAGCATTTGGCTGGAACATGCTGCCCAGCAAGCCAAGGGAGCAGCTGACAGAAATGAAACACACTGCATGAATACAGGTGTCATGACCAAAGTCTGCTACAATAGTTACCAAAAGTTAAATCTCCACAAAAGCCACAATCCTTCAACTCACTAGTTTTGTTAGTTCTAGTTACTTAGAGTCTTTTAAAGGTAGGTAGATAGATGAAAACATATTGCTTGGTAATATTTATATGACTAATGTATTTAAATGTATAAATTTATATAAATGACAAATATAAGAGATCAATAGTTATTACTTTTACCATGCAATGCATGATAAAGATAGACTGTTTTCCAAGAGAAGAAAAAGCACACAAAACTGAGATGGCAAGTAAAAACTTCACAGTGAATTCCTGTAATTTATTTTCATAACTACAGCCCTCAAATACTGCTAATAAAATTACCAGTCTTTCATGATCTTATTACACAGTGGTTAACAGAGACTTGGGAAATGCATACACTATGTGCAAATTGCCTTTAATAAAAGCAATTAGACAGTTGAATGAATACTGTCCATTACCACCTATGAGTACAGGGACATCTGGTGGACAATATTGTTATTTGATGTATTTTCACTAGACATTTTTCCTCCAAAACTCTACAGAGTACAAATTCAACCTATTCAATGGCCTACACTTCAGAAATACTGCATACTTTTATGTTGCTAAGTGACCTTTGACACGTACACCTTACAACAAATTAATCCTAAATTAATATTTAGTTAACTGACATAAATTTTTTATTGTCTTTGAGCAAACATTAATTTAGCTTTGGTTAGTCACAATTCACGTGGCAAACATTACGCTTTTCAAAGTGAAAAAATATTTTTCCTGTAACGCTTTGTCAAGACCAACAAAAATTTAATCTTGGACTTCAAAGTATATTTGGATCACGAGTTTAAATAGGATTTTTCAGAAATCAGTTATAACTTAATTCCAGGTCTGTAAGTACTTGGGTGTTAAGTGCTTCACAATAATCCCTACAGCAACTGGAGTCCAGAAGTCTATGGAATATTGCAAATGCAAGGCAACCCTATACCAAAAGCAGGAATTCTTTATAGTTGTTTTAACCCAGTTTAACATATGCAAATAAGAAAACAGGTGCACTCAAAGTGAACCAAAGCAGTTACTTGCCATGAACAAAATAAATTAAAAAACCCAAAAACCTGAACTTCAAAACCACAAACCAACAAACCAACAAGAAAACCAAAACACCACCAGACCAAAAAAACTAGTTAAAATCAGAGTTGAGAACATCTGCCATATTGTCTTAGTATAGGGTGAGAAGACGCACATTACAGTTCAAGAAAATTTCCAATATCCACAACATTATCAGAGATCTGGTAACAGAACAGCTCTGGACAAAAAGTAGCATACACAGCAAAGGGGAAGACTATCAAGGGAATCAAAGAGAAGTGTGGGCTACAAAATATGTAAAAATGGAGAAGAAAAAGTAAACAGTAACGTGGTTTGAGACTACAAGACTGAAGGAAGGACCAGGCGACAAAGGTGAAAAGAAAGACAGAAGTAGAAGGTGGTTAAAAAGCAAAGGCAAGCCAAGACCCTGGTAACAGCCGGACGAGAGGGGCCACACTTACGGAAGGTAGAACAGTAGAGCATGACAAGAACGAGAATGCGTGAGAAAAATGGATGAGTTCACAGGCAGAAGTGCAGAAGACCAGTAAGGCACTCCAAGGAGGAAAGAAGAGCTTCACTTCCAATGGCTATACATGGGGCATGACCAAGGAAGATGAGCTATTTAAAGCATTTTTCCAAGTTTGAATGTGTTATGAAAGATTTTGGATAAGATTAGATATTTGCCCTATCATAGCCTGAAACTCAAACACATGTTAAAAAAAAAAAAAAAGACAAGAAAAGTGTTAGATGAGGAAAGGATATGACTGGCACACGGCAGTGAGAGAGAGAATAGATGGAGGAACAGAATCATTGGGGATTAGCTGAATGGATGGTGAAACAAATATTTTAAGTAGACACTACAGACTAGATAGTTTGGGGACAAGAACTCCAGCAAACTTATCACAGGAATGAAAGAGAAGGATAGAAAGGGGTAGTGAATACTGCATGGGAAGCACCAAATGGTTGGCTAAAACAGAAAAGAAGGGGGAAAAAAAGGATGTATGAAAAATGCAGCAATGTTCTGAACCACTGCTTTTGAATACATTACATGCCTGAGTAACCAGAGAAAAATACACATTTTATGCTGGGCAACACAAAGCAGTATCAAGCAGTTAGGACTCTTATTCTCATAAGTTTCACATCAATTCACATCAGTAGTATTAAGTTGTAAGTCCCAGTAGAAAATATCATTCAGGAAAGAATGAACAATGCAGAAGTAATGTAATGCAAGTTTGGCTGAAATGATTGTCTAGTTGACAATGTTTTTAACTAAATGACTCCTGAATATACATTCAATTTTTAGAAGACAGAAAATAACAGTGCACAAAATTCACCAAAGTTTTACTCATTCCTTTCTGTTTATGTAATTTGTCTGGTATTGCCTCTGAAAAACAACTTCTGCCTTTCCACTTCACCAGAGAAAGCACATGGACTGCATGTGGTCTTGCCTCCCTGTACAAAAACACGTGTCTGAATTTTTACTTTATAGTGTTTCCTTAATTTTTTTCTCTAGCAAGAGTGCAGAAACTCCCCACTATCTATGTCTTGTATGAGCAACTCAGTAAAAACTTATCAAGATAATCTGTGTTGAGACTCGTGCTGATGCACTGCCTCCTGATTTTGTACAGACTATTAGTAAAAGAACAGCTAAGAATAGCTTCCTTCTCCTGCTCCTGTGCCCAGAATTTCTTGTCAGATTTTTAGTTTTATACTGCTGAGAAATAATATATTGCTGATAATCTCACTAAGGGACAACATACTGAAGACCTGAAGAAGATCGATTTACTTCAGAATAAGCAACAGATATGTGGTAGAGCTTTATATTGCACGTGGGAGACCCCAGCTCAGGTCCCTGATCTGTATATGCTTCAGGATGAAGAGTTACTGCTTTGTCCTCACATGCCACATGATAAATTGAATGACTAGACTTCCAGACAAACCTTTTTCAATCAACACTACAGATTCCACTCAGCTGAACTAATTAAATAAAATCTAATCTGGAAAGGAGAGCAAAACATTTCAGTGTCTAAAAGGGACTTGGCCTTGCAACTCCCACATATTGAAGGCAAGACCAATCTCAAATGCACAGAAAACACCCCCTTCATAAGCCTATCTCAGCTCTATCCTACAATTTAAATAAAAGACACCAAACAACCTGACTTGGATGATTTAACCAATTTCCCCCCTCTGACTCCTGGCTCCTACCAGGATGTGACAAAAGAGGTGCTGGAACCTGACAGCCTGTTGTAGCTGTATGCCTTAAGCCTCAGGATTTTTGTGATACATGACTTTCATTTCTTCCTTACCTCCCAGTTAAAAGGTTTAAATAGTTTCATTTTATCCCAGTGAATTTTTTTTTTTACCTCAAAATTCTTTAAAAGGGAATTAATTTTCAACCTCTGCCTTGAGTTTTTTGACTCAGAAGACTTCATTCATTTCAGTGGTTCTTGATCAGCAGCTGGTACAGCTCAACTGCTACAAGGAATGTGTGATCCACTCCATAACTAATGAGCTGTTAGAGAGCAGTTTGGCAGCTGATGTGATATCAGAGTGAAGGTATTTTTGTATTGCATCACCCTCAAAGTAATTCTGAAAGAAATCCACAATTAAAGGAAAGGGCAAGAAAAAGAAAGCCAATGGTAGAGGCAGAGTCTGTCAGCCTCCAGGCAGAATAAAATTTAGGAAAGCATAAATGTAGGGTCTATGTTAAAGTAGACAAGCCAAGAAAATAAATTGCTATGTACTGGAGCCAAAGATTATAGTAAGTGCCTTTCTGTAACAGCTGAAGAAACTACAATAGTAGTAACATGGCCAAAAGAGCAAAGATCAATAGCAGTGGACCACTGGATGGGGGTGGTTATAACATTATGACAAAGAAAAGCTAGCAGCCTTTGCCAGACTTTGCCTGACAAAGGCTAGGATCACTGGGACTGGCAACACATAAGACATTAATGAGGCCACATTGATTGAACAGTCCTTTTAAACATCAGATATGTATTTCTGAAGTATTTAATTTCTTCAGTCATTGATCAGAAAATATGAATATGCAGCATGCCAAAAGAACTGGATTTTTTTGTTTAAAGTCTCTTACCTTTAAAGAAAAGAATTTGTAGGGCTGTGCTCATAACTAAGGACTGGACAAGTGGCAGCTCATGAGTCAAAGAGGGCATACAAGGAAATTCTGACTAGCCCTTGGAACAACCTGCAGGTTTATGCCAAGCCTGTTTTACAACCCAGTGAAAGATAATAGAAAGCAAAAGTGAATTTGAAGTGGGCCAAGAGAAAGCACTGACAAACATTGAACAAACTTGGCTGGCCAGTCAAATAAACTGGTAGCATTGCAGAAGACGAAAGATCAATTACATGAGAACAAGAGAAAGGGCTTGACTGTGGCAACGACAGTTGGGAACGTCCAAGTCTGGCCTAGAAATACACTCCCTGGCCTAGAAATACAGTCAGCATTCAGTTGTCCTTGGATTTCAGTTTAATGGCACATGAATATGGAGACACCAAAGCTGCCCTTAGGCATTAGTAGCTCAGAGTCAGAGGGATACCATAACTCAGTGTTGATATTGATGCTCCTCAAACTCTACAATACACTCCCCAGCACTGGAACTCTAAGGTATTTTTTTGTTAGAGATGGCCAGCTCTGTGCACTTATGCTATGCCTTGGATAGCAAGCCCTGAAAGATGTGAGATAACTCTGTGCCCAGTAAATCTACTTCATTGTACCTCACTCTCTATGACCACCTGACAGGAGGCTGTAGCCAGGTGGGGGTCAGGCTCTTCTCCCGGGCAACCAGCAACAGGACAAGAGGACACAGTCTTAAGCTGCACCAGGGGAAGTTTAGGCTGGACTTTAGGAAGAAATTCTTTCACAGAAGGGGTGACTGGGTATTGGAATGTGCTGTCCAGGGAGGTGGTGGAGTCACCATCCCTGGAGGTGTTTAAAAAAAGACTGGATGTGGCACTCAGTGCCATGGTCTTGACAAGGTGGTGTTCATAGGCTGGACTTGATGATCTCAGGGGTCTTTTCCAACCTAGTTAATTCTAACTGTGATGGTCTTAATATGTTATATCATAGTTTTACATTACATTATAAGAGTTTTTTTCATTATCTACAACATTCTTTAGACCCTTACTTTGAATAATGAAAAACTGAATATAAAAACATCCTACTCGTAACACCTGAATAGAAATAAATACTACACTTGAAAATAAACTGCCTATCTCTATTTTTTCTTAGCATATTTATCACCACAACAAAGATATGCTAGTCAAACTGAATAATATTATTGTCAGACTGAATCTTGTATATTTTTAGAACCAATAGTGTAAATCCTTTTTTTTTGTTAAAATTTTTCCTAAAGTATTTTATTAAAAAAACTCTGATCATTTTGCCATAGGCATACCTCTTCGGCAAGGTAAGCTTATAGCTGAAGTCTCACATTAATTTCAGCATTTATAAAATGCTCTCATTTTATAGGAGTGATTTATTTTATGGCAAAACATTTATTTTGGTCATCTTTGTAATGAATTAGATCACTATTAAAGATGATAAAATGAGAGTTTAAATTACTATGTTTAAGTACAAGAAAAGTAAAAAAATTCACAAAAAGGTATTTTCTTCAGTGTTCCCTTGTTCCTACTGACATGAAGGAGTGGGCATAGAATGAAGAGCCTAAAAAAGGTCCTTGGAATCTCTGCCTTTGAAAGAGGAAAACAGGCTCACTGACAGTTACTGTAAGGAATAGACCACCTTACTTTTGTAACTGTACCATACAGCCATTTAAAGCATTTGGAATTGTTTGGAAATTTTGAATTTATAATTCAATACTTAATTCTATAAACACAATAGTATTCCATCATGCTTGCTGAGCAAGTTAAAGTAGAACACAAATAACTTTCATTGACCAGAGGAAGCGAGTAATTAAAATAGAAAAAACCAAAACCAAACATGACTAAAGTAGCACTGTTCTGCAAGTATTTTTAATGGATCAGGCCCTCAGCCTTCTAAAATTAATTAATGCTTTAATGAAAGTTGTCTGTTATCTGACCAGCAAATCTAGTTTTTCTAATATCCAGCTACCCTGGCTTTCAATTAAGATTCAAAGAGCCAAGAATTGATGAAAAGGACATCATAAATGATTTATGGATGTCCTACTTTTGTGTATGGTACATGAATTATTCTACTTAATGCATCCATATGGTTTTCTAATTCATTCATTACCAAAAGCCTCGCATTACAGTTATTTCATTAAAGTTTATATCCATTTTCAGGCAGATTCTTATGAAGTATATTTAAAAATTAAAGCTACAATCAAATTTTTTATTTGGGTTATGGATTTCATTTCATTTATCTATCTATTCAATTATTGCCCTGTTACCTATTTCTAGAGGAGTCAGTTGCTGTTGTTTTGGTTTGGATTTTTTTTTTATTAATATCTTGATCAGCATTCAAGAGGTTTCTTGCTATTTCATTATTTTTGTGATCTTTTACATATGCAGTTTATCTTTCCCTCTTTGCCCAACTCCAGTCAGTATTCACTTGCTCCAACCACAAATGTATATAGTATGCCAGAGGGGTGTTCCTACAGCTATTAGCCAACTTCCCGTCTCCTACCACAACCCTCCTTTAACGAGGATTCTACCAGGGTCAGTCTAGGTAGCCTTAAAATTAAGCGTCTGTCAGAGGAGCAAGTGGACAAAAGGGAGAGGTCTTTAACTAATGTAGCTACAGTTTAAACAGAAAACAGTGGAAGAAAGGGAGTACTTTTAATTTTCAAGTTAATTTCTATTGTCTGTATACACTTTTATTGTAACTAATTAAGGCAGAGCAACGGCATCCTGTAACACCATTTCAGAGAAAGCCTGTGAGAAAGGTTTTGGGGACAATGTCTGGTTCATCCTTATTTTTCATCATCGGCTTAAAACAAGGAATATAATTTCTACACTGTTTCAGTTTTACTTTGCCTAAAGAATACAAAGGCTCTAAGAGTGCAGTATTTAAGGTCATTCTTCCACTCATCCAAAACATTTGTGTTTTAAAGACCTGTCAGCTCAGAAGACTGCACCACTATAAAACTATGTGTTACAGTACCTGAAAATAAACTGTTAAAACATGAAATTACTTTTCTACATGAAATTGAAATATCATATCCACTTGTAAAGATTAGCCTCCAGAGCTGTGTTCTTAATTAGACAACATACCATGTGTTGCATGAAGAAAGCATATCAGCAACAATTTGGCTAAACAAAGCAGAAAGCTGTAAGCGTTGCCAGAACACCACAGGACCATAAAAGAAGTGATCCTTACTTCCCTGAGTGTGTTTTCAAAAAGAAAACAAGATTACAGGTACAATTAGTACCAGCAAAAATACCACCTCTTATTCTGAAAGTACCAATAGAAAAATGGGAAAATAAATGAAATTCAAGTTAATCAGTGACATTGCATAAATTTGGTTTAGCATACTGCAAACGTAAAAATTTTGATTTATATTGTCATGGATTTCTATGGTACAGTTTATTACATAATGACTATTCCCAAGGAGAACATGTGATCTCAGCCAAATCTGTACAAAGCAGACATTCCACTATTATTCTCCAACAGCTAATAAAGGTTGAAATGTAAATCTGTTACAATTCCTGTTTAAATAAACATTGACATAACATATGCAGTCAACCACCTTTCTACACTATTAAACACTATTATTTTGGCAGTCTTGATATGTACCCCCAAACGCTTTTCATGATGCATCTACCCTATACTCAATTTAAAGCACTGTATCCACTAAAAGAATTTTCTACCAGTTTATTGTGGTGCAGAGACAAGTAAGAATTAGCTCCATTACAAACTGTCAGTCATGGCTGACCTTCAAAGGAAGGACAGTGAAACACCACTTAAATGCTTTCAGCAACAAGAAAAAAGACAGAGAAAGAATTTGTACCTCTCTGCTTACTTCCCTGGGCTATTCCCCTTTCCATGAACCATTTTGATACTGAGGTGACTGAAGAAACATTATTCACCTGAGAGCTATGCTATCACATTTAAACCCCAGTATCATCTGAGCCTGTGCATTTAATTTCAGAATCCAATACTTATTTTTTGCAAAAGAGATGCCAAAGTGCAGTAATGCTAGACCTAGGAAGCATTTTAAAAAGTGAGTTCAGATGATCATCTTCTGCTCCCAAATATTGTTTGGCTGATTCAAAAATTCAAACCTGTGTTTTAAAATATCACATAATAATGTCATGATGATAGAAAAATGATGTGTTTTTATTTTTCAAAAGCAGTTTTTATAAGGCTTAATATTTAAGGGGTTACACACAGGAACACATTATAAACCATTTATTAAGGAACTTTATAGAAGCTGTCACTTTTCCTAACAACAAAGTCAGAAGTAAAGGACCAAAAGGATTATTCCAGAGGCTGAACTGCCAGGTCCAACAAAACACTGACTGATAAGGAAACACATGCTGTCTTGCTGTCTTTTATCTGAGCACCCTTTATCAGCCTTTTAAATGTTACCGTAGGGGACTTGGGTTTTCACAAAGATAGTTCTCTGAGGGTGCTAAAAGAATTTTTAAGAAGTGCTTCTTCATTCTTTATTCCTGAACATTATCAACACAATGCATAGATTTACTGCAGGAAGTAGTCACTGATTTTTTATTGGTGGGTCTAGTGATTGTGTGATTCTAGTGACGGCACCTGTAACTGCATGCCAGGAAATGTTCCTCTTCCTTAGTCAAATTGAGGCAGTAATAGGTTTCCACTCACTTGTAAGAGGAAAAGAGAACATTGACAGAGGTAGAGCAACCTCCTGAACTTCTGAAATACAAGCCTTTCTGTACTGCTCTGGGTAATGGAGTCGGTTCAGTTCCGACCAATGAGGAGTCCTCTGAAACCAAACACCAAAACACCCAAAGTGCAGTTTGGACACTGTCATAAAAAAGCCAAAGAGCTTCCACTATTGTCTAAAGCTCTGTGTCTTTTCTTCTGGAATTCAGTACAGCATGGTACAGAAAAAGTATAGAAGCCTTTTTCAATCAGACGAATAAATGGGGCCATGTAAGAAAGAAAATTGTACTGGATCAGCCCAAGAACAACACTTCTCTGAATTTTCAGTTAGCTGAAAGAATGTGGTTTGGGTCAAACAAATAATTTCATCTGCGAGTATGAGAAAAGTAGTGCTCTCTACCCCTCAGCTCAGCAACTAGATCATGTGAAATGAGAAAAACCTCAAAATCAGTTTTCTTCTCTACCTCCTTTAGAGCAAGGCTTTGAGCCAGGTCTCCCACCCTTGGGTATACACACTTACAAAGTGAAGATCTCTGATTTGGCTGCAACTGTATCTGAATTTAATTTAATGTAAATGTTTAAAAATAACCTCAAAATTATCAATTAATAAAGATTTTTCCTGGAGGACAAAACTCACATACTTGAACAATGGAAGAACATAAGCACATTCTGTTCTCCTACACATAAGTATTTAATTTATAGCTGGGATTGGCCAGTAACAGGAATACACAGTGGAAAGAAATATGGAACAGCTGACACCTTCTTTACAGATGAACTGCACAATGCTAACTGTCAATGAAACTTTAAGCTTTAGCTTAAAAACATATAACTGCCTGTTCCTGAAATCCTGTTTTCATTTAAACAGTGCAGTTTATAAAATTAAATTACTTCAAGAAACATCTTCCCTTCACTAAAATTGCAGGAAAACAAATGCTGTGACTGATGAGGATCTGGGCAATCTATAAAAGATATGACCAGCTTTTGTGCAAGTGTAACATCCCACTGAATGTTATAAAAGTATCCCCAAAGTTGCCAGCAGTAAGATTATCAATCAAAGCACTGGGTTGCTGAATATCCCACTAACATTCTTATAACATTTTGCAAATCAGATGACAAAAAAGTGCCTTAAGGAGGTTTTAGTGCATGTTACAACCTAATGCAATCATTCCTGTTTTCCACAAAGACTGACAGTGAACACAACACTGTGATAATGGTTCAGCATGCAATTATCCCTGCTGAAGTGCACAGAAGGAAGCAGAAAGCAAATGAGGCCAGCTAATGCAGACTCTCTAGATTTCTTTGTGCAAACAAAATCCAGAATGACAGAGCTGCAGGCTACTAGGTCTATTTGCAGGGCTTGCTGCAGATATGTTATATCGAGTATAATAACTTAAGGAGTAATGGTGAGCATCAATCTCTTACTAGAAGGTGGACTTGAGTCTAGGAGCCAAATACTGTGAAGACCTGATATTTGGGGTTACAATGTAAAGTGTAAAAAGACATAACAATGATTATAACAATCACAGTAAATGTATTGACTGCTATAGCCCACTCTTGAAATGTGTGAGTAACATTCAGAGTTTGTTGAGGATTCAGTACTGTAATTATAATAAGATCTTAAAATTTCACTAACAGCATGGCACTTGTCCTCTGCTATTCCAAGCATCTGACAAATACATGACCTGGAAATGGAGATAGATACAGCTGATACCTCACTAGATTCTAAGATCTTATTCCTCAGAAAGCTCCTTTGAGAAGTCACTGCAGAGACATGATTTTCTATTTATGCCACCTTGGAATGGCTGACCTAGTGCCAATCCCTCTCTTAGGCCGGCAACAGCAAATGTTCAGTGACAAAATATGACATCTGACTTCTTGTTATATTTCATAGATAGTTAGCTTGGCTGTTTGCCCCAGCACTGTTTGACCTGTCATTTACGGACTACTTGCTCTCCTCACTCATATTTTTTGCCTTATTTTCAACCCATTGTTTTAGCTGAATATACTTCCAAAAGTACTTTGACTGTCTCTTCGCAAGACCTACAGAGGGAGTGAGTTTAGGGTGCTCTTACCAGCCAGCAGGAGTAGGATGCAAAGAGCTCTCTGAGTTGCAGCACCAAACTGCATGTGATCTTTCCACAAACCAGAAAGTAAATTGCTTTTTGGAGTCAGAATTTGACAGACTCGAGGCTGAGACCCCAGGGTTAGGTGCAATATTTAAAAAGCAGCTCCTTAGTCACTTCTAATATTGCAATATAGCATAATTACATCTAGAAAACTATGTATACATATGTCTACATCTATCCCAGCGAAAATTAGGACATTACCCTACAGGGTGTAATGGGATGATGAACCTACCATTTTGAGTAACTTTCAAAATAACTGTAGGATAACATATCACACAACACATGATGAAATGCAGACAGTGCATGAGCATCAAATCACTTGCTTCACAAACTGTGCCTCTTCTTTTGTAAGAACATCCCCAGTCTTATCCATTCCTCTTCCCTTCTCTAGGTCCCAAAGAAAATGACTTTTAGTCTGTGGTCTCCTAAAAGTAGTCCTAAATTTCTGTCTAATGGATCATGCTCAGCTATCAAGATTTCTCACAGACTTCTATGCATATTTATCAGACTGAGACTGTAACATTTCAAGATACCTTTACTGATTGTTCAGCATGGCCTTACTGGGCCACTTCACTGGGTGGATGCTGAGCCAGCAGAGGCTGACAGTATTTGAGAGACAGAAGAGTTCATAACAAAGAGAACTTGAAGAAAGGAAGAGACTTATGTCAAGGCGTGGTATTCAGCGTCAGGAAAAAGAATAATAAGAGATTCTGGAAAAACAGTCACTCAAGTGGACAGCTGGGGAAAACTGGAACAGGTTGTAAGTGAAAAAACATTATCAGAGCATCTTCTTGTCTTGGGATTCTGAGAAGGTCATTTACCTTCTGGCACACAGAAAGATCACACACAGCTTGGTGCTGTGACTCAGAGGGCTCTCTCTATCCTACTCCTCTCATTCAGTAAGACTCTGTGACTTAGCCTTGAAAAAGAAGGCATCTTGTATTACCAAATTGCCAGTGAGAAGACACATGCATTTTTCATTTAAAGAAAAATAAAAAATAAATTCCACAAACATTGATCTATTTTCATGAAAGGAAATCTATATTAAATGTCTCCAAAGAAGAGGCAGCTATAGGGAAAGCATTTTTTGGACTGAAAATAATTGTAAGCATTGGATGCCCCCACCTTTTTATAAGAATCTTTTCATAGAGTTCTTCTGATAGCCCTCCAACAAAACCAGTCAGTGGAGAGAACTGCAATACTCAGAAGAAAGGGTATATTGTAGTCTGGTTTCCACTGTTTTGCTGGTCTTTTCAAGGAAGAAGCAAGGGGATGTCCTGTGTGTTCCTAGAGGAATGTAGGGACAACATTCCACGGGGATGCCATGGCTTCACAAAGAGTACAAAGAATTAGAAAAATAGACATTTCCAGCAGAAAAGATGTGTAGGAATGATGAAATACAATTTAGGAACAAATAATATAGATAAATTCTGGGCTTTGACACCAGTAATTAAACCTGACACATCAGGATATGGGGAATTAAGGGAGAAATAAACATCTAAGGCCATCTCAGCAAGTGAGCAAAAGATGCATATTTTCTGAGTATGTAGTATGAGGAAAGTTATATAAGAGAATATAGCAGTACTTGTGGGATGAATCTGACATAAGTGTAAAAGTAGTCCTGCTGTGGTTTCACAGCCACATGGTTTTCAGCTACCCAAACCCACCCAGAAGCAGCCCACCTACTTGAACTGTGCCTAGATTTGGAAAGGATTTCCATATAATTTCAACATAAAATGTGTTGTTTAAGCCGGGATGAGCTCCAGATTAAGATGTCACTAAATGTACGTCTGCGTGTGTGTATGATAGGTAGTCAGTGTGCAGTTGGTGCCTAAGCACCCATTATCATCAATATAAATCTTGCCACTACAGCCATTTGGAATTAGGGAACTCACCCCGAAGCAGACATCAAGGCTGCATTATACTAGTAGATTAAATGCATCTGGTACTGTTCTCTGGCTGTGAGAAAACTGATGGGGAAATGATCCATGTCAGTAGTAATCTCCAAATCAGGATGATCACATCTACTCTGCCTATTGGATATGGTCTGTGATCTATATTAATTCCCTAGTAATCCAGAAAGTGTTTAGAAACATGCTAGATAGCTTAATAGACTATCAGCAGGGTAGATTTCCACTGCCTATACTGAAGCTTGAATACCTGGTTCCCACATGAATATCTACTTATAGATACATATGTTGTTGTGCTTTAGTCTTCCACTGAATCCTCTCTCAAAGTACTACCATCTGAAGTTCTTCCTTGTGCTCTTCAGTGTGCTTCAAAGTAAATAGTTCGAGTACTGGAGAAAAATAATTGTGATGGTATGGAAAAGCTATAGCTCTGAGGCATTCAGCCTTACACAGCCCTACACAAAACGCCATGGAAAAGGCAAAGAGAAGCTGTATGTGGCTGTCTGTGAATCTTATATCCTATTGACATGAGCTGGAAGAAGCTAATTAAATCGATTCAGTTCAGTAACACTCATGTAAATCAAACAAAAATTAAGAGATGAGCTGAATTTCAGGCTACGGTACAGCGCTGTGTCCTTTCTAAGCAACAGAAAAAGAGAGATTTTCACGTTTATACAAGAAGGTGTCTAGTAAGAGTGAGGTGTGAAAGGGAAAATTGTGATATATTGAGCAAGTTTATTACCTGTACATTTCTGAAACACTTCACAGGATGCAAGTGAAAAAAGCTTCTGAGTAGCTTGGTCCAATCCTGATACAATGCACTTGTGTGCCTGAGAGAGGCTTTGGACAGACCAAACTGTATCAGGTTACGAGGGACGATGCTTTAGCATATCCATGAGGTGATAATTTATATCTAATCTGAGCTGTAACCTTTACTCCAAGTCCTTCTCCTTTTCTCTCAAGTTCAGCCCTAACTCCATATATGTTTGTATGTGTTTTGGTTTTTTAATAAGTATGTTAGACAATATTTTCTATCATAAGTGATTATCCACATCCTATTCCTACTTCCCATGTACTGTCTTGACCTTGGTGGTTCTCACATTCAGTATCGGAAAGACTTGGAATAAACACAAATAAACATTTTGAGAACTAGTTCACTGCACTACTAGTTCTCTAATACCTTCTGTGAGTATATGGTTTCCAAGATGCAAAATAAAAGCTTATGAATAGAAAGCTCTGAAGTACTAAAAAAAAATTATGTAACTCTGTATGTTATCCAAGCAATTTTCAGATGAGTTGGTCTCACATCATGTAAAGAGACAGCTAAACAGAACATATGGGTAAGCACTAAGGCACTTATAGAACAGTCAAAATGCTTCTAAGAGCTCTGAATTGTCCTCACTTCCTTCAATAAACAACGTGAACTGAACGCACATGCGCGCACACACACACACACACAAAAACAAACAACAAGAACTTAATTATCAGGTAATGTGATTGCCTTTAATTATATAAAACTCCCTCCCAGAAAATAAATACCTCCTCTACCCTGCTTAGGCAAACAAGCACTACAACATCCCCAGTTTCAGTAAAATTACTTAACCTGTGTTCTTTATTGTTAGAGTCACAAAACATCACTTTTTGACACAGTACCTGCAGAATTCTTAGCTTCATAGCACTCTGCTGTGCATTGGCAACATTTTTCTTGTGAGATGATTTAGTCCTTGGCACAAAATGTAACCTTGTAATAGTTCTGCATTAGGCATCCATTCACCCCACCTTTCCACCTTGATCATGAAGAAAATGCACCTTGAATCACTGAAATTAGATTGAATTCAGTTTCCTCTCCTCTGCAGAACCAACAGAGCATTGATTTATTTAAAAAAAAAAAAGTTGCTAGCTTTCATACTAAATCACAATGTGCACCAGTCACATAACTGGATTACAGGAAGCACTAACAGTAGCAACTGCCCTTTCAAGTTGAGCAACCAACAACATTGCTAAAGGCTGGAACAAAAAGGGTCAGCCAGGGCAAAACAACAAATGTTGACACTTGCCCTATATATTAAAAAACCAGAAAGCAGCAACAGGCAGCAACTGCTAATTCAAAACAAAGAGGGAGCAATAAACATGCAATTCAAAACAAACCAGATTCCCTTGGTAATTACAATAACACTACAATCTACTTCAGGTGACATTCAAGAGGGAGAAATGGAATGTTGAAATACAGAAACCTGGAAGGAGCAGGGCTGTGCCTGGATGATGGCAACCACCCTGTTGTGGGACAGCTGCCCTTTTAAAGAAGACACCTTCAAAATTTCTGATGGTAGGATTAGTCCAATGCACTGTCTGACTCCCAGCACTTTGGCTTCAAACATATGCTTCCCCAAAGGCTTTTTCTGAAAGGATGACAACAAAAACAAACCAAAACCACGGTCCGTCAACACATCCAAAGATAGCTGAAGAACCTAAGCAATAAAAAGCTCTCATGTCATGATTAGCTCACGCTGTTATACCTCCCCTTAAAGCACATATGGTTCTCAGCCAGAACAGAAGGCTTCAGAGCAGCAGCTCCATCCTAGAAATGCAGAAGCAAAGCCTCAGACCAAAGTCACTTAATGAGAACTTAATATAGATTTAATGGACCTTTTTTTTAGGTGACTTTATGTGCCAATTGAAAATCTGCCTCATTTAACTTTTAATGCAGGCACAGAGCCAGTCAGCTGAAATCAGGGTAGCCCCAGAATATTTTGCAGGATTCTTCCATTACCAGTTGAGGACCACAGGTCTCCAAAACTGTGCAATACCCTACGAAAATAACAGGTCATAGGTAACAGTGTCATTTAATGAAAAAAAAAGAGAAGGGCCATGCATATTCTGAGTTCCTTGCACTAATAGAAAGGTTTCACCTTGAACAGAAGTGAAATAATGCTTGCAGTGGAAAGAAGAGAGCAGGTACCTTCACTATGGAGTTGGCCCTGCTGGCTTAGGCTAGCTTTGAGGCACAGATGTATCCAGCTTGCTTGGCATCTCCTCCCCTTGATCATTACCATTCAGTATCGGGACTCTGTTTGCAGTTGGCCTGTCCCCAGTAAAGCAAGACTGTCAGTACCTTATTTTGCCCTCATATGGACACTTCCATGCAGCTGAATCTAGTCCACTAACAATGCTAGCCATCTAAACTCAGATGCGGAGGTCTTGTTCCTATGGGATGCAACAAATCCAGAGAACAGCTTTTTGAGCCTTGTTCCCTGATAGTACTTTCTAACTGTTAAAACTTTAATCTTGGACAAATAAAATTACCACCTTCTTTTTTTTTTACCCTGATTATTTTTTTCATTGTCACTACTCTATTGCATTTGGTGCATTCATGAGGGCAGATCTCTAGAGTACCATACAGGGAACTCATATGGGATTCTGAAACACTTGAAGTGCTAGCATGTTCTAGTGCTCTATGCTCTTTTTTCCTTGTTTGTAAAGGCCATTCTCTTTTAATCTCTCATCTTCCTCTGAAACAAGCAATTTACAGGTTTCACTTTAATCTTATTAGTTCACTCTAATGAGTGCATGAGCCATTATAAGTGGCTCTTCCCTCCAGGAATCAAGGAGAGCTGCCTATACAAGGGGGTGAGGAAAGCAGTGTCCATGCAGAACACAGACTGTACTGTGCACCCCACCAAGGACAGCTCTCCTGACAGCAGGCTGCCCCACTGGCACGAAAGGTGAGGATGCAGCAGGGCAGCATCACTACACAGTTAAAGTGACCTGCCCTTCACTGCAGGAGGGAGTACTACCATCACCTCCTTGAGAAAGGGAAAGGTCACACACAGAGTTAACTGACAGTGGAGGATCCCCAATCCATATGTCCCAGAAGAAGTGCATATGGCTTACACGAACGAAAACAAAGTTCTTATTCTTTGCAAGAAACAAGAATTTTTTTCCAAACAGCTATGTAAGCATAATGGTGGATTTACCAGAGGAACAGAAATAAATGAAACTTTTGTGTTACCCTTTTAAAATCTCACTGCCTCTGTAGAATAGTTCCCTGAAGTACATTTTCTTGTGACGTATGCAGAATAAATTTAAAGCCTATCCAGTAAAAACTGTGCAAACATCAGTCAAGACAAGAGGATCACCAGTATTTGAGGCAAAGGTAAGGTCTTTACCTACAGAGAGGCTATATTCTGCACTGGTTCACCAGACTGTTAATCAGAGTGTGATTATATGAATGCAAATTCCACCAAAGTGAAGAAGCTCAAGACAAGTGATCATTATTTAGATTTAGATGATCAGTCAAGCTACCCAAAATTACAATCCATCTATATTTATATACAGGCATATTTATTCACAAAAACCCCCTCCAGAACCCAGAAAAAGTCACCTACCACAATAATCACATTCGTTGTAGGAATGGGAAGATTCTCCACTTCCACATCTTGACCAGTCATTGCTAAGAGATTGAGGGATGGGTCATAAACAGACCTGGGGAAGGCTGATTTAACAATTATTGCAGGGTGCAACTTGCTTATTTTGGTGTGGGAAGAAGAATGGAAATTTTGTTTGGAATCCTTATAGCTGTCTGTATCCAGGCTTTTCTCCACACTCTCCACATGATGATAAACAAACATAGGTTTTCCACTCTTTCGCTGATGAATTGCCAAAAAGTGGTCACTGTCTCCAGAAAAGCAGCCTGTAGAAAGAGAAGAGTAAGTTTAGAATGTCTCTCTTGGCTGTTCTATAGATGGCACTGGAAATTTGAGATCTTTGGGTCCTGAGAAATTTGGAAAAATATTTTTGGAATAAAAGAATTCACTTAAAATCTTACAGTGCATTTTCTATAGCAATAGATTAACAGCACTACAGAGTCCACTAAGTATGTGAAGTGTACCATTATCTTAAGCTCATTTTCACAGGGCTTTTAAAAATGTTATTTATATTTCCAGCCATGGCTACATTTCAAAAATGATGTGCAAAAGCAGAGCACATGCTGAGCCAAGTTCAACTTCCATTTTGATATCAACTTCAACTGGAAAGCATATGCAGTTAACTTTCTGACGTATTTTATCATCCAGTAATATCAAAGATGAGAACACCAGTGATCATCTTTTATAAACAGGCACTTGAGGAGAAAAGGCAAGAACTTGACCAAAAAATCAGATTTAAACATGTGAGAAAATTCAGACAAGTTCTGAATTTTTTCAGACAAGTTCCTAATTCTGCATTCCTTGTTCAGCTGCTTATATCAGGAGACCCTTGTGCCAACTCTTGTTATGAGCCAACCTTCACTCAAGCAATGCCTGGCCAGCCAATGGAGCACCTGGCTCTCTGCAGAGGAGATACAGGTGTGCGGGTTTGGCCATTCCTCGCATACCTTGGTGTTGGGCACAAAGAACTCTTTTAGATTAGGGAACTGGAGACAGGGGACTCAAGCATGTCCAATGAGGAGTTAGAGAGAGTTGGACTAGTTCAGCCTTGAGAAGAGATTACTGAGAGGGGACCTCATCAATGTCTATCAGTATCTGAAGGGAGGGTGTCAGAGGATGTTCCCAGGCTCTTCTCAGTGGTACCCACCAACAGGACAAGAAGAAATGGGCAGAAACTGATGCACAGGAAGTTCCAACTGAATATGAGGAAGAACTTCTTTACTGTGTGGGTGACTGAGCACTGGAACAGGTTGCCCAGAGAGGTTGTGAAGTCTCCCTCACTGCATATACTCAAGAACGGTCTGGATGAAATCCTGTGCAAAGTGCTCTCAGATGACCCTGCTTGAGCAGGGAGGTTGGACCATATGACCCCACTGACCTCTTCCACCCATACCCATTCTGTGATTCTGTAATTACATGGGTTTAACTAATTATGTATTAATAAAAAATAGGTTCTCTTTTGAAAGACAAAATACTTCCTGACGATGCCTTTATAAGAGGAACCAAGACTAAATTTTTATTTGGTTTTTGGTTTGTTTGTTGGTTTGTTTGTTTTGTGGATGAAACATAGCAAATCTCCAGTGCCTTTATGTTGAACAGAATAGCTACAAAAGCACAGTTCAGCTCCCAGCCTGGAAGGCAGTCTATATGACCAGAATGATAGGCAAGGATCAGCTCCCTCACAGATAAAAAGTAACTGAAGCTGCATTAGTCACCTCCAGAACACTCTGAGAAACCCAGTGTGGTAGAAAAGGGACTTTGTGTTCTCAGAGAAGTGAACCCAGAGAGCTCACTCTGATCAGCCTGGAATTTCCTCTTCAGATGCTGCTGAAGTTAATGGCAATGTTAAATTTGAGAGCTTATTTTTAGTTTAAAAAATATAAAATCAATGTTATTTTAATTCTCACAATGAGCTATGAAGAGCAGCTTAGCACCAACAACGTTTCAGTTCAGGGTGAACAAGAAATCATTTTGTTCCATTCAAACTGAATTTTTCCTCTGTTTTTTTTTTGCTTCTGTAAGCAAATCAAAATAATCAGTCATTTGCACAGCTCTACCCAGTGCCCTTAGGAGGTTTCAGTGTAGGTAATTACATTCTGTTGACCTAATTTCCTCATGAAATTTTAGTTAGGGAAATCAAGGACAATACCTTATCTGTGCTATAGTATTGCTTTGCATCATTGAGAAATGCATTCTCTGGAATAAGTGGGTCCCTGTCAGTAGGCAGTGAAGCAATTTATAACATACATGAGCAGAAAATCAATAGTAAAAAGACAGAACACAGATCCTCTATTATGAAGTAATATGCTAAATCTAAGACTACTCTTTCAAATGGTTGAAACAAACACAATCTCCCAGATGACCACTGAGGTCACATGTTTTCAGCTCTTGTCAGGTTTTGATCGGAAAGACGTCTGAAAGCAGGAGGAAAAAAAAAAGAGAAACTGCAGAGTATAGTCTTAAAGACAGTTGAATTTCAAAACTTGTTAAGCTTGCTGGGTTCTCATTACGCTTTGTGGGTGTTGGCTTCATTGATAAAATCCTGAGGGCTGGTCTTAACTAGCAATTTAGAGAGTTGTGTCAGTGGCAAAATAAAAATAAGGAAGCATCAGCACTTCTCATTGTCACCTACTTATCACAGTCATCTCTTTGCTGGATTTATTTTCATGTATCCTTCACAGAAAACAAGTATTCCAAAACTGATTCTAGATAACACAAAGGAATGCAACCACTGACACATTTGGTTTGTCTTCTTTGCTTCCTTCGTTCCTGCTCCTTTGTTTCTGAGGGAATCAAACCAACTGTGATTCTCCTTGAATCTTTTGTATTGCATTTTCTACCCACTTCAATATTCCAACTTTCCCTCTTATTTCATTATTTTTACTGAATGAAGCAGAAAAAATTACAATTAACTATCAGCCCAAATTCTTCCTTGAATATTTTTGATAAAAAAATAGTTAAAGGAACCAAAAAAGCTCATTTGTCCTTGAATCTCAATACTTTTTAACAGCAGAATCACCATTTGCTTCTAAATCCCAGCAGACTAGCTTCCATTAGAATGCTAAATATCACATCAGTAACACCAGTCCTTGCAGCCATACAAGGTCCATTGTAGCAGATTTTCAAGATGGACAACAAAATATATTGTTTAACCTGTAGGAATAAGAAATTAAAAGTCTAATTATGCAACATTACACTTTATACTCACATAAAACTTATTTCATCAGCGGAGCACTTGGAAGTTCAAATATGTTCCAAGAAAATAACTACACTGAATTCGGTTGTCTGAGAAGTCCACATAGCCCCATTATCTTAAGCAGGTTACAAGCATCCACAGTGCCCCATGTGAAAAACTTCACTAACCTTAGCAGATTGTGTATAAGGCCCTAACCACTACCAGACTTTGGCTCCCAGACTGCCATGGATGCCTCAGGTGACCCTCACAAATCAGCTACCCTTGATCCTACAGTTTAGGGGAACCTAAACTTCCTCTCATTCTGATGAAGTGATAATATATTCCTTCTCGACCCTCCAGACTTCAGCTCCAAACACAAGCAATAGACACCAAGCAGACACTTGGAGAATTAAGTCATTAGAAATACCAGCAGTTCTGCTACACAACACCTTTAAATATTGCCACTCTCCAGCCCTAAAGGGAGAGAAGACTGGGATTCCTATATCAAATTCCGTACTTCTACAAAAAAAGAAAATGCTTCCCTGTGGCCACCAGGGAAACTGTCAGAAGCTATGAAGAAACAATTTTCGGTGACTTTTAAGCTTCAGATATCCCAAAATACACAAAAATTCAGTAAATATGGTTTAGGACAAGGCTCAAAAAATAGAATTCCCAGAGGTTTCTCTTCCATAAGTTTAGCAAACTTTATCCTAAAGTATGTTCTGATATTCTGCTCACACTACCCTGTTTGAACTCTACTTCAGGATGTAGAGTTATTTATGACTCACTTCAAATATTCACCCAGTGCTGCTATTATCCATTAACTATAATAATTTTATTCCTTCTCCTAAAATCATCTCCCTTCCAGTGTACTTACAAAGAATTATAGTTTATTCTGCCTCAGCATTGAGAACAGACTAGATGTTAGGTTGTGATTCCATGCTATTTCTTCTATCCAAAAAAATGCTGAGTCTTCACCTGTTTCTTAGCTAAGTGTAGCTATCTTCATGTCAAGGGAAATTTTATTTGTTCCAAAATGAACAATAATCAGTGGTTACTTTCAAACCCACATCAGAACTTCTCTGAGCAGCAGGTTTGTATGTACCTTTTCTCCTAGAAAACAACCAGTCCTTTCTTCATGATCATCTCAAGTAATAACCATTCCAACCCCCTTTAGTAACAGATGCTGCACTGTGACTCTGTACTGATCTGAACTGTTCATTCCCCCCACCGGTTCATCTGTCTGTACAATATAGTGATTGGACACCACTCTTGTTGGTTTTCAGCTCCTGATGAATATTGCTGTTTCTTCCTCTGTTCTTTACCTATAGGTTAACTTTTCCTTCTTTGCAACTCCTCAATGCTGCTGCTTTTCCTTAGATTTTCTTTAACAATAAAGCCTGTCTTGATCTTGTTTCCATGTTCATCCACTGTAAGCCCCTTCTTTAATTTAGCTGCTCCTGTACAACAGTATCCTCCTTCCACAAATTCTCAGATTTAGTTGCATTTCCAATCCCTGGAGCTGTGCTTCTAGAACCTCTACCAAGTATAACACTACATCTATTAAAGTGCGACAAGAAGCTCCAGGGTGATGTAGAATGCATACTTTCTAAATCTGAACATCTTCACTACTTGTACTGGTTTCAGTATTTCTATCATTGCCACCATTTGTCATCCTACTGAAAGGAAAATTGGACAAATCCCTATGAAGCTCCCTGTTCTGCAGAATCCAACTGTTCTGCTTAATGGTTCAAAATATGTGTTCACTTGATCTTCTCAGTTGTCTGCATAAACATACAAGATAAAACTATTTCTGTCATAAATTAAAAAGAGAAAATAATCTAATCTACAGAAGATTGATGGAGAATGGGACAGTAGAATTCCATGTCAAATATCCACATCATCCCAGTATATGGGAAGCACAAAATTTCCTCATGAAAACAGATGAGTAAATCACAAGACTGCTAGATAGCACATGCTTCTGAGCCTGTCTCACACTACAAAGTTGCATTACATATGCAGAAAGGAAAGCCTATAATAAACAGTAAATCTGATGTGCTGGATGTTGTGGGCACTTTCAACAGCTCCAGTTGGCCTCTGCCTGATAGAGGAAAACATAAGATTTCTTTAGACTGTCTTGACTCTCTGAATAGTTTCAGAGAGCTGACAATTTATCTCAAAGCAACCTGTCAGAAAAATTGTTAGACTCCCAGTTCCCAAATACCTTCATTTTCACTAAAACAGACAGATAAAAAACTTCAAGATAGTCAAAATCCATTAATCAGCCAGTAATAGCAGCATGGTTTTTCTCTTCTTAAAACATAAAAATATCAGAGCTTTACAGATATTTTACCTCACATCCTTGTTAAGGAAACAAAGGGTACCCCGCTTGACTCCCTACTCACCCCATTCTCAGTCACACAAGTTTTCCTTGCTGGCTCAGCCCCAGGTTTCCCATAGCAGAGTCTCAGACCTCTGGTTCCTTCAAGTAATTTTATCATGATACAACACAAAAGCTGCTCAAGCTGGGTGCCTCCTCCTTAACATGCTCTACAGCCAGAAACTAGAAATTGATTTGACTGGAAAAGGAAAAGTCCCAGTGGGACATAACATAAACCTGATAGGGCCATGATAATGGTGTCTAAAGTCATGATGTATGTCTGGAAAAACAATTTGAGGTCATCTTCTGAAGTCTTGTTATTTATCTTAATCTGAACAAATTTGATAATAAGTTATGCTCTTGAACAGTCACATTTTCTATAATGAGATATATACTGTATATTTGCTACTTGTAAGTAGTGCAGTCACCCCAAATCCACTGACAAAAGTGCTGTGCTGTATCTGACTAGTAAGTAAAATGCATAAATGAATATAGACACCTAGTGCATATATTTTAAACACACAATACTACTTAATACTCACACTTAATACTCTAGTACTATAATAACAATGAAGTCTTTTTATAGTTAAAATGACTTAGTATATTACACAGCTTGACATTTTTATGCTAAAAGCTGGAAATTGAAGGGGAAAAAAGCATAAAATGCAGACTCATGTCATAAAGGAGCAACATGCTGAAACTTGACTGCTTTCAAAGATAAATTTAATCCAAATGCAATTTGAGTTACAGTACTTAATGCTGTTGCCAAGTAATTTCTCATTTTCAGTAACAAAAACACTTACTAAATTTTGGTAATTAAATTTTGTACCCTGAGCTCCCCATGCTTTTTCCTTTCTGTTTTGTTCACCACTCTGAAAGATGCTCTTTGTCCCATGCAAACTTCCTTCAAACCTATAAATCAGCCCCAGACTTTGGACAGGCTTGGCTTTATCACCTCTTGCACCATGGTTTATTTCCTCTTGAACAGCTACCCTAGTCACTGTGAGATGCTGTACTTACACAGACCAATGATCAATTCTCTCCAACAACACCAAAGTTCCCACAGCTGGGAGATTCATTCCTTGCCTCTTTTTAGAACATTGAGATAGAAACAGACTCCCATTCAGAACAGAGTTTGCAGTTCTCTCTTCTCTGTATAAGGGCCAAGGAGGTGTTGGCCCACAAGAAGGAGAAAAAAAAAAAGCTTAAATGCCAAAATGCTTACTATCATGCTGGCCATTTATGAGCATAGTTCTACCTCTCAGGAGTCACAACAGCAATGATACTAAGGAAAATGCTAACTGTGGTAATTCTAGACATAGCATGAACACTGCTGTAGGTTTAGAAGACTTCTGTCTGTTCTGGGCTGTGAAAGTTGTCTCTTCTGGTGCATGTAACAGAACCTTCCTTCGGCTTTGCCTTCAAAAGACACAAAATCTATTGTTTTATCACTATTTCCAACCTACATTACCAAGGGAAAAAGAAAGAAAGAAAAAAAAAACAACCCAAACAAACCAACAAACCTATTATAAGGAGTCAGCATATCTGGTGGAAAATATAAAAGTTTTAAATGATGTTGAAAGCAAAAATGAAAACAAAAGCTGCCTGGAGGCAATATGCTTTGCATCTGTAGTGTCTAGCTAACAATATGTCTTTCTGTCAGGAAAGTAGTACATCAATCAAATCTAAATCTCATTTGGATAAAGTTCTGCACTTCTAGCCAAACACAAACTGATGCTGAACTTTAGCATGGTGCACCAAAAATTATTGCCAATAAAATGCAGTCAAAACAGTGGCTAAAATATGACTTGAACATTAGCTGGACAACAGAACATACTTTCAAAAGTGCTTGTGTGAGGTAAACCAGGGAAACTGGAAAAGGAAAGAAAAAATACAAATCCACTTGCTGCTTTGGTAATAAATGCATGAAGTTTTGAATTGACAAAAGAATTCACCAAGGAAACTACTTTCCCATAAATAATAGAGGGACTTCCAGGCTGTGACTGTTTCCATCATTCAGAGACTAATGCCAAAACACAAAGCCTTCACACCATTGCTTTGTCTTCAGACAAAAAACCTCTAAGAGCAATACAAATGAAGTTATTCTTTACCCAAAGTAGGCTGCTAGACCTAATGATCAGGCATGCTGCTGTATAGCTTCTTACAGCCTCCTTCGGGTAGATTAATTCCTCTGTTACTTTCAAAGTCGTGTTCATGAACAAAGATGAAGCACACCTCATACATGTAAGTGAAGCCAAGAGTATTGTTAGCATAGTGAAAATCTTAAACTAATTCAAGAAGCATTGTTTGTCTAGATCTAACTTTTATAGAAAAACAAGGAAGACAGAAAAAGTTGTAATTACAGGAATAGTACAATTAAAACTGTCTATCCCTTTCCCTGGTGTTACTCTAACTCCATGCTTCTCTGGGTCCTCAGGTCAATTGTTCCACAGTAGTGTTAGTGATGGGGGCTGTTATGATGAGTTGTCAGCACCTGGAGTCCTTCATCAGGAGGGATATGGTGTTCCTGCTGATGGATTCTTCTTTCTCTCTTCTTCCTTCCCCTTAGGAAGCTATATATATCTGTGTTTTCTAACATGCATTTATACCTACTTTTTCTTTGATTGGTCTGCAGCTCCAGGTTATATTTGAATTTACTATAAATGGTGCCACAAATGTGTTAGATGCTATCTCTTTGTTTTCTTCATTAACAGCTAAAACCAGTTTTCTCAAGCTCCAGGTCTGCCTTTTCACCTTTTACTGAGCTTTTTACAGCATGGAGTCTTCAGTGCCAAGACTGTGCCCCATCTCTTATCATCCTGCACCTGCACTCCTCTAATGATACATCCTGTGCCTCCACTCTTCATGTCTCTGCTGTTCTACCAAGCCTTTGTTACTGCTCCTGTGTAGACTAAAGTTGTACTACACAAAGACAAACTACATTAAAACACATATAAATGCTTGGTTAAGTAGAAAAACTGCTGTCAGAGCTAACCCAAGTAAAACAGGAAGGTCAAGGAAAGTTTGGACAGAGCAGGCCTGTCAAATCCCAGTCATGAGGCCTTGCAAAATCAGGACAAAACTTACTGCTTTGTTACTAGCAATGGCAACACCCCATTACAGGACTACAAGGTCACATTGCTTCACAGGAAGGGTTCTGTGCTTTCCTAGCTAGGTCCAGTAACCAAAGGCCAGGCCTTTTCCAGCAGAGGAACAGTACCCATGACAAGTCAAAATTCAGAGCAAATAAACTACGCCAGAGCTAAGCAAGAAAGGGACCGGACAATTGTAAAAAATCAGAAAAATATTTTGATTTGTCCCTAAACACAATGTTCAGAACTTCTGACCAAAAGTTTCAGACAAAATCAAGTAGTACAAAATGTATGTATATATGTGTGCAGGTATATAAATGATTCTTTTTTATGTATGTGTTTGTATCTGTGAGAGCAAGCAAGTGCATACACACATGCATGTGTGATGAGGGTGGAACAGCACCACCGGGGGAGGGTGGGAGTACCCACAAGAGAGGGAGGGAGGGAGAGAGAGAGATGATTGCAAGGATTTTTTTCCCTTTCTAATAAGCAATCTGCTGAAAATAGAAACAACTGCAAATTCATTTTTGCTAAATTTGTTCTTTTCAGTAGGAAAAAAAAAAATGCCCTGGCCACAAATATCCACAGCTACAGTGAATCTGGATTAAGCATATGAGTGGTATCTTTTTCAAAAAGACACTTTGCATCTCATTTCATGGGCCTGTTGCCTGATATGTCAATACNTGCCCTGGCCACAAATATCCACAGCTACAGTGAATCTGGATTAAGCATATGAGTGGTATCTTTTTCAAAAAGACACTTTGCATCTCATTTCATGGGCCTGTTGCCTGATATGTCAATACTGAAACTAGATACCACAGACCATTGATTTCACTAGGTCTACTCATGTGAATTAAGACATGAGCTAGTGGTCCCAAAGGCACTTAAGTATTCTGCCATACTTATGTCATGGCACTAATGTACCATATAGACTCACATCAGATTTTTTTTTTCCATTAGGTGTGAGAAACTGATGCCTCAATTTTCTAATTTTGTGATTACTGACATTTTTCCAATAGAGGTTGCAGATAAATTCTGCTCTGCATAAGGTGGATGTAAATGTACAGTCTCTCAAGGAAACATTGTATCTCCATGGAAATCTATAGCTGGTATGAAGGAAAGTCAACTCCAGTCTTAAAGTTTTGGCTTTTTTTTTAGCAGTAATATTGCTCTAACAGATCCCCCTGAGGATTTCTGAGCAGATCTTATTAACTTCTCCAAGTATTCATTCTAAAACCATGCTGAAAATCCTACAGGACAATCAATGACTGTGCTTTATGGAGTAAGAGTCTTACCCTTCCATCTAATTCCCCACAGCAAGCCTTGTAACACCCCTGTGGAGGGGGGGCCACCACCAAACAGAGCCACACAGTTATGTCATTAGCCTCCTTCTAGAGAGACATAGTCCCCCAAGAGCCCGATTCATGGACTTTCAGCAACTCTCCTACTTTGCTCTCCAGAGAAGCTGGAACCAGCCTTTGCTGTCTAAGATGTTTCAATCTTCTTTATAATACAACAAATGGAATTAGTCAGAGATTCCAAGACCACAAAGCTCCAATTTCCTAATGGATGTACTGAACATAAATCTCTTGTTGAAGATGATGTCTTTTAAGATTATGAATAGCAAAAATTTCCACATGTAAAAATATGGTAAGAGTCTCTTTTCCAACTAAATACTCCCTCAAAAATATGAAGTCAGATACTGAATTATAAAACTATTTTTCCCCCAACAGAACCTTTGAAGAGACAGATGACAACCCTCTGATTATCCATGAGTCCTACTAATAAAAGGCAGAAAAGTCTCTTCTAGTAAAAACACCCACTCATGGCCAGCAATGTGTTTTTAAAGAAGGCAATTACAAGAAGCAGCTTCATTTAGATTATGTTAGTGTAATGAAGCAGAATCCTTATTCATTTTTTAAATCAATAGCTCCTTCACTTTCACTCTAAATGTATTTAGAACCTAGAATTATTCACTCATTAGTATGAGGTTCCTGAAATGGATCAGATGGCAAATGCATTTTGTGCAGATCATACCTCAACCCTAAAAGTACAGTCTCCAGATTGTCTTACTTTTGTGACAGAGTTTGTGCATTTTATAGAAAATAGGCCTGCCCAACATCTAAGTAGAAACTGCCATGCACTCAATTGATTTCCAACCATGAGAATATCACACAGTGTATATTTGACCAGGAAAACTGAACTCAGCAGAACTTAGTAAGGACACCCTGTGGGCTGTGTGAGAACCAGTCTAGCATATTTATAACCCACATTTCTACCTAGCGAATCCTACCCAAAGGAGTGTTAGTTTGTGGTCAAAGAAACTTCAGTTTTGATATAAGTAATCCTCCTGTTACTACAGCATTGCCCAAAAAAGATAAAATGACATTATTTCCTACTCTGAATTTTATGTGATTCCACTGAAGGCCTAGAAGAATTGATCCATCAAGACATTCAGACAAGCATCTACACATCTCCTCTCTAAAAAGGCTAGCAGGAAAGTATTGGTTCATATTGACTCAAGGCTGGCAAATGCATCTCTTCACTGATGAAGAGAATAATAAAATGAGGTAATAGAAGCTCTCAGCAAGCTAGTGTAAGGCCTTTCTCAAGAAACCATGACTTAGATGACCTGACCAAATCATCAGTTGTTAACTTTTTGCTTTTGCAGGACCAGGATTTGTTTATCCTAAAAGGAAATTCTGCAAAACTGCTTTCTTAAAGAGAGGATTTTAATGCAAGGCAGGTGATGAGTTGATACGGTGATTGTTAACTGTGTAAGTTTTTTCTAGTCTCGTTGGTTTTCCTAGCCTATTTCACAGAATCACAGATTTACTTTTTCCCCCTACAAATTTCCAGTAACTGGATATCTAATTTATCATATATTTTAATTTTATTAACAAAATTTGCTAAAAAAGAAAATGAGGTGAAAGACGTAATTAATTAATGGGCATGACTCAAATGGCTCTCTAATTACAAGTTAGTCTAATGCATCATTTTGTGTTTTTCCTACCACCTGCCATTCTTTTACAAAGAGACAATGCTTCCTAGTTACCTTGGGAGACACTTGGTTTTTATTGCAAGAACATGTGTATTAGATCATACATACTAAAAGAGAGTATAACCTACGCCGTCATGCACTCTCTCATGCAATGCATAATGCAAGTTGAAGGTTCATGCTGACCTGTAATCACTCGCTACAAATTTAGGTCTTCCTGCAACAGCAAGCTCTATATAGGTTGATTACTTCACCTGCTGCACTCAGCAGAAGGGCCTAATTCTGTTTTCAGAGATGCACACACAACTGTCTTATTTTAGATAGCAATCTATGCATATACTAACAGCACAATCATATTTAATTTTCTCATAACATGACTGTCATGCTGTATTGGAATCGGTATCCAAGTCAACTCAGTAAAATGGTACCTTACTGAGCACATGAAAATCCCTGATCACATTTTTGACAAGAACATTTCCTATTTTAGTAGAAATTTTGCTACAACTGTAGTAGAATTGTAGTTCCATAGGAAACCAGATTTGCTATATGACATGCATTACCTTTCTACTACAGAGCACTGCTTAAACACATTAACTCTTTTTGCTGTAGCATTAGCTGAAGTAAATGTAGACTCATGTTTTCTCTAAAATCTATTACCACCAACTGGTATCAAGGGAGATTTTCTTAATATCTACTGACAGTGTCTTCAGCATTCTCTAGAAACATGTCTCATAGAAATTCAGCCTCAGAACAAAAAGCCAAGCAGTTTCCAACACATTACACAAAAATTGACATTTGGGATATAATTCGTGACTTAGCAAGTAGAATACATTTTGTGATTTCTCATGAACCAAAGCTTCAAAATCACCATCAGTAATTCAAAAGTCCAGGCTATACGTAAAAGATGTCCATAGTGGCAGCCTGTGTGAGACCAAATTTTCTATTTGCATCAGATGAAAGAGAGAAATCTTAGCATGTTAAGCCTCCTTTGTTATTTCATTGTTGTGACATCTTCAATGACTTCCAACAAGAGCAAGTCGCATGCAGCCCTGCCTCGGAGAAAGCACAGCTCTTGTGCTCAGTGGGAGCCGTGCCCAACTGTGCAAAGGTTGAATTCAGCTCCTGTACATCCTCTCCATTGTCTTCTCCGAAATAATTATTTTCCAGGATTACTCAGGCAACAAAGTAGCACCATATAAAGATCTATTTTCCTCTCTTTTTCTTGTGATTAGAAAATTGCATAATGAAGATCAAGATCTCTTTGCAAGCATTCCTGGTAACTTAACAAAACAAGTAGAACTTAGTAAGGAAAGTGAACAGCTTACTGGCAGAATATATACCCAGTTTCCATTAGCAGGACAGAAAAATGAAACACAACAAAACTAATGCAAATTCCACTGTTAATAGAGGATATACTGAGATTAGAAGGCATGTAATGTCAAATAAAGGCTGTACTCTAATTTTGTACAGATGGTCAATCTAATACATGTTGTAAAAGAAAAATTTAAAAGCAGCTTAACGCTTTTATTAAAACAGATCACAAAATGCTGCCTATCTTTCAGTTGATAATCTCTTGCACATATGAATATAAGGCATAACAGCATAAGCATCCTAACTATAGATTTACAGAAAAGAGGCTCCATAAATTTTATGAAGTGTAGCCTAATATTATAGTGCAATAAAATACCAATAACTGAGACAAAGTTATTTCTCCTGACAACTGTTAAAAAAAAAAAAGGAAACAATTATTTTCATAATAGATCTTGTTTGGGATGTTCATACAGTTCTTCTGTATTAGGAGACATGAAGTTCAATTGTTACTTTTATTGATTCTGCAGTAAGACAATGCAAATTCGTTGCATCTTAAAATTCTTTCCTAAAAACAACATTCCCAAGACCAAAAGAATCAGTACCTGTGCATTTAATTGTTGTTCCTAATTAAACTTCATGGAATTTACAAGCCATTTACTACTTCAGAAGTGGCTAAGCTTGTCATAAATGACAAAACAAATAAACTCTTCAACTTTACTAATTGAGAACTTAATTCAATTATATAGTTACCCCAGATTTTATTTCCTTCCTAAGGTTATATATGCTGAACTCTGCACAAGATAAACGGAGGCTCTGAACGATGAGCAGTTTTTCACGGCTTAAAGGAAGCCTGAGATTTATGCCAGAAATATAAGCTCTGACTACTGGAACGAAACTGGCAGTAGAACTTCATGTACGTACTAGGGCGCTCATCGCTCACTGCATTTCTGAATGAGGCACACGTTTTGCCAGCAAAGCAGAGAGAGGATTTATTAGCACCGCTAACAGCCGAAATGCCTGCTGCTGTCGCATCTGAAATTTCCCTTTCTAAAACCACTGCTGCCACGAACACATATAAGTAGCGACGCCTCCCCACCAGTATTTAAAAACAAATAAATAAATAAAATAAGAAGAAGGAATGTAGGGAGTCCCAATTTTCCCTCGCTGTCGTCGCCCCCGGCCAGGTCCTCGCGATCCGGGGCCGAAGCGCGGCCGCTCCGCGGGGCGCGCAGCGCGGGGCTCGCCCGCCCGGGGCCGCCGCTGTCCGCGGTGC
>VZTH01004633.1:7023-35415 GCA_013397815.1 Aleadryas rufinucha
GGGCGGCAGCTCCCGGCGCTCCGCGTCCCCGCGCATCCCAGCCTCGCAGCAGCCGCGCCCCGGCCCCGGCCCCGGCCGCCTGTGCTCTTTGCTCTGCGTGTGTGCCCCGTGTCCAGCCCCGCGGCCGGGCAGGAGGCGCGGAGTTGAGGGCGGAGGGCAGCGGCGCTGGGCAGCGACCCGCGGTTCCCTCGCCGCGCCGTCTCCCCGGCCCGGCCGCGGGCGGCTGTGCGAGGGAAGGGGGGGTGTGTTGGTTATTTTTTGGGGGTGGTAAAGGCTGCCTGCACTTTCTGCAAGTTCCTTTTGTGGCTGGAATGAGATTGAAGAAATTTGGCTCTCGGCACCTGCGTCACACGGAGACAGTTCGTGGAGGGAGGAGGCTCCTTGCTGCATCCTTGCAGGCAGCGCTGGGGGGCTCATTCGCACCCTCTCCCCGTCAAAGCCAGGCTTCATCTCTCCTTCTCAGCCCGCTCCCTCCCTTCTGCCCACGACTCCCACTCCCCGCAGGGCCGCGGGGGCAGCAGCGTCCCCAACTCCGGGAGCTGGGAACAAGCCTGAGCAGCCTTTCCCTCCCTCCCGCACCGGCTGTCGCCTGCGCGTGGATGTTGTCGGCGAACGCGAAGCCCACCCAGGCGCTGCTAAGCCTTAGCCCCGGGTTTCTGCTTCAATTCACCAAAGTTTGAACGCGGTTTTTGCCTCCTCTGCCGCCCGCTCGAGCAGCAACGGTGCCTTTCTGTGGGAGAGCTGACCCCTGGAAGGGGCCATCGCAGAGCTTTGGGCTGAAAGATGCTCCCTGAGCCTGGGCAGAGCTGCGACTTTTAAAGCCGGGGAGCGGAGCGCTTGCTTGGCGAGGTCACCGCTGACGGAGGGGTGGCAGAGCATCTGGAGGAAGGGACGCCGAGGGTGTGTCTGAGGAACGCATTAATTAGGCGTGCTTCATTAGCAGTTACCTGTTACGGCTTCTGACACAATCCATCTATCCGGAGAGGAGAAGGCTCAGCCCAGTGCGGGGGATCCTTCCTGGAGAGGCAAGGGGTTCGCTGAGGTGCTGTGGAACCCGGGAAAGGAAGCATCCCTGTATCCTGCCGTCCTGGCTGGAAATGGGGAGCGCCTCGCTGCTTTAAGCTCCTGCCTGTGTATCGGCTGGGCAGCTGAGAGCAGACATCTCCTGCGGTGGCACTGGGGTCTCAAGGAAGGGTCAGATTTGGGGATTGCTTTCTGCCCGCTGCATCCCAGTGGCTGCCCCCTGCATCTCACCCCCGTGGGACGTGTGTCTGCAGGCAGGGAAACTGAGGCGTGGGGAATGGGCAAGAGGAGGAGGCTGGGCAGGCAGGCAGAAGGGTCAGAGGGGCTTTTCCTGCACCTTTGGTGGAGCATGAGCCTGGCTGTTTCTTTGAATCTCGGGTCTGTGCTCACGGCAGGGAGGTGCAAATCCCCGGCTTTGTTCGGGGAGGCTCGGTGGGAGAGAGGGGCCGCGGAGCACCGCGAGTCCCGCCAGCGGGCTGGGAGGAGCAGCTCCTGCCCCCCGAGCACCCGAGCAGCCAGAGGTGGTGACTCCTCGGGAGCTGGGGCTGTTCCTGCGGCCGCAGGGCAGAGCCGGGCCCCGGGGCCGTGGGGATCCATGTGTAGAACCACACTGCCAGGGTTGGAAAAACACGTGCTGCTTGCTGGGGAGGGGTTTGACTGTAAGTCCTGGCAAACCAAGGATGAAGAGAGTCTGTTTGTTGAGGTTTCCCCTGGGCTCAGGTCCTGGCAAGTGAGGCAGCTCTGCAGGCAGGGAAAGGCTGGGCTCCCATGTTTGTGAGGTTGCTTGTGGGGTACGAGGGTTTCAAGCCACCTGGAGAGCTCCCTGCCCCGCCCCACACCCCGAACTTGCTCACAAGGACTCGTCAGGTGGATCTGAGCATCAGCAAGGTGAGGCTGCAGGGACAGTTTGTCACCATGGGCAGCAGCCACGGGGGAACACGCGGATCTCTTGCTGTTCTCCTGATGGTGGTGCTCCAAGCTCCCCAATCCCCCTAAAACAGCTCAAGAACTGTACTGAGAAGTAGGAATCAAATCGATGGGAGCCCTTCCCTGACAGAGCTGCAGCTCTGACTGCTTCACCCACAGCTCTTGAGGGGTAACAGGCACCCAACCTGCTGGGCTGGGGTGGGCTGGGAGCTGCAGCTCCTGCCCTGGCACGGGGTGTCCATGGGGTTCCCAGCCCTCTCCTTGCTACTGTTCATCTTGTCACAGCAATAAAACCCAAGAAAAACGCTAATTAACAAGTACAAGCATGTAGGGTGTAAAGTAGATGTTTAACCTTATTATATAAACAAACATAAAGGAGCCATAAATTAGGCAGGGGAAGAAGTCAATTCATCGATGGAACTGCCCAGGCAGAAGAGATAAAGGCAGCATGAGGCGGCTGAGGGACGGGGACACGATGCAGCCAGCGCCTGTAATCCTCTCGCCTTTTAATTGCGCCTGTAATGAGAAACGAAATGTCAATGATGTTAGATGCTGCTTCCATCCGTAAGGTGGTCCCAGCCAGGGGAGCAGCATCCTAGATCCAGGGTAAAAATCCTAGTGAGCGTTAAAACCTGGGACTGTTTGGATGCTCCCAGCTGCTGGGTCCTGGTCTACAAGCCCAGTTTGCTGGCTGGAGTTACTGGGAGCTGGCTGCTACCTTTAATGGCATTAAGTGCTTGAAGCTCATGCTCTGTGCAGGACATGTTTGACAGCGTGATTAGTTCCTGGTCTTCCCTCACCCACCCCCCTGTGCAAGAAATAAAACAAGGAAATCAGAAGGGATGGGGATAGGGAATTAAAAAGTAAATCAGGGAATGCAGGTGCAGCAGGTGCCATTTGTCTGTCTCTTGGTCTGAAAGGGATTTTCCCCTCATCGCTCTCACATCTCACCAGGCAGGTCCAGTCTCCCTTAGGGATGTGCCTGAAACAAGTCCCAGGATGCCCAGCACCATTTCAGCTGACCTTTAGTTAAATATTTTCCCTATCAGCTGCCTCCACTGGCACAGCCCCAAGGGGAGATGCTTCAGCTGGGTTCCATGGGAATGGGAAGGGCCTCTCCCCTCCACCATCCCTGCTATCCCCTAGCCAAAGGAGTGTCACTGAGCGAGCCCCTTCCCACTGGGGAATATTCAAAGGAACATCCTTCCTTGCCAAAATCTCAGCGCCAAACATCCCATCCACAAGGTGCTGAGACCCCCTCTCCTCCTGTGCCTTCCTATTTCCCCCAGCTTGTTGTCTTCATCTCAGAGCTTGATTTAATTTTCCCTTTGTAATTAGCCATCACAATTTCTCCCGGCAGCTCCTTGATGAGCCCCAGGTAATTGTTTGGTTCTTTTCCCCCCCATCCTCTATTTTCCTTGATAGTTTGCAATGTCAAAGCCTGGTATTTCCATAATTTCCATCCACAGGGCAGGAAGCTTGGCAAGGTGCAGGCAGCAAAGCTGGCAGCTGCCTTGCCCGTCTCCAGCTTCCACCAGCTGCCTTCAGCAAAACACAGTGCTTTTAACGAGGCACCGTGGTGAGCTGGCCCTGCTAGCACGTGAGCGTCTGAGATGGCAGAGGTGGGGAAAACATGAGCAGGTGGGGGTGTCACAGCTCTGGGGTGTCACATGTCCCCTCTCCTCCTTCCCATGGGTGTGGGGTTTGATATTCTATGGCCAGTTGCTGCCAGATTTAAGGGTGGGGTGACCATCCCAGGGATGCTAAATTCTCCCCTCATGCTCCCTGGGGTGGCTGGGGTTTAGGAAGGGGTCCGGATTCCCCCAAAACCGCCAAAAAAAGGACAGTAGGGGTGGTAAGGGCTTCTGTTGTTGTTGTCCCTAGGAGGTCTGGTGAGCAGAGATCTTCATCTGAGCCTTTTCCTTCTAAGCTGTTTGGTTTTGTGGGCAGCTTGACCCACAACATGCTAGAAACCATCCCAGCTACCACCTTGCACTCCTCCCTGCCTCTCTCTCTCTCTCTCTCAGCTTTTTTGCTAAATAAAGGCTTTTGGGGAGGGATTTCTGCTCCCCATCTCTTTCCTCAAGGTGGATGGAGCTCCAGTGAGTCACCATGGGAGGATGAGATTCGGAGCCTCTTGCCCAGCGTGTGGTGGTGTGGATCATTGCTAGAGAAATTATCCAGGGGTGTTTGACTCATACCTGGGTGGATGTGGGATGTTCCTTTGGCCCAGGCAGAACTCTCTCTCCTGTTGGAGGAGACCACAAATCCCTCATGCCTTGGGGAAATGAAGTGCTTGTAGCTGCTACGAGAGTAGGAAAGTCCTTTGGTAATGGCTGTTCTCCCAAGGAACGGTTTGGTAGAGGTGAGGGATTTGCTCTCTCCTTCCCCTCCACTCAGGAGAGGCATCACAGGAGGGAGAAATTAATTCAGCTCTCTGTCCTTCACCTCCAGGGCAGCTCCCTCCTCTTTCTCCCACTCATTTGAGAAGAATTTCCCACTTGAGACCATGCAGGGCTGAAGGCTGAGGATGCAGCTGGAGAGGTGCCTGGCAGCAGAAGTGCTCCACTGGGTGCTGGCTCTCCTTCTGAAGTGCAAATATCCTCCCTGCCAGAAGGGAAAAAGCCTTGCCCTGCCTGCCTGGCATCATGGGATGTGTGGCCATGTCCCAGGGGAAAGCTGTGCTGTTTGCATTAGCTGGAGCTCATGGCTGGCTGGTAGAATTGCTCTTCCTTGGCCCGGCTGCCTGGGATTTGAAAATTGATGGCCGAGTCAGTACTGATGCATTTGGGCCATGCTGGGCTGCTGGAGGTGGGAGGCAGGCCCTGGGGGATGCTGCCCTCCCCAGCAGCCAGCATGGACAGGCTGGGCTTTGGCTCTCCATCTCATGGCTAGCAGGGGAGGTGACCCCTGAGCCCTGCCCACACCACGCTGGAGCCAAGGCTGGGGGGAGCAGGAGGGATGAGCTGCAGGAGGAGCAAAGCATGTCCCGGCTCACACAGGCCCCCATCATCCCCCCCACTGGAGCCCAACACCCACCACTGTGTTCTTAGAGCATCATCTCCAGTAAGGAAATGTTTCCTGGTGAAGCTCTTGAACCATTTCTCTGCTGGCTCCCTTCGTTTTGGCTGAAATCACATTAGCCAGCAGAAATCACCAAAAACGTGGATTCCTGAAGTGCATTGTTTATTTTCCTTGGTTTTTTTTTTTGGTGGATGAGTCCTCTAATCCCCGTGGTGTTTTGCAGCCTCACTTGGTTGATCACCCCAGTCAGGAATAGGTCCTGTTGATGGAGCACATCCACGTCCCTGCTAAATAACATGGGGACAAGCAGGGAGCTCCACCGGAGGCGATTTTGGCTGCTCCCACTGCAGACGGCCCAGCATCCCTGCAGAGAGAGTGTGGCTGGTAATTAAAATGCAGATTGATTTGATTCGATCTGGTTGTTGTCCCTTGGGGAAGCGAGGGACACATTTGTCGTGGGGGATCAGTGTCCTGCCTGGTCGTGCCTGGCTCTGCCAGCCCCTGCCCATGGCCTCAGCCCCTCACATAACGTGTGCTGCTTCTACTTGCAGAGAGGCTTGAAAGAAAATCCCTCTGCAAAGCATCAGCATTAAAGTTGTCTTTAATTACACAGTTAATTTATTATGTAGCACTAGTAACAATGTAAACCAGGCAAACGGCTGCGAGATAGCACGCCGAGAATTGCCTCATTTGGTAAATAATTTTAACTTAAGTAATTATTTCCTGCAAGGGGGGCGGGGGATGCTGGGAGCACCCTGGGGGCTTTTCTGGCCGCAGGAGGGATGAGATGGGAGTGTAATTCCACATTAATTACTCGATGCTGTCGTTGCCTCCTCTCCATGTCTGCCTGACGTGCACCCATCACCCCGTGCACCCCAGGACGGACGCGGGGTCCCAGTGGGTGCTTCCAGGGCTGCCCCCGGGAGCCACTGGCCCCAGCCCGGCAGCGCTCCTGGGCAGAGGTTGGTTGCTTTTCCTTTGGCTTGTTTCGGTTTTTATTCCGTTCCTCTCCAATTTTAACCCATCTACTTGTCGTGGCATTAAGACAGCGTCTCCTTTTGCTAGCCTTGCTTAATGAAGACTAATTGCAGTGGGACAGTGATTAACGCGCACGACTCCTCTCCGCGGGGTGCCTGGCAGTGGGCAGTGGCTGGGCTGGAGCTGGAGCTGGGCGGTGCTCCTGGTACCTGACGCTTGTGGCACTGCTGCCCGCATCCTCAAGTCCTCCAGCTGCCCGGCTTTCTGTAGGAAACATGGTTTAGATGGAGCTGCTCCGTTTATGTTTCCTCCCCTTGTCCTCCTGTCCAGCGCATCCTGCTCGCCCTCCTCCGCTGGCTGCGTCCCCGTTCCCCGCACCCCTCCCCGGCTTCGCCCTCACGCTCTTCCTCGCTCCGACCTTTTGTTCGGCCCTGGGCTTCATTTAAAAGCGCCATTGATGCCATTAGGCGCTAATATGAAGGGAGTCTCTCTCCGCCTGCCCTCCGCAGATGGGGACCTCGGCTCAATCCACGTCCTGTTCTCCACTGGGGAATAACAATGAACTCGGGCGCCGCTGGGAGACAGAGAAAGAGCCACTCTGTGCTCGGGGAGACGGCCCTGTCCCCGGGGCCAAAATAACTCCACTTGTTTTATTTATCAACTCCGGGGGGACGGGGTGTGAGTGGCATACAGATGTTGCCACAGCTGGCTCTGCCAGCCCGACGTGCCTGGGAGCGGTCCCACAGCGCAGTCCCGTGTGGAGCGGGGGGATGCTCTGCAGTGTCTCTGTCTCAGCAGCCTCTTCAGAGCTGGAAAAACTCCTGGAGGGCGTTTTAAAATAAAAACAGGGTTTGGGCTATGGACGTCTCTGTGGCCAAGGATCCGACCAGGATCCGACCTGCCATGAATTTCTCAGGCCCTCACCTGCTCTGCTACCCCAGGGAAACTCACACAGAGCCTGGGGCAGCTCAGCTTTTACTCAGCAGCTCCAGAGTTTGCAACAGGGAAGGAAAGTCCTTCCTCATCGTGTGTGTGCACACACAAAATGAAATGACAGCTGATAACAGCTGAACTGATTGTCTCCTGCTCTCTCCTCACACTAACGCAGGCTCCATGCCTCCCTCCCTGCCTCCTTCTCTCTCCTCACTCTCTGCTCTCCCACGAGTGAATTGGATTAGTCACCTTCTTAATTAACTGTGCTGGTGTGAGCTCTATTAGGTATTAAATGTTTGTCACAATCCAATTTAAAAAATCCATCCCAGCAGGGCAGGGTTTGGGAGGCACTGGGTGGTTGCAGCTCTCACACCGGGGGCTTGGAGGCGTGACGCTGAGTGGGACTGGGGGGGACTGGGGGTGTAACTCCACCCCCTGCCCTCAATTTCTGAACACCCCAGGGGCTTGTTATGCCTTTGGGTAAGGTCAGCAAGGGGTAGACACAAAGCTGACACCGCAGGGAGAGGCAGAAGTGGCCCCTTGGCCGCCCCAAAGCCCCCCGAGCCAGTGCAGGCTGAAAATCAGGATGGAGCTGGGTGTAAATCCGTGATGGAGCTGTGGTCCATGGGCTCTGACTGGCAGCAGGGTGCCTGGCAGCACCAGTGAGGCTGAGCTGGGCAAACCCAGCCTTTTGGGGGGGTAAGGGCTGGATGATGATGTGCAGGCCGGATGCTGTCAGGAGGGAGGGAGATGGCATCAGCCTCCTCAGCAGTGAAGGCAGCGCTCCTTCCGAAGGAACGCCCACACCGGCAGGGAATGAGGTTCAGCTTCTGCTTTAGCACCAGCCCAGCTCCTGAGAATGGGCACGGATCATCCTCCTGCAGCCCCCAGCAGGGCCCAGGCCCCTCTCTGGGGTGTGTGCCCCACGGGAGATGCCCCAGGCTCCCCAGCTCATCACTTCTTAGCTCTTTTATCTTTTCCTCTGTCTTCTAGACAGTTTCCAATCCATAACAAACTTTCGCCTCTCATCTTAGTTCCCTTAATAGCCTCTGCAGAAGGACTTTATTAAAGCCTGGTGGAAACTCTGAATTCATTACAACTCCTTATGCTCCATCACACAGGGCTTTTCTGGCTCCCTCGGGTCAGGGCTCTGGTAGTTTATATGGGCCCTGCGGAGCACTTGGGCTTGTTTCTTCCTAGCCTAGGTTATTATTTATAATTTTTATGTCTTTGTTAATTATGTATCATTAATTATTTATTACTATAATTGAATTTGTTTTCTCCCTGCACTAAATGGTGAGGCTCACTGGGCTGAGATGCTTCCCAGCAGCACCCTGTATGTGTTTTGCCATGGAGGAGATGAACCACAGACCGGACAGGTGGGCAGGGCATCATTTTGCACAGTAAATTCTGTGTTGTTCAGCGTTTTTGGCCTAAAAAAAGCCTCTTGAGTGAACCCTGTAAGTACCCAGGGGGTCTCAGTGCAGGTCACACACTTCATCCATGAAGTCCTGATGCATTTTCGGAGGGGAGACCACTATGGGGAGCATCACATTTGTGGCAGTGGCAAAAAGTCTGATCCCTTCAAATTTCTCTGTATCCGTTGTGGCTTTGCAGCTCAATCACCCTCTGCAGTGACTCTGGAGCTTCCCCATGGCCAGTGCAGTGCGTTGGTAGCCTGTGGGACTCTGGCCATCAGCCCCTCACCTGCTGTCCCCTCCAGGGGCTCTGGACAGGGGCAGGGCCCAAGCATCCTTGATTTCCAGCCTGAAACGGGGATGTTTGGACAGGCCTGGGGAGGAGGAGCGGGATGCAGTGCACGCCCTGCACGGATGTGGGTGCAGGTGCTGATGCACTCGGGAAGCAGCTGGAAGGGGTTTGTCACCCACGGGTGCAGCACGGAGGAGCTCGGGGCATTTGCAGGTCCCTCGTATCACACATCCTTCCAGGTGTCACATCCCACATCCAGTCCTGCCTCCTCTCTGAGGCGGTCCCCAAAGCACATCCTCTTCCCCAGGGTGGAGGGCTGGGGTGGGGGACAAGAGGAGTTTGGAGGTTATTGATTCCCAGAGCAAAGAATGTGCTACTCTGGAGGAATTTTTTCTTTCCAGCAATCAATGGAAATGTGTTTATCAGGAAACCACGTTTGGCCTGGACAAGTGTTTTACTGATGTAAACAAAGCTGGGGAGAGGGATGGGGGGGAGAACAGATAAGGGGGGTTGGGAGAGGAGAGACAGTCACAGAAAGGACCTGGAGCAGGTGAGAAGTGTTGAGATAAGGAGGTGTCCTGCCTTTCCCTGCTCAGGGGAGCAGGAACAGGGCTGTGCACCATCCCCGAGCTTTGCGTGGCCCCCGTTAGCGGTGGGCAGGGTGATGTCAGTGGGCAGGGGGCCATCACTGCCTGCCCCAGTGGCATGGCTCCATCCAGGCAACTCCTCAGAGAGCAGAAAGTTGATTTCCTTAAATTAGCAGGAGTGCAGGCAGGGGAAAGAGTGAGGAGGGCAGGTTTCCATAGAAATGGGAGCTGGCAGGAGAGGTGGAGAAGGTGGAACAGGCAGCGTGAGCCCTGGCAGGGGTGGTGCTCTGCTCTGCCCCTCACTCCCAAGGGAGGGCTTCTCCCTGCAGTTTTAGTGTATTAATCTGAGCAACAATTAATGTCTTTGTGAGGGAGGTGTGCTTATTCCTGATGCTTTGGTAATGGATTGTTTCTTCTTCCTCCATAGTATCATTTATGCTGTAAAATCCTCAGGAATGACAAGAAGCAAATGCCCAGCCTCAAGATGTTGGGTTGGGAATGAAAGTAGGCAGTGGGTTTGGAAAAAAGAGCAGTTTCAAATGTCAGGGGAGTTGGTGTGATGAGGATGTGTTTAGCAGAGGGCAGCCAGGCCAGCAGGTTAATGTGCCTACCCTTTGCAGAATGAACCAGGGGACATTTAATGACTCTAAAGAGAAAGGGCTGGGGTTTACATCTGCTCTTAAAAATGCCTGTTAAATCCCAGGCAGTCTCTCACCCATCCGTATCCCAGCCTCAGTCCGTGTTTCTGCTCCTGGGTAGGAGTAGAGCTGCTTTTCAGTCCGGCCCTTGCACATCCCATTCATATCCCAGTGTAACTGGAGGACAAATCCCCACGTGGGATCCCATGAGGGCAGAGCAAGATGCAGCTGGGAAAAGCAGATTTCCAGCAGCACCGGGGCATTGCCCCCGTGGGCCCTCCACAAGCAGCATGAGGAGCATCCCAATGACCATCCTGTGGCTACTGGGGAAGGTGCATGCCCCCATCCAGCTGGGAGAGAACCACTTCTCCTCTGCCCAGGCTGGGGTAAAGCAGAGCAGGGATGGAGCTGGTGGTGCCCCAGAGAAGAATAAAGCATTGTCCTGGGGTTGCACGCAGCTGCAGGAGGGATGTGTGCGCCGTCGCTGCGTCCCACACATCTGTGTGCTGCTGGCAGGGCCACTCCTACCCAGCTCCTGTGCAGCCTGCCTGCGTGGGGGGGATTTTAGGAGCCCAGACTGCAGCCCATGGATGAGGATCCTTGCATTTACAAGCCCTGGCCCTGCCCCAGTGAGATGCTCTCCTCCCACGTCCGGCAGGATTTGAGGCAGGGTGATGATGCCACCACCGTGGGCAGTCAGGGGCTGCAGAGCATCCCTGCCCTTCTCCCCCAAGCTGGTCCTTACCCCACAGTGCTGATTTGATGCCATCTAGCCCTGAGTGGACCCCATCCTGGGGAAGGATCCCCCCCCACCATCAGTGCGAGAGAAGGGACCCCCAAACCACCCGCAGATAGTGCTGGCACACACGTCACTCCTCTGCTGTGGCACACACGTCACTCCTCTGCTGTGGCACACACAGCCCGTGTCAGCCTGGCCCTGATGGCTTCTTAATGAAGCCACTGCCTGGCCTGAGGTCACCAGGCACAGTGGGTTGCCACTGGTGGCTTATATTTCCAAGTCTCCAGGAGTTTGGGTCCCACCGTGCCTGGTGCAGGCAGACCTCTCGTTGAATTTTGGCACATGGCCACCACACCCCCAGCCAAATGAGACAGTCCTACCTCAGCTGGAAAAGGCAGGAGGGACCCCAGACTGGCTCCTGGAGGCAGATGGAGCTGGGGCAGGCAGCACATTCCTCTGCTGGAGCCTGCACTGCTCCTGCTTCTGCCAGGGAGGATGCGTGTGGGGGGCCTGCGGAGCTGGCACGGAGGAGCTGCTGAGTTCCAGCCCAGCATGGGCTCCCTTCCTCCTAAAATCAGTGTATTTGGGGAATGCCACACCACAGAAAGCAGCAGCCTTCGTCATTTACCTGCTCAGTGCCAACACTGGGGTCGTATTAAACAGGACACCAACAGACTTAAATCTCAGGGGCACAAATTGACCCCAAGCTGGGGATGCTTTCTTCAGAATTATTTTCCCTTTCAAGTACTTTTTGCTCATGAATGTGTACACCTCTCTACCCAAATGGGGGGAAAATCTCGGCTTTGTTTTTAGGGAAGGGCATTGGCTGCAGCCACATGAGTTGGTCTGGGCACCCAGGCCCAGCCACTTCCTGCCCACAGGCACAAATCACCCTCCCGGAGGGAATCTGCCTTCCCAGCCCCAGGCAATTAGTATTTGCCTCTCACCCCGATGCGCCAGGGTCTTTTATTCCCTCTAAGCTTTTATCCTCTCTTGTTATCCCCTTTGGTGTCTAATCCTCTCTCAAATCCCACTAAGCTGCTGACGTGGCTGTGCCCAGACCCCAACAGCCATCCAGGGATGAGTCCTGCATCCGAGGGTGGGATGTTTTGGGATGCTACAGACTATAACCTATAACTCAGGAGGGACCACCACTCTTCATTATGAGGCTAAAAATTAAATTGGGGTGAAAAATCAGGTTTTGGGGGGTATTTCTTCCTGAATCCTGCAGACAGCTACAGAAATACATTCCCTGCCACTTGACCCTGATAAAAGCACTCACTCCAAATGAGAGAGGCACCAGTGCAGTTCATTTCTGGCTTGGGCTCCACGCTGCGGGCTCAGTGGGTGACACCCCAATAAAAAAGGGAGAAGGAGCTTCTTGCCTTGCTGCATCTCCTCCAGGGCTTTGCAGAGGGGAAAGCTCTCGGCTCGTTGCTCCCCTTTGGAGCTGGGGCTGCCCCAGCACTGGGTTCAGCATGGCAGTGGCGCTGCAAACTCGTGACACTTGTGGGTGCCAGCCTTCCCCCACCATCGTCCACAGGGAGCTGCATCCTTCCTTCTCCTTTCCTTTTTTTTTTCCTCATAGTCACTTGGAAATAAATCATTTAATGCAAAGATGGGGGGGAAACAACCCAGAATCTTTCATTTGTGATGTATTTATGGTGTATTTGATATGAAAAGTGTCTCACGGTGTCCCAAGCCCACGGGTGCAAGTGCCACCCCATCACAGGCAGCAGCGCTCATCGCCCCTCGTTACTTGGCAATTACCCGCTAATTACTGTGTTCTCATTCCCCGGCCTTCCTCCCTGCTCCCCGCAGCCTCATCCCTGTCAGGGGCACCTTGCGATTATCCGTAATGACGGTGGTGCAGCTGAATGCCAACATCCCCATTTCCCTGTAATTTGCACGGCGGCAGAGCAGCCGGAGCTGAAGCCGCTCTGACGTTGTGACGGTGGGGCTCGTCACTCCGTAATTGTTCCCGGGACTCATCAGGACGGTGGGGGAGAGAGGAGATGTCCCCTGGCATGGCCACGGGAGGCACAGAGCTGTGCTGGCCCCAAAAAAGCTCGGTGGGGTTTTCCCACCCCGGGCGAAGCGCGCAGGCAGGGCACGGGCGGCCTTTGCCAGCAGGATTACCCCGGTGCGACTGAGACCTGCCAAACTCATTCCACCCCACGAGGGTTCCCTGACTGGGTGGGTGCACCCCGAAGACAATCCCCCCTCCCCAGCCGGGAAGGAGAAGTCCCAGAGTGAAGAATTTGATCTAAAGTCTATTTAGAGAACTCCTTATTCAGTTTATTCCTCATCCTGCTTCGGGAAACTGAGGCACAGGCACCGAGCCAGGGGCTTTGGCTGCAGGGATGTGCCACTGCTGCCATCCCAGGGCAGGGCAGGGGTGGGATGCATCCTGCTTTCCCTGGACAGCACCGCTGCCATCCCAGGGCAGGGCAGGGGTGGGATGCATCCTGCTTTCCCTGGACAGGAGTGGGAGTCTGCCCCTGAGCTGCTCCCTGAACAAGGTGCCCTGTAGCCGTTCCTTCATGATCCAGGATTTGGAGAGCCATCCCTCGGACGCCTGCTGGGACCTTGCCTCCAGAGCTGATCACAAGGAGCAGCGCGTGGCTTTGCAGAGTGGGAGTTGCTTGGATTGCTTGGAATTCCCAGGCGGTGCCTGGCACTGCTGTAACCTGCTGGTGAGAAGCAGGATTACTGCTGAGCAAGGGGTTGGCAGGGATGCTGAAATTAGTGGGATTTGGGAAGGTGGTGGCTTGGGCAGGAGGATGTTTCCTGAGCCTTTTCAGTCGCAAAAAATAAAAGAAAATTAGTGGAACAGTTCATTGGAAGTGCCTGTCATGGCAGGAGATGCTGTTTCTGACCCCTCCCTAGGGGATGGATCCATCAGGGCGCAGTGTGGAGGGGGGTGAGAAGAAACAGAGGGAAGGGTGAAATTCCCACAATTGCTATTTCCAGGAGGAATTAGCAGAGGCGTAAACCCAATCCAGCTGCTGAACCCCCCAAAAGGTCCCTGCAGGAGGTTCTGGATGCTCTCCTTTCCCAAAACCCTTCCAGGGTTGCAAATGGCTCCATCCCACCAGGGATGCAGGTGATGTCCATGGGGCCCTCCACCTTTTTATGCCATTCTACTGCTCCAGAGGATTTTTATACTAAAAAAGGGGTTTTATGAAGCTGGAGGTGTGCTGTACCCAGCATGAGGACTCAGCTGGGAGCCTGGGGTTGGGATTAGGGAGGTAGGGAGAAAATGAACCCCTGAAATTTCCCTTATTTGATCCTGACAGTGGGAGAGGTTTGGGTTTGCTCAGCACAGATGCAGGTTTTTGGCTGAGCTGGCAGCACGTGGCTGGCAGAGGGCCAGTCCCCAAAGCAGCAGCTTGGGGTTTTAGCCTTTCCCTGGGGTGAGCGCAGCCAGCGTCAGCGCTAAAAAAAAATGTGACGTGACAGAGGCGTGAATCAGCAAGAGGAAAATTCCCACCATTTGGGGAAGGAAAAGAGACAGAAAAATACAGGCTGGAGTCCGTGAGGCACCTCTGTGGGATGCAGTGGGGGAATGGGAATAGGGAGGGCAGGGAAAGGCACGGAGCTGTGGTGCCGGAGCAGCCAGCGGGGTGTAGCCATGGGACAGTGCAGGAGGATGGTCAGCTGATGATCCTCCAGGCTTGGATTGCAGCTGCCAGGAAGCTTGGGAAAGCTGCCCTAGGTACCAATCTCAGAGCATAACATCTCTGAAATGTGAGCTTTGTCCCCACACCCACTGTCCTCTGCAGGGTGCTCAGGTCCTGAGCATCCCCAGGGGAAAGCATGCAGGAGGTTGGGTACCCCGTGTCTGTATTTCAGCTGCACATTTCTTGGTGCCTATGCACAGGGCAAAGCCTAACCCCAAAAACGGGGCCAAAAGTGCATCAGGGAGGGGATGCATCCACAGGGTGGGATGCTGAGCTCCTGCACCTGATGCTCCTTTGCCAAAGATCTTCTTCCACCACATCTTGTTGTGTGGGGCAGCTACAGCTGAGGGTGGCTTAGGAGGGAGGGCAGAGAGATGAGGCAGCATTAGCTCACAGGTGATGCCTGATGGAGGCCATAAACGGGATTGATGTGTGGATTAAGGAGACACAGGGAAGGGCGGCAAAGGTTAAGAATATAAATGGGTAAAGCTCGAACCAGGAGCGCAAGGGAGAGGCTGGGCTGGAGAGACAGTGAATAAAGCAGTGAGGGGCTGGAGGGCTGGGTAAATGTGCAAGGGGTGGAGGACTCAACAGCCAGGTGGATAAATAAGAAGCAGAATGAGAGCAGTGCCAGGGAGCTGAAGGCCAGGGGGTGCTGGGGTGGGTGGCTGCAGGGATGGGGACGTGGTGCCCATCCTGCCGGACCCCCAGCATCTCCAGAGGGGACAGAAATCCAATCAAACCCCAGCGTGTCCCAAATGCAACTCATCTCAGTTCCCCCACCGAGCACCGAAGTGCTTCACACGGCTTCCCATTTTCCCAGCTAACTGCTCAGACATTAATTTTATGGCCCGAGTCGCAGGAGCCATTTGAAACAAAGCGAGAGGCGCCTCGGTGCTGATTCCCGGCTACAGGCAGGCACCAGCCCAGCCCCCCTCCTGCTGCCTGCCCCTAATGGGCCCCGGGCAGGCTGCACTGCTAATTGCGTCACCTTGCACCCCGAAAAGACACTCCAAAAAATACAGGCATGCATGCATGGCATGCACACTGCTGCTATTCACACTCGTAATGGGGGTTTCTGCTGGTTTTAGGGTGCCAGCAGTGTGGAGAAAATGCAGGGACGTCCTGGTGTTGGAAAGCTAGAGAGGGGCAGAGTGAAAAAGCAGAAAATCTCCCTCAGGCATAGAGGCATTTTTGACATCTCGTGGAGGAGCAAATCTCCCCATGCCCAGCTTTGCTCTTGGCTCACTCCCCTCTCTCCCTGCCACTGGCTAGGGGATTAAATGCACTTTTTACAGCACGGCTGGGGTGGGAAAAAACCCCACCTCAATGATTCTTTGCTCTCCCCCACAGCCATCAGGCCTCCACACATCCCCCAGGATGAGATGGGGGTGGGGATCGGGACAATCACCTCTTTCTGGGGATGGGACCCTGCAGGGACACCCGTGCCCCAAGGCAGCTGGCAGCAGCCAGGCTCCCCTTATCACTGCAGGCAAGATTTTACAACCACTTGGACAAAGAGCGGTTTTTACAACAGTTTTTACAACTTCGAGAACCACCGAGTTGCAGTTCTGGTGTCTCAAAATAGGCTGTCATTAAAGTGTCAGGATGGCAGGTCCCACTGGTTGTCAATTATTCTTCTTTATTATATCAAAGACACACAGTGAAAGCCAAAAAATAAAATAATCTGTGTGATACACTCCCCTTAGTAATTAGACTGTCCTTCCTGACATGCTGGGTTTGTGTCCGAGAAGTGTTGGTGATGTGAATGTTGTCCTACCCCAAGACCTGAAACTCTCTGTCCAGCTCATGCAGGGGACCATGGGGACATTGCAGCAGTGTCACTAGCACAACTTCAGTGAAGGATGCACCCTCTTGTCTCCAAAATTTTGGGACCTTTCTCCTTCATTGCTCTGGCCTAGGATGCCTCTTGTCCAAGCCCAAGACAGGGAGGACCTTGGAGCACCAGCTGGGTGTTGATAGGGATGCCTTGAAGTGGTTACCTGAAAACAGAGGCTACACAAAAATAAGAGAATAAAAGGAGGTATTTGTTTGAAGGGCCTCCAAAGGTACCCCCTGGGCAGGCCAAAGGTGACACCCAAGATGGACCCTGGGTCACGAGTTCTTCACTCTTTTATAAGTTTGGGTCATTTGCATATCAGGGTTCATTCTCCAATTATAACTTCAGTTAATGATGTAACTACCCCAAGTTTGCCCCTCCTTTCAGGGCTTTAGTTTACACATTTTGGGACTGGGACAATCAAGGTGTCCTTGGAGAGCAAACCTAGAGAGGTTTGTTCTGTGTAACCAGCACGAGAACAGCAGCTAACAGGCCACACAAAACTTGAGAGTTACACACCAGGCAGTACAGGATCTGAAAAATATAAAAGTTAAAACCTAAGGTATCAATAGGACCCAACAATTACTATGCAGTTATTAAGAAAATAATTGAGAAAGTGGGAACAAATGAAAAATAAGTAGGAAAAGGAACTTTTGAGGCCTTTCTGTTATTCAGAGTCTTTTCCTGGGGAAAATAGGGAAAGGGGGTGCTGGTCCAGGGTACCAAACACATGGTTTGCTCACTGTTTCCCTCTCAGTGTTCACCAGTGATGCTGCTGGGGATGTTTTCTTTGGAAAATTCCCACTGGGATGGGATTCTGCTGCATGAAAGATCATCCCCTCTTGGCTTCCAGTACTGGAGCATGCTCTTGTTGGGATGGTTTTATCTTGCCGACACTTGAGGTTTGGGACTTTGGGTTTGCCTTTGGATATATTGACCCCAAGGGTCTGCTGGGCTTGCTAAAAGTACGAGAGAAATGTTAAAAAGTCACTGTAGCTGACTTCAATCTTCTAAGAAAAAAGGGCTCTGTTCAAGAGGCAAAGGACTGGGTGGCTCACTTAGGTTGTTTTAATTAATCTGCATCAGCATCCCCTTTATCCCTTAGGACTCTTACACCTGGTCCTGCCACCTCACCATGGAGTGACCACGGTCAAGCTTCCAATCTCACCTCACCCCATCCCATCTCACCCCACCCCAGGTCCCCATCAGCTGCTCCATCCTCAGGCTGGGGTGACTCAGTGCTGTGCTTGCTCTGGAGCGTTTACGGTTCATTGCTGGTTTTATTTTGTGTCGCCTCCCGTGGGGGCTGCCCTGAAGCGATCCGGGGTCGCGGCTGTCCTGGAGTCCTTTCCAAGGCGCCTTTGCGACTCCTCCGGAGCAGGGAGGGCAACCCTTGCGAGGCGAGGGATGGTCCCTTAGAATACAGCCGTTTGGCTATGTTAGTGATTTCAGCTCAGAGTGATTCAGCGAGTGATTTCAGCTCATAAGAGACTTCCCAGGCAGGCCGGGGGACAGGGACGAGGGAGTCTGGCGCGGTGTATTCCACAGGCAAGCTTTATTCGGCCATCCCTGTGAAGGGGACCGGCGGCCAGGTTCTCCCTGCCAGCCAGGGTCCCTTCTGGGAATTTATGGGGAAAGCAGGGGGTGGGGGGGATGCCAGTTAGCCAACAGGATAACAGTGATTACCATAAAACAGAGCAATGCATGTTGGGTCTACCTCTTCTCACCGTAACTGTGAGGAGAGTCCTTATCTGAGGAGATTGTAGCCCTCAGGCGTTTCTCCTGCAAGGGAGCGCAGGGGGCTCCTGCGTTGGAAGCTGGCAGCCCTCCTCAATTTTGCCCCGAACTGGAGAGGAGAAGGGGCATTTTGGGATTTGTTTTCCGTTCAGTTTAATTCATTTTTAATCGGCTGACGGTGGTGATTTGATACAGACAATCTTCCCCAGCTGAGGTTAATCAGGACAGAGCAAGCCTTTCACTTGCCATTATTGAGAGAGGCATTTTATAGAAATACTGTTAGAGAGGTTATTTAACCATATATTTGTTTTCATTGTGTACACAGCTTTTTCCATGGGCTTCCCAGCCTTTAATGCTGAGAGATTTTATTTATTTTTGTCATTTTGTCATTTGGAGGAAATTCAGGCCTGCCAAAGTGCCGGGGATGGATAGCCCAGGAGGCTGCAGTAATCTGTTCAGACCATCTGGGCTCCGGCTCCCAGAGCAGCCTTGATGGGGGCTGGAAAGCTTTAACAAGCCCCAGCCCCATCAGCATGGGATTTTTTTTGAGGTGTGGTGATGGAGAGATACCCCAGCAGGGATGTGCTGGCTCCTGCCAGTCCCTGCAATGCCACACTGGTCCCAGTGCAGCAGCTCCTTGCAGTGAGCAAGGCTTAGTCCCTGGCAGGGCATGCTAAGGTTGCAGGCTGGGGCAAAATCAGATCAGGAGATGGTGCCAGCCCCACAAAAGGTGACATTTAAACCACGAAGCAGCTGAATGGTCCAGCAGCCAGGCTCCAGAGCAAAGCTTCCCAGCCGCTGGGGGCCAGCGAGCACCCATCCCACCTCACAGAACACTCTCCCACGGGCAGAAGGGAACAGACCCAGCCCCTTACACAGCCGCTGAGCAAACATTCATTTACTCTTAGAGGCAGAGCTGTGCATGGGCATGCCTAGGCCAGGCACACGTAGCAAACCACTTGTCAGCAAAGCCCCTGGGGCTGATGCTCTGCAGGGAAAGAGCAGCAGCTCTTGACTCGTCAGAGACGTCCCCAGCGCGGGCGGCACCTGCACGGGGGCCGGGCTTGTTTCTGTCTTGTTGCAAGGAGTAAAGCTCTATCTGGAGCTGTAAATTATCCCCTGGGCTGGTGCATCACTCGTGTAATTGAGCTGCAGTTAAAGACTCCCCAGGGCACTCCCTTCCCAGCCCGCAGTTTGTGGCAGCCCCGCGCATCCCCCGGCTGCTGCCTGCGGCTGGATTGCAGCGGGAGGCTGGAGGAAGCCTGGTCCGGGTCCCAGCCAGGAGGTGATGGATTGTTTGCAGCCCACTCTTAGGGAATGTGGGCTAACAAGCACCAGGATCAGGGGCTCTGTGGGAAACGGTGCTACCACACTTCAACCCCGGGATTATTTACTGACCTCGCCAAAAACTTCCATCTCGTTGAAGCTTGTAAGAACCTCTATGCCCTGCTGCCCGTCACAACCCCGTGTTTTACAACAAGGAAACCTGTGTTTTCTTTTAATTTATAAAACCTCCCAGATGTTCTGGCTCCAGCTGTGCAGTGAGCAGCCTGGCCAGCACAAACCTGCTAGCCAGGGCTTACTGAGGGTGTTATTTTAATCCCAAAGTTGTTTTCCACCACGCTGTCTGCTTCCTGCCAGCTCCTTGCTCCTTTTATTTAGTATAAAACCCAAAGTGCAAGTGTCAGGTCATGGTAGAGAAGCAGCTCTCCGTCTGCTCTCTCAGGAAATCCCAGTCTATGCTTTTTAAGAGGAAGACTCTGGCTATGGATTAAACCCAAAAGCCGGAAGAACCATCCTCCTCATGCTGCTTCCCAATTTTTCAGTCAAATGTTTTCCCTTGATCCCAAAAGAGCTTAAATTTCCTGCTGTCCTGTGTTATATCCAGCGTTTCCCAGACCATCACTGAGGTGTGGAGAGGCCACCGCTGGGTGTCTGCATGCTCTCCCCAGATCCCTGTGGGAATGGCAGAGCAATGGTGCCGGCCATGGTGCCCCACGTCCCTCGTGGAGGGCACTGCCCCGTGGTTTGCAGCAAGCTCAAACCCCCTGTTAGGGGCCCTTGCAGGCAGTGAAGCAAATAAATAGTGGGAGAGCGATGCTAAGTGCTTCACTCCCTTTCTTTGGTTGCCTTTAACCAAGCCAGAATTAGGAAAACTCCCCCCAGATTTTGCAGGGGGGTGGGGCACAGCGTGGTGCTGGGAGCTGTTACCTGTCCCTGCGTGGCAGCTCGCTGTCCCTTCATTAGCTCTGAAGCAGCTCTCCCATGCCAGCGCTCCCCGGTGGGATCCGTGGGGTGCTGCACAGCACGGGGGTCACCCAGCCGCAGCTCCCTGGCTGTGCCTGCACTTACACTCCCCTCTAGTTATTTATAGCTTCTGTTTTTCCCTCTGAGCCCTATTCCCTCTTAGCGTTGCTAAGCCAGACAAGTACAAAATCTGATAAGCGCAAGGTAGCTTTTCCCCCTGAGGGATACATTATTTATGAAGCTTATCGATTGTGGGAAATAACCCAGGGGCGTTCCAACATGAGCTACATCCCCTCTTACACCAGAGCTCTTAATTACCTGCGAGCTGCTACCAGCTGCTCTGCCCCCGGGGCTTAGGGATGGGAGGAATATCGCACCCACCTCGCAGTCTCCTGGAGCCGCTGGAGATGGGCATCGCTCTCACTTACACCCCACGTGCTGCATCAGTCATCCAAATTTGCCTGCCTCGGGTCCCAGCCATTGCTGCCGTGCTGCCTTTCCCTGCTCTAAAGGGCTCTTTAGTACCTTCTGTAGTATTTCCCTGCCTTGACAGTTCTTATAGGAAGCCATGAAGTCACCCCTCAATCTTCCTGATAAACTAAGCAGAACGAGCTCTCTAAAGCTGGCAGTTCCCCCATCCTTTAGAGGTTTTGTGACTCTCTCTGTAACCACTCCAATCTCTCAATGTCCTCTCAAGGAGCGTGGGCACTGGACCCGCTGTCAGGGCTCTTGTTCTCTGCTGGATCAGGATCTAGCACGGTGCCCAGCTCCTCCGTGGTGCCCTAAAGGGTGCAACCCACTCTGTGCCAGTCAAGGAGCCTTTTCCCTCCTCTTAGTGCTGATGAAAAGCTTCCAAGGGCTGCTCCTGAATTCCCAGCATGGCTTCTGGAAGATGAAAGTGGTATGAATGGAGCAGAGGCAGCTCTTGGGGTGGGCACACAGCTGAAACTGCAGCGACAGCAGTGGGATCCCAGGATGGCTCAGGTTGGAAGACACCACTGGGATCACAGGATGGCTCAGGTTGGAAGGCAGCACTGGGATCCCAGGATGGCTCAGGTTAGAAGGCACCACTGGGATCACAGGATGGCTCAGGTTAGAAGGCACCACTGGGGGTCTTCTTGTCCAACCTCCCTGCTCAAGCAGGGCCTCCTGGAACATATTGCTTAGGATGTGTCAAGATGGCTTTTGAACTTCTCCAGGGAAAGAGACTCCACCACCTCTCTTGGGATGTGATGCTTGGTGTTGTACCATGAGAATTTATGAATCCTTGTGACAAAACCACTTTTGCTAATACCACACAGATACCATTTTAGTTTTAAAGGGTAAAAGGTCCCTGGAGCCGCTGTCCAGCTCCAGGTATGGAAAATCAGGTATGATCAGGGATGCTCCTCTACCCAGGCAGGAGGCGGAGGTGGTCGTGCCTGGGAAGCTGCAATGGAGATGAGCTGAAGGATAACAGAAAGATAACATCAGTAATTAGGGCTGCAATGGAGATTAAGTGCTGGAATTGCACAGGAGGACAGGGATGGGCTGTAATTACCTGCTCAGGGCTGGTGCAGATCAGTATAATCTCACTGACCTGAGTCTCAGCTCCCACCCCAGTACCCACGGCAGCTACGATACTTCAGGGAGATGAGAATGGCTGATAAAGGAAGCAATAACAGCAAAAGGCTATAAAACCATAATGAAAAATAATTAGAATACGACCATTGGTATGGAGACAGTTAGGAATGCAGGGAAGGTGGAGGAAAGCAATGAGGAACATGGAGCAGGAGAAGCTGGTGATAGGGCTGATGGAGACACCGACTTGTCTGGATGGAGATGCAGTTCTCAAAATTGTAATGGGAATAATTATGGCTGTAATGGGGTGGTAATAAAGATAATGGAATCGTAATTGAAGAGGGGATGGCTGTAAAGGAGGAGGTGCAAATAACAGCCTTGTAAAGGAGATGATAAGAAAGATAATGGATGGTAATGGGGTTGTTGTTAAAGGTAATGGAGTTATAATGAGGCGATGACTGCAGCAGGTAGAAGGGGATGGTCGGTTTAACGAGGACTATGATGCAGAGAAGATTCTGTTTCTGATTCATCAGGACAGGCAGTGCTGGAGGTGACCATGAGGCTAATAATAACTGAAGGGTCAATCCTTAAGACAAATGTAGGCATGCCATGAGCACGGCAGGACCACGGTCCCTGGAGATGTGAAGTGGAGGTGCAGATCCCGGGGAGGAGGGATGCTGTGCTGCAGCACGAGGCACAAAGCCGAGGAGACAATAAAAAGCACTGTGACAAATGACCTGGGCAAGTCCTGCAATGTTTGCTTAAGGGCCGGGTTGCTCTTCAGAGTCTTGAACCGAGCAGACAGGGATGGGGTGGGGGGGAAGCAGCTGCTGATGGCCTCATGCCCCCTGTAAGGGCAGCCCACCACAAGGACGGGGATGGAGAGCCACTGCAGCAGAGCTGATGGTGACAGGGACTGCCTGGTGACCACAGGCAAGAATTAGGAAGGGCAGAGCTGGATGCACAGCCAAGCACATCATCTCGCAGCAGCACAGGCACTGAGTGCCATGGGAGGACAGTTCAGAAAGCAGTTGGTGACATCAGGCATTGAGGTGGTTGTTTTAAATCCTGTGTGATGAGTCAGCTCCTCACCTCCCCCTAAAGCTCAGCTCCAGGTCCCCACCCACCCCTGCAGAGCAGGTCAGCCCCCCAAGGCTGCTTGCCACACTCTGCCAGCCAAGCCCCATCCCACCCAGCACCACTCCCCCGTCTGAGAGCCTGGTTCTCCTGTCAGAGGAGAAAATTACCTTCGTTTCACTTCGCTTGCCCCTGACAAACCCATGTCAGGTGTCACTTTCTAACCTCATTATCCTCCAAGTTCTTACAGATTGATGGCTTAGTAACATCTTCTTGCATTGCTCCCTGGTTTGAAGCCTCTAACTCCTGAAGTTGCCCCACTGCAGCTCCCAGGCTGCCCTGCCCTGCAGTACTGGAAAAACCCTGAACACTTCCAAGGCTGGGTTAGCTCTGGAAGTACACCCAAGGGGGAATTCAGCAGGTCCTGCCAACACCAGCAGACTGCTCTAAATACCCCAGCAGGTCTTCTGCCCTCTGTTCAAGTTGGACTCCTGCCCCGTTTAATCATCCTGTCCTAATTAGCTGGGTGCAAGGGAAGGCTGAAGCGAAGTCCACAATGAATCCTTTCATTTAAGCAACATGCTGGGGCTTCCCTCCGCTCTCCTCCTTCCTGTGCATTTACAAAAGGGTTTTGCCCAGCCTGAAAATGGACAACCCAATAACTCTGGAGCTTGTTCTGCACCCCTGCATCTCCAGGTTGTAGCTGCACAGCCTCTGCTCCGTGGTCCCTGCTGCCAGGCCTCTGGTATCAGGTCCCGTCTTCTGCAGCTCTTCTGTGTGTCTGAGGTCCATCAAGTCTCTGCATCATCTTCCTCTTGTTCCTTGGGATGGGTTGTTGTGGTGCCCCTAAGGCAGTCACTTTAAATAATTGCCAACTTCCCTGCACTCCTCAAGCCCTTGGATTATCTTCCCAGGGCTCGCTTCCTGATTCCCTGAGATTTTTGCAGCCCATTATCCTTACTCTGCTGTTTGCACTCCCTTTCTCATGGCATTCTTGGCTCCACTGTTTCACGACTTATTTCCTGAAATTACCTTCCACTTCTTTCAGCCAGTTCTGCTCCATTATCCCAAATCAAGCCCAAAACAGCAGCTTTTCCAGGAGTCCTGTCACCATTAGAGAGGAGGTGTTGCACTGACACACCCAGGGAACTGAACGGCTCTGTGCTGCCCTATCTCTCATGATTGAGTTTAAGATGCCATCTAAGCTGGAAGTACTCTGGGATTTAAGAGTCACTCACATCCATCCTCCTCCTCCTTTCAGCTCACATGAGGTCTGTCCCACCAGTTTCACCCTTTTAAGTTGCCCACATTGAGGCTGCCCATTCCCAGCCCCTTGCTAACCTGCAGGACAAACACGCCCCATTCTTGGTGCACTTCTTTCCTTCATTCCTCACTTGCTCTTCCCCAGTAGCTCCTGTTCATCCTACCAAATCCCTGTAATGCTACTTTAGCCCTAGTCTGAGCAAGGCACTGAGGTGTCTGCACCAGCCTTTTTATTTTGCCAACCTTCAGCCACATGTGTACAGACATCACCCTGTTATTTTGTTTTCTCCTTTCTTTTCTGACCTCACCACCACGTTTTTTCCTGCCATTTGTTGGCATTTCTTCTGTTCTCCTGTGGATAAGTGGCACCTCCTTGCTTGGGCAGCCTGTCAGCATGGCCAGGTGCTTTTTCTTTCTAAGGTGATCCCGACCTCCCCCACTGAGAGGGCACCCTGTAAATATCAAGTGTCTCAAGTTGGTCCCCAACTCAACCTGTCTCCATCAGCCACCTCTCAGCACATTTGACCCAGAGCTCCTCAAAACCTTTGGATTCTGCCCCTGTTTCCAGCATGCAGGGTTTAATGGGCTTAAAGTACCATCTGCACACGTCCAAGCAGAAAGGGGGAAGAAATATCCTTCAAATGCAAAGGGCCTGGGAAATAAATAGAAAACCTAACAGAAAAAAAAATTTAAGGTTAAAAAAAATGGAAAAAGAAGAATGCTGGAGATTGCACCAGCCTCAGAGATAACCCAGGGACATTTTTTATCACTAAAAGTCCATTTTCAGTCACAGATGGGACTTTTTTCTCTTAATCGCTTTCCCAACAGCAAACCAGGAAGTCGCAATAACCTAAATCACCAAAGGACAAAGCAATTGCCAGTCCTTTCTCTCCTGGACAGTCGCCAAATCAAACTCTCCTAGATACAGGGGGGAATAAAAAAATTCACTACAACAGGTCTCCCAAAGGGAAAACAGAACAAGGGTGAGGGATAGGAGGGGAAATTGGAAGTGAAGCTCTGCTCGACTTCAGGATGAACTTGTGCACAGAGCCCTTAATGACTAACCTGCTGTGACTGCCCGAGGAAGTTTGTAGGAAAACCTCCCATTTTTTGTCATCACCAGAAGCTGCAGCCCTGATAAATAACAAGTTGGAAACTTTGTGAGCATTGTCATTTAATAGAAATCACGGAAGGCAATGGGGCTTTGAAGGGAAGCTGTAATAGTCAGCTTTCACATGCTGTTACTTGGGAGGTTTGTACCAGGAAAACGTCCCTTCTCTCCAATACAGGGAAGGCCAGGGAGATCAGCAGGAGTTTGCACAAGGATTTCAATAGATCAGGATATTTGCTGGTTATTTTGAAAAAGAGCTGCTTATACTGCCTGATGTAGGAGAAAAACCTGACAAAATCTAGAGCAGGGGAAAAAAATATGAAAAATCCATGGACGTGCATGGGAAGGACACAGAGCTGGAAAGGATCAGTGGCTTGTCCAACAGCCCTGGAATAAAGCATTTAAGCTGTTTGGAGGCTGCTTTCCCACAGAGCTCTCTGCTCAGCCAGTCTGTGAGTGCTGCAGCAGTATTATCCACACTGAGAAATACCCAGGCTTGAGGGCTCCCACCAGTCTGTGCATGAGTGGCTGTGATTTCCCTTTAGGGATGGCAAGATAGAGACAAAGAACAAAAGCATAGGCTGGGGAGAAAAAAAAAATTAGTCTGACCCGGTGCTGGCTGCCAGGAGGGAGACTAGAGCAGGACTTTTCTTCCTAGCTGAGGGAAACCCCACGGAGCAAGAGCTGAACTCTCCTGTTGCTCTCTGCCACTTGCTTCTCACCAAGTTCCCAGTCTCGTGTCTCCAGAACCTCCAGGCATCAGCCAAAGCCCTTCCAGGCTCTGTGGCAAGCCAGGAATGCAAATCTGGGTGCTGGGTGCAAGGCTTGTGTGTGAGGTGCTGTGCACTGGGGTGTCTGCAGCAATGGGAGCAGCTCCCATTCCTGATGGCATCATCCCCATTCTCCCACTTTGTCACAGGGACACATCCTTGGTGTTGCCATCAAGGGATTAGACAGCCTTGAAGTGTGGCAGGAGGGTAGAAAACCCAAATGCGTGAAGGCGGCAGCATCTGGGCATAACCTCGGGGTGCTTCTGAAGTAGAGTAGAAAATAGAAAGGGAGGTGAAATCCCCATTATTCAGGAGAAGAAATGATGTTATTTTGGCTTTTGTAGTTGCCTGAGTGTTGGTGTACATGGTTAAAGCTCCCTGAGAAACCCCACCCTGTGGGAAATTCCTACAGGATACAATAGCAGTGCAGCTAATGGAATTACCNAGGAGGCGGAGGAGGAAGGGGGTTCTCTGATACAAAGGAGGCATCCTGCAGAGATGGGGCTGCCTTTCAAGTTCCTGCAGCGTCACAGGTCCCCTAATAAAGAGCAGTGTGGTGGCACATCTTGGGGGACACTTGGCTCTTGGGTTTGACTTGGCCCTTGGGTTTGACACTTGGCTCTTGGGCTTGGAGCTGCTCAGGGGCAGTAAAGCTGAGCAGCCACCCCGGTCACTCACACACACACACCCCTCCAAGGGATGCTCCTTGGCTGCCTCCTCGCTTTAAAACATAGAACAGATGCTGCAGAGAGATCCTGACATCCTCCCAGCCATTACCTTGACCAGCCTGCAGTCCCAAGCAGTGCTGCCAGGGGTGCAGGGGCTAGATGGGAGCAGGGTGGGGACACCACAGAAGCTGGTTCTGGTGCAGTCAAGGCATCCATGCTGCCCTTGGCCACCCCTGTCTCCAAGGAATCTGCTTTTCCCCACGTGGTGCAGGAGCAGTGACACACAGGGGCCCTGTCACCACCTGCATGTGCTGTGGGCACAGCTGGAAGGAGGTTGTCTTCTCCAAACACTGCTGGTGAGCCCAGCACCAGGACATCATTTCCCATGGCAGATGAACACCTGAAGTGTTCATGAGCTCTTTCACCTGGGCATCAGCTCAGTCTGAGTCAGCCTTCAGGCAAACAGCAGCAGCTCTGACATTGCACCCTCAGGGCTGGGCCTAAAAATAAAATCAGAAAGGAAAAAAGTATTCTTAGCCTCAGCTCTGTCCCAGAGCCCCCCAGGAGACACTGGGATTGAGGGGAGAGGAGATGGCAGAGCCCAAGAGGTTGGAAGCACAGCTCTGGGCTGAGTGTGCTGGGTGTGCAGCAGAGGGGATGCCATCTCCCTCCCTCATTTTTAGGGAGGAAAGATAAAACTAAGCAAAGTGTCAGGAATATGGACAACTCNGTGCTGGCTGCCAGAGGGAGACTCAGAGCAGGACTTTTCTTCCTAGCTGAGGGAAACCCCACGGAGCAAGAGCTGAACTCTCCTGTTGCTCTCTGCCACTTGCTTCTCACCAAGTTCCCAGTCTCGTGTCTCCAGAACCTCCAGGCATCAGCCGAAGCCCTTCCAGGCTCTGTGGCAAGCCAGGAATGCAAATCTGGGTGCTGGGTGCAAGGCTTGTGTGTGAGGTGCTGTGCACTGGGGTGTCTGCAGCAATGGGAGCAGCTCCCATTCCTGATGGCATCATCCCCATTCTCCCACTTTGTCACAGGGACACATCCTTGGTGTTGCCATCAAGGGATCAGACAGCCTTGAAGTGTGGCAGGAGGGTAGAAAACCCAAATGCGTGAAGGCGGCAGCATCTGGGCATAACCTCGGGGTGCTTCTGAAGTAGAGTAGAAAATAGAAAGGGAGGTGAAATCCCCATTATTCAGGAGAAGAAATGATGTTATTTTGGCTTTTGTAGTTGCCTGAGTGTTGGTGTACATGGTTAAAGCTCCCTGAGAAACCCCACCCTGTGGGAAATTCCTACAGGATACAATAGCAGTGCAGCTAATGGAATCACCCTGAGACCTGCAGGGCTTCACAGCTCTTTCTAGCAGCGGTTTTAACCATCCAGTGCAGGTTTTCTTAGGGCAGGGAGAATTATTCTTGCCCTTTCATAGAGTATGAACCACAAGAACCAGCAAGAAAGCCATTTTCTATTAAGATCTATTGCTTTCAAGGGGGTAAAAAAGGCCAGGAAACAACACTCAAGATGCATTTCCCCAAAGTTATGGCTTCTTCTTAACTTCTTAGTGTTTAAGTAAGGAATTGAGAGTTGGACTCTCCACTCTTGGCATCCATGGTCATTTAGTTTGGAATAAAAATCAGGTATGTCAGAGTCAAGAGCTCATGGGTCTCATTGGGACCCACCTTTGGACTGAACCCAAATGCAGTTTCCAGTTCAGGGTTTGCCAGACAAACAAGCAGAGGGGGTTTTCATGGCCATTGCTTTGGTGTCCAAGGAGTGAGAGATACAACCTGCTTTATAAAATAGCCAGTCAGTAAGAGCTGGGCAAGACTTTACCAGTATCCATTTCAAAAATGGGAGTAAAAACATCTCATCCTC
>VZTH01004633.1:38235-114899 GCA_013397815.1 Aleadryas rufinucha
CAGAATTCCCCACTGTCCAGCCCCATAGCCCAGCATGATTGGTGGGTTCTGAGGTACATCAAAAGTTTCTTTCATCAATCAGGCATTTGCTGGGGAGGTACATGGATTTTACAGAAAGCATGGAAACTCCGTAATTAAAAGGTATTTAACAATTAACTATCTTAACAACTTTAATACTTATTAACTTGGTCATAAGATGATTTTTATATGCAAAAGCCAATCACCTAATTTTCATATATGACACAAAGGAAACATCCAGAAGGCCATGCCAAGCCCCAGGTAGCCAGTGCATGAGGCTGTGATCCCCACGCTGTAAATCCTCACCTGCATCCCTCAGGTTTCGTACTGGTGCTTCCTCCTCACAGGCTTGGTCGCGCTCTCTGGAGCAGCATATTTGGGAAATTTATTCTCCCCTGGCCAGCTCAGCTCACAGGCAGCATCTGGCTCTCCACAAAGGTCACTCTGCTTTGTTAGCATCAGCACTTCAGCCAGATTTGGCAAAAGGAAGCCAAGACCCACCAAAATTTGGCTTTGCAGTCATTTCTCCTCCCTCCCCTTAGTGGAAGATTACTTAGAAAAGAAGTTACACTGAAACACGGCGTGAGAGATTTCCTTTAAAAATAAATATTCAAGCTTCAGGGCCATTTCTCAACCAAAACTATACAAAGCTGAACTCCCTACAAGTCTGTGAGCTGATTTGATGTGCCTCAATCTGCCTTTGCCAACCAACACAGCACTCCAGCAGGCACACCCGGCCTGGTGCCAGGAGCTGGAGCAGTGCTCACNGTGCCAGGAGCTGGAGGCGTTCTCACGGGACGCTCCACTGCCATGGGCAGCACTCGGCAGGGCTCACAGAGCTGCTGCTCATGATGGTCCCTTCCAGCAGCAAGGGTACTTTCTCCCAGCCCCAGGAAGCAGGGACTTCCACAACTAATACGGTTTTATGGCTATTTAAGATTTGATTTAAGTTCCTGCTGTCGCAGCAAATAAAAAAAGTAATTTTTCATGTGCCAAGAAAGGCTGACTTGAAATGCAGGCAAGTTTCCATCATCCATTCCCCCCGCCTCCCCCCAAAAAAAACCACCAAAAAAACAAACCCAAGCTAGATTATCTATAAGGAAGAAGTTTTTTCACAATTAGGGTGGAGAGGCACTGGCACAGGTTGCCCAGAAAAGCTGTGGATGTGCTATCCCTAGGAATGTCCAAGGCCAAGCTGGGCAGGGCTCTGAGCAGCGTGGTCTAGTGGAGCGTGTCCCTGCCCATGGCAGGAGGGTTGGATTAGATATGCTTTGAGGTCTCTTTCAGCCCAGACTGATTCTATGAAGATGCTGTGCTGACAAGAACATAATTACAGACCTGAAGTAGACAGCTGGAGCTGTGTGAACACAGCAGAGCCACTACAGTTGTTGGATGGATGGATCCCATCAGTACCAACATGGTTTACTTCAAAATTTTGGGCTCCCCAAACCAGAAAATCCCCTTATTTTTAAACTCAACTCAACATAAACTTGCATTTTCCTGTGGTAGGAAGTGCCTGGGGAGCCCACGAGCATGGCTGCTGCAGGATGGATGGGCCCACCGTGGGTGCACCCCTGGCTGTGGTCCAACAACAGAGCACTTCTAGATAACAAGCCATCATCTCTCCTGTGCCTCCAAAGCCTCTGTGCACCTCAGCCATAAATCAGTTTCCAGGCTTTTTCAGAATTGGATTCATACCACCAAAGCCTCAGGTCACACGTACTCAGAGCTCCATGGGAATTCAAAGGTCACTGGAGTGCTTGTCGAAAAATATTCCTTAAGCTCCTTGGAAAGGCAGGTGCTTCAGTGGGGGCTCTGTCCTGTTATAATCATGCACAGGAGCATTATCCCGTGGTTTAAGTACAGCCAAAATGCAAAACATGATATCCAGCAAGGATAAGGAGGGTTTTGTTGAGCTGCAGGCTGAGTTTTAAATCAGTTGAGGGAGAGTGACGATGGCAGCTCAGGGGAAGCAGTTCCGTGTCTCAGCGTCCAGCAGCTTCTCCTCATCCAGATGCACTGCTTCCAGCTAGAGCAAGGCCCTCCTTCCATCTTTTACAGCCACACTCATCGCTTCCCAGGGCAAGGATCCAGGGAATACACCTAGAAAAAGCACTAGGACATCTGGCTGACGTGCTCAGGGGAGAAGTTGCCATGTCTCCAGTACCCCTAGGTGGGGCAGTACCGTTGCCTCCTGACAGCTGTGCCTCCTTACTCCAGCAAACAGAAAGCATTTTACTGCCTTCAACTGTCCCTCTAAATTTTGTTTAGACCTTGTCAAAGTCTGTGTGCTCCAAAGCACCCATGTTTGGGGAAGCAGAAGGCTCTCAGGTCACCCTGGAGGGATAGGAAAGCTGGTGACAGGCACACAAGCAGCTCAGAGGAGATATGAAACTAGCTCAGAGACAGCATCAGCTGGGCACACCATGAGGTCCTGGCATGAACCAAGCCCCCTCAAAAACACTGATGGGGAAACATGGAGAGGGGAGACAAATGATGTGATAAGACCTTCCCTCCCTGCATTCTCCCATCCATGCTTGACAGCCAGCTGTGAGAAGCTTAAGACTGGATGCTGGGTTTTAAATGTCATTTGTCGCAGGGCGTGAAGATTTAAAGAAAATACTTGAATCTTCTCCAAACATGTGGCTGTCTTTATGATTAACTGCTATGTCCTTCTATGACCCTGGCTTTGCATAGATCAGGGGTTGACCAAATATCCAAAAAATAGAGAATATTTATGTTGATATTTCATAGAAATACGAGATACAGAAGATGGCACAGCATTGTAGAAAATGAGACAGCAGAAAATCAACACAAGAAGCACACCTGAACTGCAGAGCACAGGACCCAGGCCACAGAAGATGGATGCATTTCCTCCTCTGTGACTCCCAGGAAGGCAGCACACCAATGGCATGCTAATGCACACACTGGAATGAGACAGGAGCATCCCCAGTGAGCCCTCTGGCATTTTTTCTGCCCAGTATGAAAGACAGCTTCCCATGGGCACCACACCAAACTTGAGGTGTTCCTCTTGAAGCACAAAAAACCCCAACCCAACAAATAGCCCCCTTTCCTCTCCTTCTTGCCCTACTTGTGCAGAACATCACCAACCCCTCCTTCACTACAATCCTCTGCTCCTGACCTATCTCAGCAGACATAAATGAGCACAGAAATCAGTGGAGGCACACAGGCTTAAAGGAGTTGATCCACAGCCTAATTAGTTGTGGATGGCACCACCCCTCTAATCACCCATCTCACCTGCCAGAGCTGCAGCAGTTTTAGAAAGGAGAAGCACAGGGAGAAGAAGGTGGAATTTCAAAAGAACTATTAGCAATGCTTGGTGTTTCTTTAGCTTCTCCAGAGCAGCCAAGGCTGGTCTGTGTCTAGCAGACTCAATTCTCTGCCAGGGAACAAAATCAGTTATGAAAATTATTATAATCACTTATACAGCCAGCAAATCTTCTGTTGGAGCATCTTGCAAGCTTGGAGCATCTTGTACAAGCACTGACGAGTGGAAGACCCTCTGTGAGGCACACCAGGACACTGCAGGCTAAACACCAACCGTGCTCTAGCTTCAGGGTGTCCATCTATTCGGGCAGAAGAGGTCTGAGATGAGCACAGGCAGTCCTGCCTTGCTGCCTGCCCCTGGCCACAGGGTTTTGGCCCCAGTGGTTGGGGAGGCAATTTGTGATAAAAGCCCAGAACCTGGCAGCAGAACTCGTCACGTCCACGTGCTGTGTGAAAAGAAAGTTTCCTCCACATACTCCCCAAGCCCTACAAAACTGAATATTAGAAAAAAAAGCATGTCAAACTGCTATTGATCTTCCAGCCAAGGCTTGCTTTGAAAGAACATTTTTTCTGCTTACTGCACTTGTAAAAGAAGACAAGGAATCAGAGACATCACAGCTCGGTTGTATCTCCTAGAGACCAGCTAAACACCACACTAGACATGGCAAAGCCAGCCAAGATAGGAAGAGAACCCACCCAAATTTCAGAGCAGATTGTAAAATTAAATTTTTTCCGCAGTTTGGGCAGTGGAGTCATCCGTGCCATGTTCCCAGCCAAGCACGTGTCTCAGGGGTCTGGTACAAGGCTTCTGTTTTCCTTTCTCATGTGCATTTTAGCAGAGTATTTTGGACTTTGAGAAAGAAAAGTGCTACATAGAAAACCCCACCAAAGTAAGAGGACTTTGAGCTCTAAAATATCTATCTAGAATGGAAAATTAGATTGGCAGCTGTTACTGTCCAATTTTTAAAGTTCTTAGAAATGCCTCTGCCTGAATTAAGGTGCAAACGAGAGCATATGCCAAAGTCAATAGTATGGATTTTATTTGATAGTAAATATGAGAGAGAGAGAGAGAGAGAAAAAATAGAAAAGAGGTGGGGGGACAGAGAGTGACAGGGACAGAATAAAGAAAATATCACCACTGCATGGATCCCACTGGTGTCCTGATGATCCTCTCCAGCTGGTCTTCTTGGTGGGGAGGGTCCCCCAGAAAGCACAGAATCCGAGGGGTTAATATATCTCAGGCCAGGTGGGAATGCCCAGGTACCTCCTGTATCTTATCTGGGTGGCTTAACTCACAGTCCAAGGTTCCAGTCAGGCACCTTCAAGGAGGGGTGGGCTTCTGTGGCTGTAGCTTCTTTATACAGCTTTTGCTGTAATGGGCAAAACTCCTTCCTAACAATGTTTAAGGCATGAACCATTTCAGTCCCTGACAGCAGCACAGAAGTAAACTTTCACCACCTCACGGTACTATTCTGTGGGCTGTTATTTCAGCTTTTCATAAGAAACTGCTCATGCAGTTTGAAGCCATTCCCCCTTGTCCTGCCACTCCAGGCCCTTTTCCAAAGTCCCTCTCCAGCTCTCTTGGAGCCCCTGCAGCCACTGCAAGGGGCTCTAAGGTCTCCCTGGAGCCATCTCTTCTCCAGACTGGACACCTCCAGCTCTCCCAGCCTGGCTCCAGAGCAGAGATGATCCAGCCCTCAGAGCTTCTCCATGGCCTCCTCTGGCCCTGCTCCAGCAAGTTGTCTTTCCTGTGCTGAGGACCCCCAGGCCAGATGCAGCATTCCAGGGGTGGGATCTGGAGTGGAGGGGGGGCATCACCTCCTTGACCCGCTGCCCACGCTGCCCACCCCAGACGAGAGTCACTTTGCGGGCTGTGAACGCACACTGTCAGCTTTGCCCAGCCTTTCATCTGCCATTACTTCCAAGAACTTCTCAGGGCTGCTCTCTATCCCTTCTTCCCTCAACTTGTGTTGGTAGCAGGGGTTGCCCCACCCCAGGTGCAAGGCCTTGCTCCTGACCTTGTTGAACCCCATGAGGCTCCCATGGGCCCATTCCTCGAGCTTGTCCAGCTCCCTCTGGATGGAATCTCTCCAAACACTCTCCTATTTGCTCTGTTTCAGGGGTGTGAGAAGCAGTCCAAGTCCACCTCAGTGAGCAGGTTGAGTTTGCCTAATTTGACAGGGCTGCCCCACTCCCAGCAGGCATCAAGGGGCGTTTGCTCCTCACTTTCTGTGGGAATAGGATGCAGCCAGTAATTCCTCGATTTTAAATTGCTGCCATCCAACACTGCACATATTTTCAGCCGCTTCCACTGCTGCAATTGCTACCCAAGAGTTCTCATTTCTCAGTTCAGCAAGCCCTACTCAAATGGTCACAGCATGTTATTTGTCATTATTTATCTATTGCTTTGATCAGAAGTGAAGGAGGAAAGCAAAGGCAGGCAAGAAAGTGTGTTTCAACTGACTCTGGTTAATTCTTGCTTAGAAATTCTAAAAGTCTTGGAAATGCAAAGTGCTGAGCCAGAATTCTGGGACACTGGGGACCACAGAAGTCAATCCAGAGATGAATTTTGGCCCATTCATGAAAGGGCTTACATCACTGTCTGTCACAGGACTTGAGAGGTCTCCTTCATCCTGAGTCTTAGATCTCCACAGAGTTCTTCAGCATAAAAACAGCCTTAAAATTGATTTTAAGTGTTTGCTTGTGAGCTAACCCCAACACTTACAATACCAGTTGGAGAACTAAAGGGAGCAAAACCAAGCTCTTGCTTAAAATACCTGGCAAAGCATTGGGCTGGCTTCCAATCTCTCACACCCTGCACTGGCTCCCTGAAATTATGTTATGCATTTATATCCACTCCATGATGAGGTACTTGCCTATTATAGGGCAATAAAACCCCAACCTGACTCCAATCTTTAGCTGGTGCAAGCCCACATTGACTGCAGCTATTTCCCTCCCAAGGATCTTGTTTATCTCTGCAGTAAAAGTGCTGAGGCTATTTCCAGCTCTTCCACAGGGATGTAAAATGGGGAGAGATACGAGTTTTCCCACTTACCTTCATTAATATGGCAGCCCAGGTTTTCTGCCAAAGTCCAAGAGAAACAAATCTATTTTTAACCAAATCATGCCAGTTGAAGCCTTCGAGGCCTGCTATAAAAATGACTGAAGAGTATTTTCTCTGGTGTGCCTTGATTAAAGCCATTTAATATTCTTCTAGTGACACCAGAGGCTCCATGCAGGTGCCCAGCCAGCTCCTCAGATCCAGACATGTCCATGGAGGCTGTCCCAGCTGGCAGGAGGACATAACCTAAGGAAATCTGGGATTTGGACTGTATGCCCACAGCACGACTTATTGTACCTGACCCCCATGGTAAAAGCCCAGACCAGCTCTGTCCTACACCTGTGAGCCCCTCTTGGTACCTCAAGCCAGCCAGACTCTTGCAGGTTAGGAAATCCTTGAGTCACCAGGATTTCTGAGGCTCAGGAGTGGTCACAGTCCTCCTCTCTCCTCCCCTATCCCCTCTTGTTATTTTTCAGAAGCCCAAAATGAGTGGCAAGAGGAAATTTCTCCCTTTTTTTTGCTTCCTAAAGAGAACCACTTTCAGCACCCATTTTCCTATTTCCATGTCTTGAAATGTCACAAGAGGGAGGACAAGGGCTGGCCCACAGTTTGGATTGTCCCATTGTGATGGCTGTTATGGTTAAAGAGGAGGAAAATTGGGCAGGGAAAGTGATGGGAACACCTCCCTTCACGTTGTGGTACCAGCAGCGTGGGATCACAAAGGATAATCCTTGCTCCAGCACCCTACAGGGATAACCAGAGGTGATTTAGCTGGTCACCCCCAAGGTCCCATCTTTCCTGAAGGGACCCACCTGTGGGAGATGCCATGGGCTCTTTGGAAAGCATGCTTGAAGACAAAAACATTATTTCAGTGGTGGGATGAGGGCCTTGGTCCTGGGATGGGGAAGCCACCTCCCAGCACTGGGCAGTTCAGGGAGCAGCATCCTGGCGTTGGGGCAGCTGGTACCCACGTGCAGAGCCAGGGCTGTGCACCTCCTCTCAGCCATACAGCCGTGGCACGCGTTAACCCCAGGAGATCTCCCAAACGCTGCACCCCCAGCGCGTTGCTTTCCTCCTGCCGTGCCTGGGAATGCCACCTCCTCCCCACACCCACACGTGTGGCTGGCCAGAGGTGAGAAAAGCCCCAGATTAACCTATCTGGCAAAGCAGAGTCTGTCACACTGCCTGGGAGGAGGAAACCCGGCCCAGCTGCCTGGGTGGGAAGAAAGTGGTTATTACTGTAAACCCGATATACATTATTTATCAAAAGAAGTCTCTGCAGCAGGACTGTGATTCATTCCTCTGCTCCAGCTTGCTCACGCTCTCTTCGGTTGTCTTTTCAATGGGACATGATAGAAAATCTTTGCAGGCTCCTTGTGGTCACTGACCGAAGGTTGTTCCCATCCTGAGGCGGGGTGGCAGGTCCCCAAAAGGGACCTGGTACAAGCTTTGCCCCAGGAAAATCACCCTCCAGACAGCTTTGTACCAGCCTCAAATCTGTTCCACAAGTATCTGCTGCTGCTCTTTATATTCCAGGGAAATGACAATGGGAAGGCGAGTAGAAAATATCAATTATTGGAAGGTTCAAACAGCACGATCCCTGCTGCTACCTGCCAGGTTGCATGTGCATGTAAATCAGCTGTAACATGCTGTTTAGTTTGAGTAATACATTCAAAAAGAAAGGAAAATCTGATTTTTTTCCAGTATGGGGGTTTATAAAGTAGGTGGGGGAAAGTCACAGCACACTCAACTGTGATCACATCAGTTCTGCTTCATCTCTGTGGTGTAAAATTACATGTGAGGGGAAAATTAAGGTAAAAATGCACCAGATGAACATTCCTTTTCTATCCCCCTGTCTTTGGGTGAGGGTATAAATGACTTGGCAAACCGAAGAGCAACTTAAAAACTGCTCATTTGACTTCAGCAGCTGGGTTTGCTTTTACCGAAAGCAAACTGAGTTCCTGTGTGCTTCTGCTCAGAGTTCCCGTGGAAAAATGCTGCAATCCACTAATTATGGCTAAGACAACTAGGGAAATAGCAGGGATTTTCCTCTGCTGGTCCACAGCACTGCTCTCCATTTAAATGTGGCCGGGGTGGTTACATGGGGTGGCAGAGGTGAAGGTGCACCCAAGTTCTTCATCGTGACTGTGCTTTGTTGCACACTCCTTCCTCTTCATCAAGGCATGTGCTCAGTCTGTGCTGGGGGTAATGGGTGGCAGCGTTTTGGCAAAGGAGCATCCCAAGCCGGGTTTGCATCCGCTTCAGCTACGCCCCGAGGAGGGCTGGATTGATTTGCAGGCTCTAATGCAACGTGACAGCCAAGCACCAGGCAGAGGAGCACGGGGACCCGCTGCCGGCACCCGAGCGGAACGCTGGGAGCAAGTGGGGAAAAAAGCCCCGTGCCCATGGCTGAGAGTGATCCAAATCCCGATAGCTGTGAGTTCACAGCCTAACTGAGGTGGGGTCAGTGAACCAGGGAGGCTCTCATGCCTGGTTTTCTCCATGCAGGAGGATGAGTGGATGCCACACTGACCGGTCCTGCCTTACCCTGGCATCTGCAAGTCTCTGCCTGTGCATCAACATGCAGACAGACAGACAGACAGTGGGATGACACTGAGTGGGGAATGGGAAGAGGTGGCAAAGTCATGGCTGTTGGACAGGGAGAAGAAGGGAGGTTTGTCTGTTCTGGGTAGCAGCACCTTTGCAGTACTGTATTAGTGGAGTCCACACCATGTAGGTCCTACATTACCCTCCAAAATTAATTACCAGTGCCTCTGCTGAAGATAAAACTGAAATCATATTTATTTTTGTGCTTACAGTCTAGTTGCCATGTAATTAAGTGCTACCATGTAATTAAAGAGGATTTAGAGGGTATTTATGCCCCACAATGCTCCATAATTGCAGTTAATTTCTCGTTTACAGCTTCTAAGCATCTCCAGTGCAGCTCCAGGAGCTGCCAGGGCAGGGACAATGGCCATCACGGGGCTTGGGAGCACAGTGCAGAGCTTTAGCACTAAAGGCTAGTATCTTAAAAGGTCTATCTTCATCCAAAAACCTTTCTTCAGAAAGTTAAACTCTCCCCAGGCACAGGGCAGGAGTGATGACCCCAGGAGCATCGTTATGGACAAATGGAGTGAGAACAGCAGCAGGAGCTATCCCAGCCTCTGTCCCCAGCTCTCCCTGGTAAAACTCCTTTAACTCCCAGAGACACCATGTAAGGATGAAACAAACCCTTCTGCAACATGCAGGCCTGCTGAGGGGGATTTATTTCATAGCTCAGTGTGAATAAATATAAGGTGTGAAGTGTAGGATGTGAGGGCTTTTCACGGGCAGGAAGTCCCGAAGGACCGGGCTGTCCCGGCAGCAGGGCAGCTGAGGCCATCTCCAACAGACATCAGATCTTGGTGCTCAGAGGGCCAGGCTGCCAAGTACTCACCTGTCACCACTCAAAACACACATCCAGCCTCACAAGTTGGTGTGGAAGAGCTCAGTGTTAGCAGGCAGCAGCTCCCATGACAAGCCGGGATTTCAGGCACCACCAGACCAGGGTGTTACATACAGACCCAGAGGGGAACGGGTCACCTTCCTGCAGGACACTGGACACTATGAGTGTCCATAGGTCTTTATATTTGTGTTGGAGAAGAGAGGAAAGCCTTTAACCATGAGCCATCCTGTGCCACAGCATGCGTTTGCAGCCCGTGCTGCATCCCAGCGTCACCCACGGAGCGCTGGGGCGGACAACAGTGAAGAGGGACAGGCAGTGGCCACACCGAGCCCACTGCTAACAGCTTTCATTATGAAATTGGGCACCCACCTCGGTCTTCAGTATAGAATTAGGTGCCCACCTTTGCAAGCCAGTCACAGAAGCAAATTTTGCACTGAGGAAGTATTCTTTTGTGGAATGTGGTTAAACACAGTTGGTTTGAATGGGGAGCTGATAACGTACCTGTGAATATATGTATACAAATGAAGACAACACCAAAATGTGCTCTTTAAAATGCTGGGATAGGCTCAGATTAGAGCTGTCACTCTTGCTAAAACAAGACTTAACCTGGTGATTCTCAGGCTTCGCAGGGGAGTGGGCAGGAGGCAGCTGTTGAGGTGACGTGAAGCCAGACATGCTGGATCCAGGCTCTTAATGTGAAAATAAAAGGAGATTCCCCCCAAAACCTCTGCACTAAGCTACTGCTTGCTTTTCTGTGGGAGTTTATAGAGGCTATTGATGTATTCCATGGCAATTCAATAAAAGAATATGCAATGAAAGCAAGACATAACACAGAGGTGTGAGTGAGTTTTTAAACTGGCAGAATTTGCAGTCAGTTGGGAGAGCTATAGATTTCTTCTTCCGCATAGAGTTAGGGAAAACTGGTAAAAGCATCCAAGTATTTCATCCTTAAACATGTCATTGGTCAGCAGGGTGAAAATCATTCCCTCTCTGAGGGCTGCTTGGTGACAGCATGGAATGGAAATGGAAACACTCAGTTGTGTTTCTCTGGCATGGTGCAGGTTTCCTTGTTGGTCCTCAGCTCCGGCCCCATGAGTCCATGGGATCTGGCCTTCAAGCAACCACTGTTACAGGGGATGGTTTGCTCCTCTAAGCACCTCCACCTCCTTTAATTTCCCAAAAATCCTGCAACAGGCTGTGTTGAGAGGGGCGATAAGGATTGCAATTACGCAGAGGGTGCAGAAGGAGTTGATATGGGAGAGGGCTTCATTTGACTTGCACGTAGCAAGGGCCTTCACTCTGCCCATGGAATTAATGCAATGAAAACCTTTTTAAAGAGAGGACCTTCACTCTGCCCATGGAATTAATGCAATGAAAACCTTTTTAAACTGACAAATTACACATCAGGAGATCAGTAAGAACTGGGTGCCAGTGCTCAGAAAGCTGCAGGAGGGAATCGGTCTGCAGGACATGCTGCATCTCTGCATCTGCTCAGGAGGATCCTACTGGTGCAGACCAGTCTTGTGACACCAAATTTGCAGCAGTTTCAGCTGCTGGGGAGCTGACCCAATTATTTCCACTGTTTCTTCCTTAGCAGCTGCTGCAACACAAGTTCTTTCCAGTGGGACAGGAAAATCACAAGAGTTTCTTGCTGAATCACAAAGCAAAGCAAAAGCAAGGCACTCACCATAGGGTCTGAGAATCCTAGAGTCTTTTGGGTTGGAAAAGACCTCGAAGATCAAGGTCCAACCATTAATTTGGCACTGCCAAGCCCACAACTAAACTATGTCCCCAGGTGCCATATATACAAGTTTTTCAAAATCCTTCCAAGGATGGTGATTCACCACTTGCCTGGGTGCCAGTGCTTGACAGCCTTGTGTGCCTTGCCATGCACACATCCTCACCTGCCATGGCTGATGTCACGGCACCCAGGAGAGATTTCAGTGTCAGGCCAGTAATGATGCTGATGGATGGGAACGATGAGTTGCCCTAAACCAGCGAGTACTGCAGCCTCACTTTAGAGATCCCAAAAAACTCCAGAGTTGGCATTCAGAGCTTGCAATGCAATCCACATCAGTTTTCCAGCTGTGTGATCAACTTGGAATGGAAAGTCTAAGGCTGGGAAGCCAGTCAGGGATACCATGGAGCTGAATTTCCTTCCCAGTGAAGAGGAAAGCTGCCTGGGCTGCATCTTGCCGTACCATGGAACAGGCACCATCTGCACTAAGGGCTTGGTTATCTCCAGGGTGGTTTTGGCAGCCTTGAAAGCCATCCATCAGTGGGTGCTTTTGGCTTATGGAAAACCTGCAAGACACTTTTCAACATAAAAGTCCAAATAATACCCTCAGAGGCGTCCCACATCACCGTACCCTGGGGTCACTCCCACCTTTTACAGCAGTGGGAGCAAATCCAGCACAGAGGTCCAGCTCCTGGCAGCTGTGCTCCAGCAGGGAACACATCACAGCTCCAGTCACACGGCTCTGGGACTGGGGGTGCTGGCAAAGACCTGCTGGCTTCTGCCATGCTGAGGAAGCAGGCAGCAAACTCTCTTTCTTGATGGTTTGTTGGTCAGCATCAAGGATGACCAAGGGCCTGAACTCCAAAGAAATCGGATTTTCCACCTGATTTTCTGATTTGGTCACCTGCACCAAACAGCAGGGCTTGGGGTTTGTCTGGTGTTCGGAGAAAGGGAATGCAGTCAATGTACATAAATATGTATACACACATACACATCTCTATATGCTCTGGGTAGATTAAAAGGTTTCTCACTCAAAATGTTCACTTCATTTTCACATCTTTAGTGACTTCAAAAACATTTTAATACACAATATCTGGCTGAAGAAACAGATATCTTCCTTTCTCAAGCATCTTCGCAGGCTACGTTTAACTTTTTTTTTTAACCAAAGCAATTCAGCAAAACTGCCATGAAAATAGAAATATTGTTGGACCAAATACTAAAATTATCCCCACAAAATGCCAGAGACAAAACTGCTGGCATTATACCCGTTGTGCAGATCTGATGTCTCTGCACCCATCCTGCAGCAGCCCCTGGGGCACGGTTTGCATTTGTACATTCGCATTGCTCAGTTATAAAAACGGGGCTGCAGATGCTGCTGGGGGAGCCGGTGCTGCATTTTGGGGGGGTGCTGTTCCCCCCCGTGCCCCAAACCACTGCCACACCATTAATGACTTCCTCGGCGCAGCTGCTCCGAGCATCCGCACACACAGGATCCCTTCTGCAGTCGTTCTCACAAAGCTGCTCCCACAGCTACAGCCCATCAGCAAAATGTAAAAATAACTGAAAATATATAATTAGGGTGGATGCACTGTGCATTTAATAGGGTTTTTATATTTCTTCCTTTGCTGGCCCATAAGGCACAAATCCTGCATGGAGAGAGGCTGATGGGGAGGGAGAGAGAGCTCTTTGCTGTGGTGTGTGTTTGGCAAAACCCTCAAATATTTTTCTCAGTTTTATATTGTCTGTATTTTTTATTGAGCGCTACAGAGAAATTGCAGCAGATTGATTCTTTCACAGCTCCCCAAAGTTGAAATGCTTTGGAGCCAAAAGCTCAATGCCTGCCAAACTTCATAATTAACTGTAATAAGTCTTTAATTTGAACTTTAATTTGAACACTTATGGTTCAGGGGGATTGTAGGGAAAAAAAAAAAAAAGAAAAAACAGAAACAAAAAAAAAGCAAAACAAACCAAAGGTAACCAGTTCTGGTAAAATACAGAAGCAGCCCCAAGCTTGTGCTGCACCAGAGGCAACTGGAGATCAGCTGTCCTATCCTGGACACTCAGCAGTTACACAGAGGCCGCCTAGCGCTGGAGAGGCATTGTCCCAGTCCAGCAGAAAGTGAAGGAGAAGGACATTAACATCAGACACCAGGAAAGTGACGGGCTCAAAGGTGCCTTCACTGCCCTGGATGGGAGGTTTTCCAAGGCCACCTCTAGGGATGAAGGGATCAAAGCCATCAAGAAGGCCACCAGCTGGGAGTTTTATCTGAACTTGGGGACAACAAAGGCATAATTTAAAAAAAAAGACTAAAAGCAACCTAGATAAATTTGGTGTAATGCAACCAATTTTACACATTAAATGACCACAGAAATTGGCTTCTTTTCCTTGAGAAGGAAGGAGAAAAAATACATAGTCCTGGATCTGTTCCCCCAGTCAATGGTTTTTAATGGTTCTGTCACTGCAACGTGAGCTGGACTGGGAAGCATCAGGAGCACAGGAAATGAGGAACCCAAAGGAGGAATGTTCATGCAACTTCTCTTCCCAGGTAGACACGACTCAAGCTGTCAGACTGCTCATGCAGCCCCAGAGCTCTCCCAGCCCACCCTGGCTGAGCTCACCATGATGGGTCCTTTAGGGAAAAGCAAACTGTTGACATGAGGAGCAGGAGACAGAGCAGGATCAGATAGGGAATGAAGGTGACAGAGCTCAGGAATGCATTCACAAATTTGGCAGCATTTCAAGCTGTCAGCCCAAGCTTCTGGGAAGAAGCTGAGAATTAATAAGGATATATGGCCTGCTCTGGGGTGGAGGACAGCAAGGAGCATCCACCTGACCTGTGGATTCAGCCTGGTTTGAGCCGGGGTCAGCCTGAACCATGGTGACTTTTCACCATTTCACAACTAAGAGCCCAACCAGTGACATTATGAGGAATCTCCCTGGCATCATGGCCCAGGGATGCCAACACTCCCACAGCATCATGCCCTGCCTCAGGGGCAGGAGGGGGATGCTGTGACTTGCCGCTCAGAACCCAGAGCTGGGCAGCTGTAATGAATGTACTGATAAAGAGATTCCGATCAATAAGCCTGGCAGTTTCTACCAGCAAATGAATGGCTTTCGGTCTGTGGGTTACAGAGTCGTTAACTACCCAACTGCCCTGCTCACTGCCATTAGCGAGCAATCTCCGTGTGTATCTGCTCACCCTGCTTTATTCACCATCCATCTCCCACTCCCTCATTCCTGCATCCACACGGAACGCTTCTCCCCCGCCCCGGCTGTGCTCTCAAACGGGCTCTGACGTCTCTCTTGAGGCAGGCTGGGTCCGAAGAGGGGGAGAGGAAGGATTTCATTTCCCCGTGTCTAAGCTGCTCCTGTAATCCTGCAAGGAGTCTTCCTTTGAAGCACTGGCCCGACTCGGAGCAGCTGGCTCATGGCCACAATTACTTCCACTCCGAGCACACACAAAAAGCCAAGCAAGAGGCCAAGGAGGGGGTACTGAGATTTGAACACCAGCGACTCAGTCAAAGGCAGCCGGTGCTCATTAGTCCCTGTGCCTTCCCCTGTCACGGCCGCCCCATTATGCCGGGACAAGAAGTCTCTCCGGGGGTCAGCTGGGGCCACCCAGGAGCCAGTGGAGAGCCCAGAAGGCAGAGGAGAACTTGAGGGAGTCAGGGTCTGAGAATGCAGCCCCAAATTGCCCCTTACAGAGCCTGTCTTCTGTGAGCACGGTCAGAGCCACCCCAGTGCAGAGTTATTTCCATTTTTCTTGCTTTTCCTAAAACGGGGGGAAAAAAGGAGAGCCTACCAAAGGAGTCCCAGGTGTTGCTGGAGAGAAACCAGCAAACACATTTTCATTCAGCAGCAGGGGTAATGGGGGAGGCAGGGATGTTCCCCAGGGAGCTGGAGAGGAGCTCCAGAGCAGGAGAGCCATTAGAAGCAAGAGACAGCAATTGCTCAAGGTTATGGCATTGGCAGAGGGTGGCAAAGTAAGATGTGGTAAGTGGCCCAGAGATGAGTATTTGGTGCTTTGATAGTACCAGATTAACTTTCCTACCAAAAGAAAGCAGTAGCAACAAGAATCTGTCTTTGCACTGCTCAAGGGCTATGACAAGGTCTTCCTGCCAGCCACGGGTTCTATTCAGGGTTGATTTAGGCTCCACCAAAGCCAGCAGGACTGCATGTGGGTCAAGTCAGCCCCACACATGCCTTAGATAACTGCCAAGAAGGATTTGCCTCTCTATGCTGAGCATAATTTCGAGGCTAACACCAACCATGCTCTTTTGCTTCTGTGTTCCCAGATCCTCCCCACTCTTGGCTGACCAAGACTGGCTTGGAAGGCTCTTCCCTCTCCCAGGAAAATGGGGACTGACGGTGAAAACCCGATCCTGAGGAACGTGCTCATCAGCTTCAACTTGCTTCTGCTGGGCGCTGTCCTCAAGCCTTTTGAGTGCCGGCTGGAGGGGACAACAGAGCCGGCGGAGAGGACAGCGGTGGATGAGGCAGGTGGCCTCGCCAACTGCAGCCCACCTATCAAAGAGCAGCCCATGGTCTTCCACCACGTCTACAACATCAACATCCCGCTGGACAGCTGCTGCTCATCCATGTTCAAGTCTTCGGCCGAGGAGGTGAGTTCAGAAGACGACCGGCTGGCAGAGTACACGGAGCAGACCTCCGACAGCGAGAGCCAGGTCACCTTCACCCACAGGATAAACATGCCCAAGCAGGCCTGCAAGTGCTCCACCTCCCTCCCATCCCTGCAGGAGCTGCTGAGCAGGATTGAGATGCTGGAGAGGGAGGTCTCCATCCTCCGGGACCAATGCACCTCCAATTGCTGCCAAGAAAATGCAGCCACAGGTAGTAACGCCATCCTGTTAGCTCTTGCTGGGGACTGAGGGCTTGAGCAAAAGGCAGGAGAAATAATACAAAACCTGATGGTGCCACTCAGAGTGGTGACAGAGGAAAACCAATGTTCACCCATGATTGGGGCTGTGGCTTTAGTGAAAAAACTTAGCTTAAGTCCTCTAAGCCAGGAAAATTCCTGGGAGGGCTTTGGTCACTTGAGTGCCCATGCCCCACTCACTGCAAAGTGGAGAGAGCTGGACCCCCTTCACAGATGAAATTACAGCTGGTTAGGGGTGAGCAGGGGGATCATCCAACTCTGCAGTCCTTCCAACACTCTCAGACATCTGCCACTGCTTGTGGGACAGGGAGCAGAGATGGAGCTGCTGCTCTCCTGAGCTGTCCCTGGGCTGAAGGCAGGCCCATGGGAGTTGGCAAAAAGCCCCTTCATCTTGTCTGTAGAGGGAGTGAACACATCTGAAAAGCTGAGTTTAAAAAAAAAAGGATTAAAAATGACAAAAAATACATGAAAGATGCAAACAAAACCTATTAAAAAGGCACAAAACCATCAACATGATATTTCATCTGAATAAAAAGATGTGCTTTTGTGGAGACCTCCACGAGGTCTCATCAGGGTTACTCCATTAAAGGCAGCCCCTCATCTCACCTCAGCTGTCCCTCAGGGTCAGGAAAGCAGCATTCAGCTGAAATGAGATGGGTCAGGAAGGGTTGGGCTAGCAGCTGCATTTCCACGGTACAGGAGCCAGCATCCTGACAGTTGTCCTTGTCTCGAGGAAGAGGGGCTGTCTCAAAGGGCATCCATCCCAAACGCAGCCCAGCCCTGCTTGTGGCTTCAATGCACCAGGGCTCCTTACAGGGAAGAAAACACTAAGCAAGGAGAACCACCCAGGGCATCTTTCCAGGAGAAAACTGCTTTTCACACCAAGAACAGCAACAGGAAGGAAGAGAAATTAAAAGCAACCCTTTTACCTCCGGTACTCACTGCATTTTTTTTGAAGTGTTGCAGCTATTGGTGTGATTTCTCCAGTGGTACCCCAACACCACTATGTGTAGGACACATTAAAATGAAATGGGTGCAACCAGTGCTCAGGTCAAGAGTTCCAACAAATGTGTGTTGGTCAGGGAGAGAGAAACAAGGATGGACACACAGCGCCTGCATCCCTCCCAATGCCACATTCAACAGCTGCATTAATAACTAAGACAAAACAGAAAACACCAGTCTGTGCACAGTGAGGGTTAAAATCATGTAGGAAGTGCTATGGGAAAAACCTGGTTTAAAAGAATTAATTTGAAACTCTGATGGGCCTATTTGGGTTACTTGCAACACACGCAGACAGTCCCATTAAACATTCATCACTTAGTGGAGTCCCCACTCCCATCACAGATGCGCCGAGCTAAAACTGGAGTAATTTCATTTCTTTTTACCAGAGTTGCTTTCAATTCACTGCACTGCACAGGAGATCAGGATCCCTACCCCACCACCCGAGGCATTTCCCCGAGGAAAGCCTCTTTCTTCCAGCACACTTACAAGCATCCTCTCTCATCTTTTGATAACTTAACTGGAGGCTGAGATCTGAAGAGATCCTGACTGGCATTCCCAGTATTCGCAGTTTGGATGGGAATTGTCATGCAAAGTAACCCAAATGGGTCTGTCTGGCACAGCGTGTAACTGAGCTGCTTTTACCTGAGCATCTGCTACATTCCCCATCAGAAGAGCTGCTCAGAAAGGTCAGCTAGGATGGAAACTTCAGCTGGGGACAGAGTCCTGGGGCTTGGGGGTCTTTGGGGTGCAAAGGTTTCCCACGGTTTGAAGGAAGCACAGAAAGTGCTTCTGTTCTTCCTTGGTTCACATGAGGAAAAGCAGTAAAAATCAGCAAGGAAAAATTAGCCTGCCTGGGATAAACCCTTAGCGGGAGCAATGGCTCTGTTTTGGGGCAAAACAGGGGAGCATGAGCAATGTCAGTGGCTGGTGCCTTCATCCCCATGCAACCCTCCTCATCCCAGAGCATCCTGTGCAAGGCTGCCAGGTGAAGAGGGGGCATTGGAGGTGCTGGCCACAGAGCCCATGTGCTTTCCCTGCTTCTCCATAACTCAGGGTGCCCAAAGCCAACAGCTCTGCCTTAATCAGGTTCACCAGGACAGGGATGAAGATGATGCCTCTGGGTACATACCTACTTCTTATAGGAGAGAGAGAGAGCAGAGAGGGATCTCTCCTCTATAAAAAGGAGAAGTGGGTAGATGTGAGACCAGAGGAGTCATTGCTGGTGCAGAGGGTTTGGTCAAGGAAGGTTTTTTTCCAGTAAGAGGTCTAGGGAAGTTCCTATCGACTGAGTGCTGAGCTGGAGAGAAGCCAAAGGGATCACCTGCCCCACCACAAGGCTGATGGCACCCATAGTTATGGAGACCCTGGTCCCTAGGGAAAGATCCACCCAAACCCCACCATGACCCCGTATCACCGATTCTTCCCCTTTCAGCCCTAAAAGCCATCAGTTCCCCAGAGCTGGGCGTGCTTAGAAGGAGGACTATCCCCTCCCTTGCCCCACACCTGCCCCCTTTCTCCAGCCCAGCAGAGGGCTGAACTGAGACCAAAACTGGCCTTTTTCCACCTCCCACCCGGCGGGTTCTGACCCTCGGTCCTGCATCCTTGCAGGGCAGCTGGATTACATCCCGCAGTGCAGCGGCCACGGGAATTTCAGCCTGGAGTCGTGCAGCTGCGTGTGCATGGAGGGCTGGGCAGGCAGCAACTGCTCCGAGCCGCGCTGCCCCCGGGGCTGCTCCAGCCGCGGCGTCTGCCTGGAGGGCCAGTGCATCTGCGACAACGACTACGGCGGCGAGGACTGCTCGCAGCTCCGCTGCCCCGCCGGCTGCGGCTCCCGCGGCCTCTGCGTGGACGGCGAGTGCGTGTGCGAGGAGGGTTTCACCGGCGAGGACTGCTCCGAGCTGCGCTGCCCCCGCGACTGCTCGGGCCGGGGCCGCTGCGTGAACGGCACCTGCGTGTGCCAGGAGGGCTTCGCCGGCGAGGACTGCGCCAGGCTGCACTGCCCCAGCGCCTGCAGCGGCCGGGGGCTCTGCCGGGACGGGCTCTGCGTCTGCGAGCGAGGCTATGAAGGGCAGGACTGCTCAGCAGGTAGAGGGGGGGATGCGTGAGCAGAGCCAGACTTGAGCGTGTAAGCAAGAGTGCCAAGGTGCCCAGAGTCCCATAGCAGCACCGTGAAGCCTGGGAGAAATCCAAACCCGGCAGAGCACATCACTTAGGACACGCTCAGGCCCCACAGTGTGGCTGCCTCCCTGCTATCCCTGTCCCCAAAGACACCGTGGACAAAAGTTTGGGAGGTGAGGAAAAAGCCAGTGAGGTTCATCCCAGCATGGGGGCTAAACCCTTAGTGCAACAGGTTCTCCTGAGCCTTTACCTTGCTACAGCTGTTAATACAACCACAGATAGCACATAACCCCCAGCCCATGTCCCACCAGCAGACCTACACAGCCTCCCACAGCAGTGGAAGAATATGCCACGCACACCCTGACACTCTCCTTACCTCTGCCCTTCTCACCAGTGTCTCCTCCTGAAAACCTGCGGGTGACGGGGATCAGCGACAGCTCCATCGAGCTGGCTTGGGACAGCCCCGGGGCAGCCACTGAGTACGTCATCTCGTACCAGCCTGCACTGCCAGGGGGCACCCAGCTCCAGCAGAGGGTGCCTGGGGACTGGAGCAGCATCACCATCACGGATCTGGAGCCGGGTGTTGCCTACAATGTCAGCATCTACGCAGTCATCAGTGACGTCTTCAGCGTCCCCGTTACCTCCAAGGTGGTGACCAGTAAGTATCCTACTGCCCTTGTCGTTTGCTACCCGTGTATCCAGAGGGGATGCTCAAGCTGGCTCCCTTTTTTCCATAGAAAACCTTCTAGCAGCAGAAACCTGAGCCTTGAAAAAAACCAAAACATCTGTATAGGGATATAGGAAAGGAGGAAATGTGTCCATCCTCTTCAGAAAGACTCAGTTTGGATGAAAACCTGGATGTCTAAAAAGAAGAAAAAGCTTTCAGAGTTTGATTTAAGCCCCCAGAATGTGGCCCAAAACATTACATTTTTTTTTCCTCGGAGAAAATACTACAATATAACATGGAAGGTTCTCCTCCCACTCCTGAAGGGATGATCCCCATGATAACTCCCCATGATATGGGGATAGTGCAGCAAGAGGGGATGCTGCTGTGCATCAGGAGAAACACAGACCCGACCAGGACCATGATGCACAGAGGAAAATAGGAGTATCAAGCTGTAATGCCAAACTCCAGGAAGGTTTCTTGGAGACTGAGGATACAGAGGGCAGGGAGAAACCAGAAACTATCCAGAGACCCCTTTGCAACCCCATCATTCACTCTGTTCACACCATAGTGCAGTGGGATGCCTCAGTGTCCAAAGGCCCAGGCCTTTCCCTCTTTTCCCTCCAACCCACGTGGAGTGGGGACAAAGGAATTTTGCTAACAGTCACCAAAAGGTTCCCTGTTTTCATTGCCCAGATAACAAAACACCCACAGGGAGCAGGGTGGGGACTGACAGCGTGCACACTCCCACCCCACTCTGCTCACCACCCCCTGCTCCCTTCCAGACCTCGCCACGCCGCAGGGGCTGAAGTTCAAGACCATCACAGAGACGACGGCAGAGGTGCAGTGGGAGCCCTTCTCCTTCCCCTTCGATGGCTGGGAGATCAGCTTCATTCCCAAGGTACTGCTGCCACACTCATGGCATTGCAGGGTCACCCTGAAAGCACTGAGTGGATCCTAAATACCAGTTTCCAGTTATCCCCTTCCCAAAATACCCAGCCTGTGTTTGCCATTTGTGTGCTGCACATCAGCCTCCCCAAACATTGCCAGCCTGTGTTTCCCCATTAGTTTTTGTGTCAAGCCATACATGTCCTCAAAGAAATTTCCCCAAAAAAATCCAGTGATGGGAAAAAAACCTTCCAGCCTCACTGCCTCTTGTTGCACCCTCTTTTTTCCTTCCATCTCCTTTGCAATGACTTTCTCCTCCTCCTCCTCCTTGCCCTGCTCTCTACATGCAGCTCCCCAAAGCAGCCTGGATCAAACCGAGCAGCTGCTGGCTCTCAGACAACAACCTTCAACATCCCCGAGTCACACGCACAGCTAATTCCTGCCATGGAATTTTAATTGCAGTGACAAACAGGTAGAAATTGTGCCAGAAAAGATGAAAGGATAAAAATGTTGCCCTAAATACCCCATCTTTTCTGTGCGCAGCAACAAAAATTGTACATCAAGTATTTAATCTATATTCATAATTTCTACGCCATTTAGCCATAAGTATAGCTTCAATTGTATATGGAGCCTCTTGACGAGAGCATTCAAGCCCCAGCAGTACAAGAAATGCTGATTAAGGGCTCAATTATGATGTTTTCACTTGCACAAAACCTTCACTGGGATCAAAGGCAGCTCTGGGCAGCAGAGAACTGCAGAATTTGGCCCCAGAGTTTTAAATGCTCTTAACTATGAAGTATCATTGCACAGCACAAAGCAAGGGCCCAATTGCCTTAAATAACTCAATTCTCTCATTTCCAAAGAGTTGCTGGAAGATTCTTGATGCAATGTTGGCTACATTCACATGCAAATTGTGTCAGAAGTTGAAGCTCAGGTAGTGCAGGTATAAACCCTGGGATAATTTTCAGTCACCATCAGGATTAAAGCTGAAAAATATAGCAATATCAGAGAAAAGCTTTTGGTAGGAAAAAATAGCTCTTTTAAACATTTCAGTGTTACTCAGGAATTAAGCTGGACAGCATCCCCCTGAAGCAGATAAATGCAGACCATTGGTTCTCTTTTCCATTTTTAAGCTTACACTTAAAAATACATGGAAACATTTTGGGATTTAAAGGCAGATAAGATGTAAAAGGATGGCTGTTCCTGGATGCAGGGTCTTGGGCAGGGAAGGGATGTAGCTCACTGGGCTTTAAAGTTCTTAAACCCATGAGTCAAGACATAAAGTCACAGTCACACTGCTGCCCATCAGCTGCCAAAATTGGCCTCTCTTGGGTCTCCATCATTGGCTTTTCCCCTAAAATTAGGCAGAGGTGCTGTGTCCTTTACTGCCCTGCAATCAGCACTTCTTGGACATATGCCAAAACATTGCTACACCTCTAACAAACCCAAAACCTATTCCCAAAGGCTAAAACCAACAGTTATAACTGCAGCATCACAACCTCTGTGAGAAAAACTGACCTCCCTGTCTTCCCAAAAACTGGGTGAGAAGATGCTGATTTGGTCCTCAGCAGCCCAAGGAGGATGCCTGCAGCTTGCTGCAGAGCAAGTCTCCTTCCATGGTCTCCACGATGCTCTCACCCCCACAAAAGCTGGGTCAGGCAGGACTGCCCATCTGCTGCCTGCACTGGGGATGGGGTGGGAAAAAGACAAAGAGAAGACAGATTTAGCAAAGAAAATTAGGAAAGGTAAAATGGCAATTGATGGCTAAAATGGAAGATTTCCTGTTTAATGAGAAAAGAGATGAATGTGAATTGAGAGGTATGTGCAAAGATTTGTTTAACATGTTATTAGTGAAGACAGCAGCAAGAAAAGATCCTTTGTCCAAACACTGGCAGGAAAGGTGGCATGTGCAGTTGTTTAAAGCCTTACAGTTTTTCAGGGCAAAACTGCAAGGTATAAATGAGTGTAATAAAGATGGTTAAAAAGCAGGGGATGGCAAAATAAAGACCTCACAGCTTCATACCGACACATCAACAACAGAAGGCTCCTGAAGAGCAGGGAAAACAAGTCTAGCTAAGGCTTTGGTTTTATCATCTTTCCTCTTCTGGAGAACAGCAGAGGCACAAATGACAAAACACAGAAGCTGGGGAGGGAGGAGGGATGGGCAGGATTTTGCAGCCCAACAACATGAGTGCTCCACACTTGGTGGGTGAAGTTTTCTGCACCTCCGTGGTGGGACGTGCCAAGGTGACAACGTGATTTGGGGATGCAGAGCGGGCTGTGGAAGGATGCAACGTGGGGGGCACCTCCTCTCCATGCATCGGTCCCTCCCTAAAACACCAGTTTGTGGGGGAGGGTTAATGCTTATTTCATTCCCTGACAGAATAATGAGGGTGGTGTGATCGCCCAGCTCCCCAGCACCGTCACCACCTTCAACCAGACGGGGCTGAAGCCGGGGGAGGAGTACACCGTCACCGTAGTGGCCCTGAAGGAACAAGCCAGGAGCCCTCCCACCTCCGACAGCGTCTCAACCCGTGAGTGAGCCTGGCCTGGGGGCAGCACAACAGTGCCAGGGCTTGGTCCCAAAAATGAAGTCCCATCAGCAAGAGCAGCTGGCACTGCATGGGCAGGGATGAAACTAGCAGCACCCAGGTGCCCAAACATTGCAGCAACAGCTTCTCCATGCAGTATTTTGTCCCTGTCTCTCCTAAATTGCCACAAGTGCAGAAACCGTGGCGAGGTTAATGGGGTTGGGCATGAAGACTCACTTCTGCTTTTATTATATATCTGGATAAATTCTTCTTCTCTGCTAATCTCACATTTTGGAGGCTGGATGCCCTCAAGAAATACATCTACAAATGTATTACTTACTCATATATTACAGATTAAAACTCCCACCTGCTTTTGTGCCACTATATGCCCTCAACTCCCACCTATTCAGGCAAATCAGGGAGCCAGGAGCAACAGCACGTCTCCTCCTAACCAGTTGGTTTGCCCAGTCACTGGTGCATCCTGTAGACCAGAGAAAATTCAACTGGGTCTTCTTGCTGAAGGAGATGCAGTGATGGGCAGAGCTCACGGGGGAGAAGAGGCTTTTCACACCCGATCTGTTGCAGTCTGCCTTGAAAGCCAGGCAGACGTCTACTCCCTCCATCGGAGCTGTTCCGAAAGGAAACAGCACTTAAATAGCTGCCGGAGCGTTGTAACAAGGTGCTGCTAATTTGAGGCAGCGGTGAGAGCGAAGGGAAGGTCCCTCCACCAGCAGCAGTTTGTTGCAGGTCTGAGCTTCCCCAGCGCAGTCCTCTCCTCCCGCTTTGCCTCCGCGTTCAGCTCGACGTGGCCTAATAGAGACATCTCCTGGTCAAGCCCGAAACTTCCTTTCCGTGGGAAGTCAGCAAAAATAGAGGCTGGTACTCCAAAATCAAGGGCTGACCTCTGCAGGGAGTGCAGGTGGAGCAGTGGGCTCCCAGATCTCTGCTCCATGAAGGCATCCCTGTGTTGGCATGTCTGCCTTCCTCTGCAGCACCCCCAGAGCTTTATCCCCATCACCCTCATTCTTCCTCAACACCTTGTGCCAGGATCAAGCAAGCAAAGGCATGGTTTCATGCCACACAGCTCAGGAGATGTGGATCACCTGGATGACTGGACAACATGAAGTAGTTGGAGATTGAGGGTATGCATGACGTGGTCCTGGCCAAGCTGGACAGCCAGCTCTTACCTAAACACTGGGCTTTCCAGCTATGCTCCCTCCTCCTTTGCTGTTTTGCCCCCAGACCTCACCCCACTGCTCCAAATTCCCCCGTGTCTTTTTCTAACCCTCCCTGGTCCTTTCCACCCCTGCCCACATGCCTGTCCCCCAGAACTTCCAACCCTGAGGTGCAGCATTCTGCAGACTTTTATTATATACTGTCATTTTCTGATCTCTGCAGTATATTAGGTATATGTAGATGTGGTGTAGTCTGAATTACAGAACCACAGTGGGCTGTTTCACCCACCTTGTGTTCATGTAAGTGGTAAAACGGGCTGCCCAGCAGGCTTCGTGTGTGAGCGCTGCCATGGCACAGGAGCGATGGTGAGGCTTGGCTCCATCCATCCCTCCATCCATCCATCCATCCATCCATCTTCCATTCATCCATTCATCCATCTATCCATCCATTCATCCATCTATCCATCCATTCATCCATCCATCCATTCATCCATCCATCCCTCCCTCCATCCCTCCATCCATCCATCTATCCATCCATCCATCTATCCATCCATTCATCCATCCATCCCTCCCTCCATCCATCCCTCCCTCCCTCCCTCCCTCCATCCATGTAGTGGTTAAGTCCTGCTGGACTCAAAGCGCCCATCAGCCAGGCTTGAGCCCAGGATGTCCAAAGGTTGAGTGCTGGAGGATGTGGAGGAAGGAAGGGCCCAGATCTCTGCCAAAAAAATCAGAAATGTCCAAAAGAGTCTCCCAGTAGATCCCTGGTATGAATTTAGCTAAAAGCCTTTTATCTGAGAGGTTTTGTTGGACACTCACCATAGCCCCACACCCAGCTAGTTATGAAGATTCACCAGAGCAGTTGCATTTTCTCCTCTCTTCCCACTGCTAAGACACCAACAGCTTTGTGAGCCGATCTCTCAGTTTAAGGACAAACCAGGAGCTGGCACCAAAGCAGGAACATTTCTAGAGACATTCCTCAGTTCTCAATGCTTGGATCTTGTCCTTGGCCCCACGTTATTTAACACATTGTCAACACCTTTCAAAAGACATAATACTGTTGCTGATAAATTTTACCAATGATGGAAAGGCTCAGAAAAGAGTAAATTGACTGGAAGATCATCAGTAAAAGTTGTTTGGATAGTCCAAAGAGTTGAGCACAAAGGAAAATTACATGTTTTTCAATGCAAAAGTACAAGCAGCTAAGAGCAACGAAAGTGTGTTGCACTTAGATATAGCAGTTTTGTATCCTGGGAAGTACTGCCTTAAAAAGCCTAGGAGGAATTATTGCCAGCAACCAGCTCAAGAGAAGGGCATGAGCTGCATTAAAGCTGTAATGGGTGTCAGTGAGAGAGCTGCTGGGTCCTGCTCTGGTGTCTACAGAAAGTGGAGAGGGTTCAGGAAAGAGCCAGGAAATTGGGACAAGGGACTGGGAACCCACGAGGACCAAACTCCCTAAGTACCTTGGGGTCAGGGTCATGTCTCTCGCCCATGCCACCTCTCTCCCTTGTCCCCAAATACTAATTCCAGCCACTCTGAAGGTCAGGTTGATGCATCCCTGAAGCTTGGTGTCCCCAGAGCTTCCACCTTTCCCCGTCCAACTCTCCCAAAATAACAGGTGCCCATTTCCCCCCCTCCTCCGCAGTCATCGATGGCCCGACGCAGATCCTGGTGCGGGACGTCTCCGACACGGTGGCCTTCGTGGAGTGGACGCCGCCGCGCGCCAAGGTGGACGCCATCCTGCTGAAGTACGGGCTGGCGGACGGGGAGGGCGGGAGGACCACCTTCCGCCTGCAGCCCCCCCTCAGCCAGTACTCCCTGCAGGCCCTGCGCCCCGGCGCCCGCTACCACCTCGCCGTCAGCGCCCTGCGGGGTGCCAACGAGAGCCGGCCAGCCCTCGCCCAGTTCACCACAGGTAGCTAGCTGGCCTTGCTGGGAGAACTGGCGCGAATTTTTGAGCCTCTGGCAAGAACGGGCAGATGGCTTGCTGCCATCTGCAGATGGGCTGTCCTGCAGCGAGGACATATCCAGAGAACAACTGAGGGGTTTTTGCATCTGGGGTTTAGTGGTACCTGGTTTTCCCCTGGTATGAGTGAGCTGGGGTTTAATGTGGTGTGCTAGGAGGAAGAAGTGGAATGAAAACACAGTGGTTAAGATGCAGGTATGAATGGAGACACCTGAGTGCAGGTGCCTTGCATCCCGTCACAGAGCAAGGCAGAGCAAATGATTCGGCTCACCCTAAAATACACACCCTAAAACTGCCCTCTGCCTCCCCACTGCTAGTGCCTACTCTTCTGTTTAGCTGCTAAACCTCCAGTGCAAAAGGTCCTCTTTATGACCTGTGCCCCACAGGGATGCTCAAATGGTCCCTAGGGCAGTCCAGGTGATCCCAGATGCCAGTGACAAGGCATGGATGGACTCAACCCCCCATATTTAGATGATAAACCCCAAGCCAACCCCATCTTGGCCATGTCTTGCTGCAGCATCAAGGCTGAACCTGCCTGGGGCATACATCCCCACCAGCTCCCGTGCCCGTTCAGACCCACAGCTTAGAACTCCAGAACTCAGCAGTTTACATCCCTAAGAGCGCCCATAGCTCAACACACAACTCTCAAAAGCACCAAAATGCTCAGCACAGGTCTGAATTCAAGGCGACCCTCGCTCCCACTCAGCATCAAGAGCCAAGGCAGGTGCCTTGACCAAGGAATCAGCAGCCAAGCAGCTGAAACCAGCACAGCCAGAAACATGGTTATCTTATTTTATATCTTCCCTGAACACCCTAACTGGTCAGTAAAACTTTAATGAATGCTAAGCCTGCAGATAGCTAACGGAGTTAATTTACCATGCCATAAAGGAGGATTCAGAGCGTGTATTCCCGTGCTGGTTTATGGTATATAAATTATTTGTCATGTTCATTACTGGGGGATATGAGGCTCCTGCTATAGTAACTGTGGTACGTGAATTGTGTGTCTACATATCTCTATAGATAAATATTTCGGACGAGATGCTTGCCCCAACCGATTTGCTGCATTGGCCTTCCTCGCTTTATTTTTAAAAGGCAACATAAAAAATACCCCCCCAAACTCAGATCCATCACCATTACCCACTGTCTGCTGGTGCCCAGCTCAAGCCTGTTGCTCACCAGAGGGGTTTATTGTACAAACCAGAGCAGATTCAGTACACAGACTCAGCAGCACTAATAAAGAAACCCTTTGGACAATGTCTGTGTTTGAATGAGCCTGTAAAGATGCTCAAGGTTTTCTTCTAAGAGCAGTTCAGGCCAATGCATGGCTACTACAGAGCCCTTTTCCCCTTACTCACAGTGCCTCAGTTTCTTTACTATGGGGGAAAAAGAGTTCTCTTTTTGAAACAACATGGAATTAGCTGCCAAACCAACTCACTGAGGATGCTGCGAGTGCCCCAGCATTTGCATCACTCTTCTGGGTGACATCTCCCAGTCTGTGCTGAGCAGGAGAGTGAGAGCAAATGTTCCAGCCCTTCCTGCCAGGACATCCCCTGGGGAGGAGGGACCGCGTGCGGGACCTCCCGGATGCCACCCGAGGTACCCCTCCGCCGCTGGCTCGCTGCAGGGCGCGTTCCCAGCGGTGAGACGGTGCCTCTCTCCCTTGTGTTGCGCAGAGATCGATGCCCCCAAGAACCTGCGGGTGGGCTCGCGGAGCCCCGCCAGCCTCGAGCTCTCCTGGGACAACAGCGAGGCCGAGGCGCACAGCTACAGGGTGGTCTACAGCACCCTGGCCGGGGAGCACTACCACGAGGTCCTGGTGCCGCGCGACACCGGCCCCACCACCCGGGCCACCCTCGCAGGTATGCGGGCACCCACGCGCCCTTCCTCCCCCCTCGTCCTCCTCCTCTCAAGCAGGCAGGGCAATGGAGAGCCCATAGCAGCAGCAATACTCAGTTGCCCTTATGCTGGCACGTGTTTGAGGTCGTTTTGGGGTTTATTATTTACCGGAGAGAAGGTTTTCCTTGGGATAGAGCTCATTTTCCCCTGCGTGGGTCTGGATACACCGCCAAGTAATGCACCTCCGGCAAGGATCTGTCCAGGTGGCAAACAGAGCTGGCAAGGAGCAAAGTGAGAAATGGGAAGAAGCTTGTTTAGGCTGATCTACAGGAAAATATTCTTTCACCCTCCTCTTTTTCGCTTGTTTGGAAAGAGCTTGTTTGGTGATGATGCCCCGTGGGCAGTGATGGGGAGCCAGGCTGCCCGAGTTTTTTGCCGTTTTCCAAATTGGGCTCAAAGCAGACCCAAATCTAGAGATACTATTTTTAAGCAAATCCTTTAAATGGTACATTATTCAGGCCAGCATAGGGGCTGCAAACACCACCCACCTCCCACTCAGGAAAGCCCCAAACACCTTATGCAGCAACACAATAAAGCACTATGTGAGATGTGGTTTCCTCGTTTTTCGACTAGAACTGCTTGCCTTATGGATTTGCTGCTCTGGTGGCATATTTTGAGCAAAGAAAAGACTTAATTATATGCAAAAATATCCTCTCCTGCATCTTAAAGCTCTTCAGTATGGCAGGACACGGGTTCTTCCATATTGACTCTCTGCCTTCCCAGGACTTTCAAGGGCTCAGGAATCTGCCATACGGAGTTACAGGAGAAAGTTCAGTGGGCAAGTCAAAAGTTAAGTTACAGGCACAGCAGCAGAGTCACAAGAAAGGCTGGAGGGCAGCAAGGCAATTAGAGCAGTTATCTTGAAAAATGCGGAACGCAGAAAGAAGAAAAACATTAGGGCTGGTTTCTTCTGTGCTCGTGATGAGGATGCGTGTGGAGAAGTGGGATGAGATCACACACTCAGTGCTGGACTTCTGCTACCTTTCCTTTAGGACATTTATTGGCTTTCTAGGTAAGAAGAAGCACTAAAAATGGGCCCAATCCCCCTCCCTGGGCGGAGGTACAACACTACCCCAGTGACACACACTGCAATGATATCCATGGCTTGATTTGAGCTTGCCTTGGAGTATATGGCAGCCTGAAGTCTCTTGTTTTTCTCATTAAATTAGAAAAGCTGCCAAGGCTCTGCCAGACTCAGGCAAAGCTGCAAGAAACCCCACCAGAGCAAGCTGCACAGATGCAGATTCCTAAGTCAGTTGCAGAGAGTGATTTTTGTATAGTGCCTCCATCATCACCCAAGTGCATTGCTTCCCGTTCCCAGGGTACTATGTAACAAACCAACCAATTTAAAAAAAATCTAGTCATAGCAGAAAATAACCAAAAAAACCATTCTGCTAGCAAAAAAAAAAAAAAAAAAACTGTTANAAAAAGCTATGATAGTCATAGTGTGGATGGCACATGAGCCTCTCTCATAGCTCTGTTAAGTACAGACAAGTCATGTCCTCCAGTCTTGTTGGACATGGTGCAAAACCCTTTGGGTTGTTTTTTCCAGCCACCCAGGACCTGGTGGGATCCATGGTATGAAAGCAACCAGCAATTCTTTCATCCAGTCTCATCTACCCGCAGTGAGGAATGGTACTGAGCAGAGTTTATCAAAGATTTAAGCTTAAAAGTGCAGCAAGCCTGGCCCTGACCCTTAGTCTCTTAAAAATCAGCATTTGCACAGAAAATACCATAATTTTGCTCTTCCCAAAAGAGCTGAGAGAGAAAAGGTTTATATCCTCCTGCTCATTGCTTCTTTCTCCTTCCCTTCTGCCAGGCTCTTCTTTCCAGAATACTTTTGACACTTACTGAGCAGGGCCAAGGGGGTCCATCTTCTCCCCATCACCCAGACTGCACTGTAGCAAGAGAAAAGCAGGGGAGAAGAGTGTCAGTTTCCTGACCTCTTGGGAAAGGTTTTGGTGGCTCCAGGGGATGCTGCCCCTGGGCAAGGCACGGTGAGGCTGAGCTGGAGAGTTTATGACTTTTTCTAACTTTGTGGGAAAGCTCATGAAGCACAGGGAAGAGGGGAATAAAGCCACCAGCAGCCAAGCAGAAGCGACAGGCAGAGGCAAGAGATACCCCATGGAGATAAAGCAGTGCAAGAGGAAAAGAGCTGGATGAGCTCAATTCCCAGGTTCCTTGAGAGAGGCACCTCAGGATATGTCCACCCCAAGGAACAGGGCTTGATTTGGCTCCCAGAAAGACTGCACCTTTCCCAGTTAATGTGCATTTCATTTATTCTGCATAATTTATTTCTCTCCAAGACACCAGCCCTGTGACAATATTTGATGTTGCATCATTTTGGAAGAAAATATAGCTACTTTATCGTTCCCATCTCAGCTCACGCACACAAGAGCTTCTGTCTCACTGCCAGCAATTACAGCAGACCTCAGCAACAGCATTTAAAAATGGCTCATTTCTGAGCTAAAATAATCCAAATTCCCTGTCCAAAGACATCCGCAGGGCTTTTTAAAAAGGCTCAGCTCTTCTGCAGTGTGCAGAGGAACTGCTGAGCTGTGGGACAGCTGCTAACCCCAGGGATGCTCTGGAGGGTCCTCCCCTGTCCCCACCTGTGGGAGGTGGAAGAAGGGGTCACACCCTGAGGTCACCCTGCCAGGTGCCGCTCTCAAACCCCTTCATGTTCTTTGCACTCCCTGGTAGATCTGGTGCCGGGAACGGAGTATGGCATTGGAATTTCAGCCGTGATGGACAGCCAGCAGAGTGTGCCAGCGACCATGAATGCCAGGACTGGTGAGTTTGGCCCCACTGCCTGCTCCAAGCACAGCTGGCTCCTATGGCTCAGATGCCCCCATAGGACAGTCCGTGCATGGGGACAAAGCTCTGCACCAACCCTCTCCCACAGAGCTTGACAGCCCCCGGGACCTCCTGGTGACAGCCTCCACTGAGACGTCCATCTCACTGGCTTGGACCAAAGCCACGGGTCCCATCGACCACTACCGCATCACCTTCACCCCCGCCTCAGGAATGGCCTCTGAAGTGACAGTGTCCCGGGATGAGTCACAGCTCACCCTCTCAGAGCTGGAGCCTGGGACAGAGTACACCATCTCCATCATCGCTGAGAGGGGACGGCAGCAGAGCCTGGAGGCCACTGTGGATGCCTTCACAGGTAGAGAAAGACAAACTGGGATGGGGGCAAGGGCACAGACCTTGTTGGCTCCTCTGCCAGCCCACTGCATCCCTGGCACCAAAACCCTTGTGGTGGTGATGGGGATGAGAGCTGGGGTCTGTTGACCCCAAAAGGAGGATGGCCGTATCAATGTGGTGGCACAATCCCTTTGGCCAGCGGCACTGAACACGCTTTGCTGGAGGCTCCCAAAAGGACAAGACAGGTTTGGGGGAAACAAACAGCCCTCTGCTGTCCTCTGTGATCAGGGTGGCCTGTGTGTCCATAAGAAGAAAGAATGAAGCTTCGGGAGACCTCAAAAGGACCTCTGGCTGAAAAGTCTGCAGTCATGAAGTGCAGACAACACATACCATGTGAGGTGGGACAGTTCCATCAACCGCCATATGGGCCTGGGATGGAGGATGTTTGCAGGTGGAGCTGAGAAAACCACCATTTTTCCCCTCCTAGTTCTGCCTCTTGATCCCAGCATGGTTTCAGATCAATGGAGGGCACAGATCTTCAGCTTTGCCACCTCTTTTAAGTATTTCCCATACAAGCCCTGGGGCAAACATGGAGGTAAGGATCTGCAGACGGTTGGAATTGCATCTCTCCTCTCCATCTTCCAGGTGTTCGGCCCATCTCACAGCTGCACTTCTCCCAGCTGACATCCTCCAGTGTGAATGTCACATGGAGTGACCCATCCCCACCAGCAGACCGCCTCATCCTCACCTACAGCCCCCGGGACGAGGAGGAGGCGGCACAGCAGGTCACACTCGATGGCACCCACAGGCACACCAGCCTGACGGGCTTGCAGCCATCCACCGAGTACCTGGTGTCACTGGTGGCCGTGCACGGCACCATCAGCTCCGAGCCTGTCGTGGGCTCCATCACAACAGGTACCACGGGACACCCCCCACCAGGCACGGGACATCACCGGGGAGGGCAGGCAGGGGGACGGGGAGCGGACCTGCCTCCCACAGCTTTTCTTTGTGCTCCATCTCACCAGGGATTGATGCGCCAAAGGACCTCAGGGTGGGCAACGTCACCCAGGAGTCCATGATGCTCTACTGGAGTGCTCCCATCGCTGCCTTCGACCACTACAGAATATCCTACCGTGCTGCCGAAGGTAACAGGCCAGACCACTCCTGTTCGTGCCCTGAGCTCGCAGCTGCCAACCCTCCCTCCATCTGCTGGCCCAAGCAGGCCACGAGGTCATCCTCACCCAGGCAGCATCCCAGTGCTCCGGGCAAAGTGACCAATAACTGGGATTGGCTACAGGGCAGAGGTTGGGGTGTCTGGGATGAGGATGGGAAGGGACCACTGCAGCCAGCTCAGCACAGAGGGGCACATAGAATGGCCCCCAGCAGTGTGCCCTCCCCAGAGATGGTTAAATTCAGGGTTCAATCCTGAAATCCCACCTCCCTCACCTGTTTCCACTACCTCATCTCCCTTGGCCCCACTTTTGTCTATGATGCTGAAAAGGCCAGGCCAGCAGAGTGATGGGCACACAGGAGTGCACCTGCAGGCACGAAACCCAGTTACCTCCAGTGTCTTGTGGAACTGCCCTCCCCTCCCAAGCCATTCCTGAGCCCCAGGGATGGGGCCAGCCGTGATGTCAAAGCTCTTGGCTCCATGTCTGCAGGGAGGACAGACAGTATGGCCATCTCCAGGGATGCCACCGAGTACATCCTCCTCCACCTGCAGCCTGCCACCAAGTACGAGATCGGGGTGAAGAGCGTGCGGGGCCGGGAGGAGAGCGAGCTGGCCTCCATCACTGCCTACACAGGTGGGAAGGAGCTCCTGGTGGGCAGGGAACAATCAAACAGTGTCAGGTCCAGCCCTGAGCAGGGCTGGTGATGCCATGATGGTTTTTTGCCTTTTTCATACACCCCTTTTATATACCCTTTTATATAGTTTTATGTCTCCTTAGTGCTTTTAGCCCACTTACTTGTAATTTTTGAAGTCTGATAACTAGCACAGACCTAATATTCCGTTAAGCCAGGAGACCAAACATCCCAGAAGCTTCGAAATTAGAGGTCAGAAAGCCAAGGTCTCTTCTAGAACACATCTTGTAAACTAAGATAGGCCCATCCAGGGGAAAATTCCACAGGATGGGGGGTCATTTAAGTCTCCCATTGGGGAATTTCAGACAGATATGCTAATTTGCAAGGCCTACAAATTGTGTACACGATCTATCGTGTGTGTGCATTTCGGTGTGCTTTTTGGCGCATCCCACCCGGACAGAGTGTGTGCACCTTTAAAAATCCTCAAATAAATACCGAGGTAAAAACCCCTTTTCCTCTTAACCATGTCTGGCTTTTAATTTTAAGACCAGAAAAAGGCAACACTGGCAGTCCCTGCTTGCACTAATACTCAGGTGACTGAGAGCAAGCTGGACCTCACACCAGCCGGATGCAAGCTGGAGATGACAAGCAGGGCTCACAAGGGCTGAATGTGGGCTTTCGAAGTATGTCTCAGCAAAGTTTATCCCAAATATTCATAGGCAGTCATGGGTAAAAGTGATAAACCTGTGTACCAGGCACAGGGAAGCTGGAAACATGATGCTGGGCAGTCATGACAACCTTTCCTAAACAGAGTACAGATTTCCAGAAATAATCCCTGGGGAAGCCCTGTCACAGACAGCATCTGCTGCAAGAACAAAACCCTCTGCTATCCCCAGACTCCTCAAAACCTAAAGAAAACCCCTAACATGCCAGACTGTGCATCAAGAAAACAGTGGAAGAGCAGCCCAGGTAACAGAGTAGCACAAGCTATGACATCTCTGCACTCCAGCTTGGGCAACAGTAACTCCTGTGCAGGCACATGTGTCTGGGCAGCAGGGTAGGACATAGAACGATGTGCCACAAGGAGCCCTTCCAGTTCATAGTCCAGTCTCCTAATGCTTCTGACTCTCTGGATCTCTCCTCCCATGCAGCCATGGATGTCCCTCTGGGGGTCACAGCCACCAACATCACTCCCACCGAGGCGCTGCTGCAGTGGAACCCGCCGCTGTCGGAGGTGGAAAGCTATGTCCTCATCCTTACACGCCATGCAGGTACACCGGGGCTCTGTTTCAGCTCACCTCGACCTCTCTCCCATCCCAAAGCCCAGGGCTCAGTGGGTGCCCTTCACAGAGGGAGTAGGGAAGGAGCCCTTGCCTTGGGTTTTATAGGGATTGTGGGGAAAATTAGACCATCCTTTAGCTTGAACAGCACCACTACAGCCCAGCTGCTGCACAGTACCTTATGCTGTTTCAGCAATAGAAATGCTTTTATTCATGAGGTCATATCCAGAGACACATTTTGGAGAATCACCTTGAATGTCTACCCTAACTCATCCCTTTTTCTTACAGTTGCAGGAGAAACAATTCTCGTGGATGGAGACAACCAGGAGTACCAGCTGACCAACCTGCTGCCCAGTACCACCTACACAGTCTCTATGTACGCCACCAACGGGCCCCTCACCAGCCAGACCATCAGCACCAACTTCACCACTCGTACGTACAGTCACCTCCCTCACTCCTCACCCCCAGCCGTGCACCCACCCCAGGAAAAGCAGCCAGCAAGGCTGAGCCACAGCTCTCGTTACATAGCATGGGAGTAGAGGTAGCCACATGCCAAAAGGACACAAAAACCAATCCCAAGTACCAGCGTAGGGCACAACACAAGAACAGAATTTTAATTGACAAGCATCAACCATTATTTTCACTCTTTCAATATCCATCCATCCATCCCTTTTTTCCAGTGATTTCCCACAGATGTGGTTTCCTGAGCAGACCCTTGACCAGGTGTTTTTTTTGCCCAAGGCCATACCCCAGAAGAACATGACAACCCGTTTTGCTCATAAGCAGCTTGACAGGTCCCATAGCACGTGAATTTCACAGCTTAAGGTGGCATGCAGGTAGAGGAGGACTTCTAGAGGGTTTGCAGAGCTCTGCTCAAGACTGGGGATGGGTGATGAGGTCTTGAAACTCATGGTGAGGATGGACTTTGGGCTGTAGCTCAGTGTTGCAAGGCTGAATCCCAGTGTACTGAGCTGGGAAGCAGGGCTGAGGTGGTTGTGTGTGAGAAATTGCACTTCCCTGGGTCCCTATCCACTCTTGCAGTTTTGGATCCTCCAACAAATCTGACAGCCAGTGAAGTCACACGACGGAGTGCCCTGCTCTCCTGGGTTCCTCCTGTGGGAGAGATCGAGAACTACGTCATGACCTACAGATCCACCGATGGCAGCCGGAAGGTGAGTGAGTCCTCACAAAAAAGAGGCTCATCAAGTCAGGGAACAATAAGACCACGGTAAAACGAGCAGGAGAAGCCAAACAAAGCAAGAGAATGGTGCCCACTGGCTCAGGGAGACCAGAAGGGCAGACACTACTTCCTGCTAAGCAGGATAATAGGAAAAAGCAAGAAGAGGTTGTCTAAGGCAAAATGTTTATGCACACCTGCTGGTGTGGGCATAGAAGGGTTACCTGGAAAGTTTGGAGGAACAGGGGAAATTCACAGCTTGTGAAACACAAGCAAGCTGAGGCAGGAGAATATTATTCTGCAAACAGGGATGCTAAAAATGCCATTTGCCCTTCCTGCAAAAAGGAAGATAGGCACAGACAGCTAATTAATCCTGCAATACAATACAATTTGATTATGTAATGAGTGTGTCCACATCTGCTTGTCTGGAGGAGCTGCAACAAACACTATCAGAAATGTGTCATGGCAAATAGTCCCGTTTCCTTTGCTGGTGTGACTGGCTCGCAGCAGGCACAGGATAATAGCTTTGCAGGAGGGGGTCAATAATGCTGCGTGGCACTGGCCAACAACCAGAAAAATTAACATGACAGGAATCGACAGAGTCAAAACTGGCTGATAACCAGGTCTGGCCAGCCCTATTCCTTGTGCTGCTTGGCAATCAGTCATGTCTTGTACCGAGGGCACACAGATCCCAACAGAGCCAGGAAACAGAGCACGCAAACATTTAAATCCATCCCCAAACCAGCTTGCTTTCTCCCACCCAGACCATTCTGACATGTTGACTATATTGACTGATCTCACGCCCACTCGGTCCAGGGGTCTAAGCAGTCATGCAGTGCTCCTTGGCCAGGCTCCAAGGGCTGCAGTAGTTTGTGGCTTCCCTTCCCTCCTCACTTGCTCTTTAGGCTCCCCATTGCTTTTCTCATCTGTTGCTCTCGGTGTCTGCCTCCTTCTGGGACCCATGTACAGGAGCTGATTGTGGATGCCGAGGACACGTGGATCCGTCTGGAGGGGCTTTCTGAGACCACAGAGTACACCGTGCGCCTGCAAGCTGCCCAGAACGCCATGCGGAGCGGCTTCGTCTCCACCACCTTCACCACAGGTGAGGACTCACACTGCATCCACTCACACAGCTGGAGGTGAGCCCACGTGTCATGCTGGTAGGCATGGACTGCTCTTAGGGACTTTCCCTCCTCAGGCAGCATTCCATCAGGATCCATAGAGAGGTACTTACAATGCCATGACCCACTGTGCTGCTTTGCTACAAAAAGTTAATGGCTGAAGGGTCTATAATTCAAACATAAGACCCAGCCAAGGGCAAGGGGGTTTGAGCTTCAGACCAGGAACCATCTACCAGGCCCTTCGCCTTGCCCATGTCTGTCCTCAAGTGCAATCAACAACATGTATCAGCAGGTATGCTGCTGGGAGAGGACCCAGCCAGTGTCTCCACCCTGTAGACATGATCCGAGTGCTCACAAATATCAAAGAATCACAGAATACTTTGGGTTGGAAAGAATCTTTAAAGGTCAGCTAGTCCAATCCCCCTGCAGCGAGCAGAGTCATCTTCGACTTGATCAGGTTGCTCAGAGCCCTGTTGAATTTGACCTTGAAAGTTTCCAGGGATGGGGTATCCCTGGAAATATCAAGCAGGTGCATCTCCATCACCACTACTGGAGTCACAGACAGCAGGGCCAGCACTTTATCTAACCCACCAACTTTATCTAATTGCATTATTCCTCCCCACTCTAATTCTAGAGCATTCCAAATCCACTAAGGCACCAAAGTAATGGGAATGGTTTCCTTTCAAAATCAAAAGGTGGGCAGCCACAGTCACCATAACCCTCACAGACAGAATACTTACACTTCCAAGAATGAAGCTTGCATGAGAATGTCACCACTGCTGCCATCCTCTGCAACCATTCATAACAGAAATTATGCAAAGCAAATTGTCCCTCATCCTCTTGGAAAAGCATGGCTAGGCCAAAGCACTTCCAAACAGAATGCATCTTGTTCAGGGCTGAATCCAATCATGTTTTTCCTGGGCGTCAACAGCACTGAGAAGTCTCAAGATGATGTCCACCAAAATTCCTTCCATCTGCGCTGCAAGTTCAGTTAGGAGAGTTTTCTTTGAATCTGCTGTGGATACACTTTCCCATCTCAGTTACATGCAAAGGTGCCTTCACCTGCTTTTAAGAGATAACAGAAACTTTTTACATCAACAAAAGGAGAAATGACTTCTCTAATGCATCTACAGAATAGGCTTTCCTGTTATTCTTGCCTCGTACACATGCACATAAAGCCAGTACAATTCAGGCAGGTGATGGAAAAATACATATAATCTTGGAGGCTGCTTGGGAGTCAGGGATGAAGCTGCATGGGGGTGACTTCTCAGGTGGGATAAAGCAGCAGAAGCCCACTTACATCAGGCAAGGAGAGCACCTTTTCCATCAAACAGAAATGTCAGACCTCAGCAACGTTAGTCACCGCTGCCAGCTGATGCAGCATCCAACACATTTAACTTGCTTTTAAGAGGAAGATAGGCATTAGCAACAAGTCAGTTTCTCCCCACTTAACCCAATATCAACGAGACAGAAGCAACCAGGAACTGTCACCAAGGCAATGCAATCCATGGACAGCATCTCTCATTGAAGCATCCAGATCTGGGATTCAGTTTACTCTGGCAATGCATCAAGGCACTTTGCAGAGAGAACAAGGACTTGTCTTTAAGGAGATCAAAAAAAAAAACAAGGAAAGAAAAGCACCCAGGCTTAATTTAAATTGTTTTGCTTCCTTCTGCTTACAGTACACATCCCGGGGTTCTTCTATTCCCTCTGACATATTAATAGCTCAGCCTCTTTTGTTTCATGTTTGCATAAGGTTCTTGGGGAATTGTATACAGATGAGACAAAAGGAAGAAACAGATACAGTATTTATAATTTATAGTGGTTTGAAATGTCTTTCAAGGTCTCCTTGGCTCTTAAAGATATGAATATAAATTAAGAAACAAGCAATCTCCACAGAGCTCAGGGGAGCTTGAAGTGGTTGTCATTGAAGAAGTTTTCATTGTTGGGTACTATAAAATACAAACAATGTCTCGCCAGACTGTGCTACAGACCATGAAGATGGGGAAAAAAAAGAGGGGATGTTCAACATGTGAACACAGCAATGACCTCCAAGTCTTCAGGTGACAAGCTGGGGGGAATACACCCAAGTGGGAAACAACAGACAAGGGCTGTGCCTCAGTTCTGTGGGGCACTACACAACTGTGATGGACACACACAGCATAGAAGATTTGAAGGTCCCAAACACCTTCTCAGTTTGTTACAGAGACATCTTTGAAAACCACATCCACACTGCCAGCTCTGCACTCATTTATTCTATCATCCATATGTACCAACACCAGAGAAAAAGATGTATTTCCCTCTTTTGTCTTAAATAAGAAAAAACTGTTCTCAGAGTCGACATTCCAATACTGCCAGAATAATTGTCATAATAAAGACTCTCCTAAACTCTGACCACAAAATAAGATGTTTCCTCATTAGAGAACACCTGTAGCACAGTCACACAGCCCATGCTGCCTATCTCTAGCATCTCACACAGCCTCATTCCTGCTCAGCTTGCAAGTGACAATTAGTTCAGCGTGAGTCCACCATCATTTCCAAGGGCACGGAGAATCAGGAGAATCCCCCTGGAATGAGTAAAGTTATAAAACTTGATTAGAGCTGGCAATCCTGAGAGGAGAACAGGTTTTGGTATTTTCACAGCTGTCTAAATATGCTGGTGACAGCTTAAACCCCAGGGTTTCAGACACAGCGCAGAAAGAAGGTCCAAAAAGTGACATCCCTCATCATTCATTGTGATGTTACCATGCACGTTTCCAATATAGGACATATGGAAGAATAATTAATATATGCACACATTTTTTTCCGGTAAGCCCTCTGAAGTCGATGGCAGATGTCAAGTCTCACCGCCTTGTGGAGTTACTTGGAACACAGAAGCCAAGACAGATTTTTCCTGGATTGTAACTAGTGGGGACTGAGGCATGCGGAAAATGTGCCTCTTTGCTTGAATTTTGCCTTTTTCTTTTGATTTTACAGGAGGCCGTGTCTTTGCCAACCCTCAGGACTGCGCCCAGCACCTGATGAACGGAGACACGCTGAGCGGTGTCTACACCATCTCCATCAACGGGGACCTCAGCCAGCGGGTGCCGGTGTACTGCGACATGACCACCGACGGAGGCGGCTGGATCGTGAGTATCCACGTGGATGTCCTACGTGCTGTCCCCATCACAAAGTGACTGAGCCCCTAGCAGCAAAGCACCACACTGCACGGGAATGACAGCAGGCTCAGTATCACACGCTTCATTTCCCACGCCACAGGGAATGGCCCACGCTCCGGTAATAATAGTTACACTTGGAGAAATGCCCTTTGATTTATTTGACGTGTTCGCAGTGCTTCTGGAGAGCAAAATCTGTGAGTGAAGCTGATTTATTGTTCTAGAAATGAAATTAATGGCTGGTAGCTTTCACGGGGAATGATTCACGCTGCCTGCAGAAGGAGGGTGTCAGGCATCACCCCAATCGAGTCTGCTTGGGAGAACTTTAGAAACAAATGCCTGTTTGGCTTTTGAATTGCACAAACACTGCTTGTCTTGACATAGATGGACTGACAGTGTAAGTAAATAATGCCATGGTGCTTTGATCTTATTCATGTCAAACTCTCACTTACACACATTACACAAACCCCTGCCTGCTAGATCTATAGTCAAAACCAAAAAAATGGGCTTCCTCAAATGCTGATTTCAGGCCAGTAAATTTCCCTCTCACTCTGCTTCAGAGCACCCCCTTGGATATCACAGAAATAGCCAGCTCAAAGCAGAATTAGGTGCTAGAAAACCGGAGGCACCATGTATTAGTTAAAGCAGAAACCTCGAAGGCCAATTCCTTCCTATTCTATCATTGATTTGCTTCGGACATTATCTAACATCTCTTTGGTTTCTACATCTGCACATGAATTAATTGCATGGCTGCAATTAACGCTAACTGGATGGGCACTGCAATGTTCTCCCCTGAAAGGCACAATGGAAAGAAAAATTATTATCTTTACCTTGTGTGTCCAAAGCCTGGCAAAGCTGTTTCTCATCTCCAGCATTATGATTTTCCCCGTGGTCTTCCTCCACATCAGGTCTTCCAGCGGCGGCAGAACGGGCTGACCGATTTCTTCCGGAAATGGGCAGATTACCGGGTTGGCTTTGGAAACTTGGAGGACGAGTTTTGGCTGGGTATGACCTTCCCTGGTTGCCTTTCATTGATGTGTCAAACCTGAGTTCCATGCGCACTGTGCTGCTCACCCGTGCCAGCTGTTGGCTCCTTGCCCTTCCCCACATCCCTCTACACTCTCCCTCAGACAGTTCTCCTTCTGTTCATTCCCTGCCCTTCACATTAGGAAGTCATGCAGAGGCACACCACATAAAAGCACATTGTGAAGGTCAGCAGCTCCCTAGTTTGCTCTTTCTAGGAGAGGAGGCGGGTGTGCCGTCAGTTTTCATGGGCCAAAACCCATCATTGTCCTTTGGATGACTACAGGTTGCACTGGTGGCCAGAAAGCAGGAAAGGAGTGAGTGGGAGACACAGCACAGCTCTGAAACTGGGTGTGCTCCTCCAAAACCTGAACATGAGCCAAGGGGACCTGCAGCATAAATACACCCTGGCTTGTAGAGGAGCTTAACAACATAAGTAGCACAAGGGCTCAACAGCTGAGTCTTCCAAACTTCAGCAGCATGAAGAAATCTGAACCTGGGGCCTGAACCCACCCCCCATAGCCACAGGGAAGCGAAGCTCGAGTGGGGACAGAGAGCTCAGACCCCAGCAGTGCCAGGAGATACGCAGACTCACCACAAGTGCTGCTGCTCTTTGATTCCTCTCCTCGCTCTCATTTCCCACTGCTGTTTTATTTGCCTAGAGCTTTCATTGTTTGTTCACAGAGCGGATCCGGGCACCAGGTCTCACCAGGTGTTTCACTGTCTCAACAGGCTTGGACAACATCCACAAGATCACGTCCCAGGGGCGCTACGAGCTGAGAATAGACATGAGGGATGGCCAAGAAGCGGCATACGCCTACTACGACAAGTTCTCCATCGGCGACTCCCGGAGCCTGTACAAACTGCGAATTGGGGACTACAATGGCACTTCAGGTACAGCCTCATTGCTGGCAAGGATCTTGGGAAATCCTGTGACTGGTCAGTCCGAGACTGTAAAGGAAATCCCAGCGTGAAATCTCACTTGTCTAGAGTGGCAAGGCAAAAACTCATAGTCCCTTTCTGCCTTCCTGCAGTCCATCATGTAAACCAGGCTGATAAATCCCACTAAGGACACGGAATTTTCCATTGGGGATTAGATATTTAATATCAGAGACATTGCTGTTCAAATAACCAGGTCAATCATCAGAGGTGTCATCTCACTTGGCAATAGCCACAGCTGGCTATTGATGTCGTGCTGGAGGCTGTATTTATTGCCTTTCCACAGCTATGGAAAAATCTGAAATCCCCTGAGTCATTTCCTCACGTAAAGGCCAAACACTGCCCAGTTTTGCAAGGACACTGTCACACCTGCTTGCTCAGGAGAGTTAGAGTTGCCCAGCAGAAAAGAGTAGGTGCTAGAGGGGGAGCACAGAGGATGTCTTCCTCAGGGAGGGAGAAGGGGTACAGCTGCAGCCCCTTTATCTGGGATAGACATGCCCAGGGCAAGCTTCAATAACGAAACTTCCACCATGTGCTAGCTGGAACCCCACAACATACCTAAGATGCAGGAATTTCGCTATTCAATACCAGTTAGTTGCCACTGGAAGAGATGTGACAGGAATCTTGATTGTGTGCAACAAAGCACTTGCTCTAACTTCAAATGCCAGGGCACAAGGCACCCAACCTATTGCCAAGAATGAAGTAATAGTGTCATGCAGGCACGATTCCGTCCGCTTCATCTTGCAAACTCTGCTTCTAGCCGTCCAGCTGAGGAACTTCTGCTCCACCTTGAGCTAAGGGAGCCAGGGCTCAACAAATGGTTCGTTGCCAAGAGGTTTTCTAATCAGCCTCTCCATGGCTGGATTGCACACAGCCAGCATGGGTCCACTTCATATGTCCTTAGGGATCACCAAGGAGCATATTAAGAATGTCTCCTGGAAGTACATCACTCAATTGATCGTATTTTACTCCGGCTTTTCTTTCACACAAAAGCAGCTCTCTAGTTATCTAGTGAGGAGGTGAGATGAGGTTTGAGGTTTTGGTGGAAAAAGACATCACATGCCTTCCAAAAACTTCTTCCCTTTTTCCAAAGAGAGAAAAGGTGGCCAGGCATCTTGGTTCAAGAGAAGAATGTCTGGTCTCCTTTGAGAGAAAAGCTCTCTTTGGCTAACAGGAAAGGAGGAGGCTGAAAGCATCCTGAAGTTCTATAGCAGAGCCAAGCCTCAGGAAATCAGGGATGCCAAAATCTGGGATTGAATTAATTTCTGAAACACTGAAATTCAGATCCAAACACAAATCCAAGCACTTTATTTGACAAAGCCAAGAAGACTCTAAGATTTGCTATGGTCTGCACTGATCCTAAACAGACAGCAGAGGACCTCAGATGAACCAATTATGAACAAATATCAGTTAAGGTTACTCCCAGACTGTCAGCTGCTTGAGCCACTGATTGGCAGGCTATCACAATCAGAATATCCTGATTTCCTTGTGAAAAGACCAGACAACACTCCATCACCTTTAATGGCACCTCTTTCCACAGGAGACTCCCTCACCTATCACCAGGGACGCCCCTTCTCCACCAAGGACAGGGACAACGATGTTGCAGTGACCAACTGTGCCATGTCCTACAAAGGGGCCTGGTGGTATAAGAACTGCCACCGCACCAACCTCAACGGCAAGTACGGAGAGTCCCGGCACAGTCAGGTAAGGGCAGAGCTGGCTTGAAAGCCTCTCACATTTCTTCTAGGGGAACATGTCAGCAAGCCCAGGTTAGGGCTGGGGCTGTGTGATTGGTGCATCAGAGTCAGAACCGGCGGCATGACCCCACACGAGCAGCAGCAAAGGGAGCCACCTTCACGCCATCGAAGTTAATGCTTTGTGCCTCACACATGCTGCCATAGTCATGTGCTGTAGTGTGTTAGATTTAAAAAAATACCTACATGAAATTGGGTCAGCCTTTGAGCAGTGGGAAAAGAACAATCAAGACATAGCAGCAAGGGAGTTTCTTGCTCCTGCTATAGCAAGTTTTTCCTTCTGGCTTCTCTGCAGCAATGAACTTGTTTCCTTCCTCTCCCACTCAAGTTTATTGTTAGGGTCTTTCTTTACCCTCTGCCTTTCTCTCCCTCCTGCCAGGGGATTAACTGGTACCATTGGAAAGGCCACGAGTTCTCCATCCCCTTTGTGGAAATGAAGATGCGACCTTACAACCACCGTAACATCTCTGGGAGGAAGCGACGGTCCCTACAGCTCTGAGCCAGCTGAACCCCTCCTGCCTCCCACCACCTGACCTTTTCTGTCATTTGTTTGTATTTTATAATATGAAAAGGGAAAAAAAAATTACTACTCGTCTGAGATAGCAACCTGCCCCTCACAAGTGCTGGAGGGAACCATGGCACAAAGAAGGGCCATGGGAAAGGAAAGACCTCATTGCTTTGCATCTGTCCCAGAGAAATACCAAATTTCCAGTCTCCCTATCCCAATACTCTGGCCCTTAACATGAGAAGAAAGAGAAAGAGACAGATTTTTTTGATATTTTTTTAAAAGATGTAGAAATTCCCAGCAAACCCTGTTAGAAATGTTTGTCACAGGGCTTGTGGCAGAAACTTTCCCCACAGGAACCTTGGTGTGGCCATTTCCACCCCGGTCATGGCCAGGGACGTCCATCCTCTCCCTGCCCCCCTGTCCCCTCCTGGCAGGGAGGTGCAGAGCTTCATGCCATCCTGTAGACACCAACTCTTCCAGCAGGCAGAGGCCCATCTCTCCCCTATGTGCAGGCTCTGGACACACGAAGACTAAGGGAGGATAAGCAAAGGCTCACCCCATCCCCAGTTTTCCCAGGAGGGCTTGGCAAATATCTGCATACATAGGCAAACTCCAGAGAGTCCACAGCTCATGTGTTGGTCCCACCACAAAGTCATCCTCGTGTGCATGGGGTGTACAGGAATAAGAACTACTCCACCAGCCCCAACCTGCATTATCCACTCCTCCAAGCTGAACTCAGCCCACCCCAGGTGCATGACATCTGCCTAGGTTATGCTGAACTTGATGGAGAAGAAAGGACTTAAATTAGAAGACTTAGGAGAAAAATCCCTACTTGTGGTCCTGAAATCTAGCACCCATTTTCCTCTGTTTCTTCTACATTCCATCGTGCTCTCTCTCACTGAAGTCACTGGTCCCAAACAAAAGAGTCTCAGAGAAGGAGCAGCAATAAAAAGATATCTCACAACTGCAGCCCAGCCTGAAGCCAACAGCTGTCACAGCTCAGGTGCTCCTGTTCATGGGCCTCCACGCACACAGGGAATTACGTCAATGCAGCTAAGGGAAGACAAGTGCAAGCTGAGGAATGCCCATTTCCTTCCTTCTCCTACACCATCCCTCTTCAATGCCATCGTAAGAGGAACACAAATCTCAGTGCCTTGGTATTGCCATCTCTCTAACAGGAAATCAACTCTTTCCCCTCCTGGAAGGGATTCCATTCAGATTTTGGAGCACTTCAAGGCCCTTGGAAGAATTAATGAGTTTGCTCTTCCCATCCTCAACTTCTCCTTTCTCAAGGAAGATGGACCCTTTGGACAGCTCTGTCTGCACCCTGTTGTCATTGACCCCACCTCCACATAGCCCAGATGCCCACCATGCTCAAGTCACTCCTCTGCCAAGGGCTCAATGCTGGGCATTGTCACTGGACTGGTCTCAAAGAAGGGACTCGTCCCTGCATCCAAGGACAATGCAGCTCATCGCTGGATTCGCAGCCAAAGGAACATTACAAATGGAACAAACAAGTATTTGGTTTTATCACACTGAAGCTGCTTTGTCTCAAAAACATCTTTCAGATGACAACACAAAGGCATCTTTGCAGTAGCTTATAATTCAGGCCAGTGTATCTTGCATGGTCACTCCTTAATGCTCTGACGTTACTCACTATGGCTGCAGAGCTGAAGAAGAGCATTAAGTGGGAAACACAACCTCCTTTTCCATGCCACGTACTGGCACATGAAATCACAGCTAACACTAAGGTCAAGATTAGATACAGGGCCCAGTCCTTCATGTGGCCAGCTTACAAGCTGACCTGGAGAAAGGATGCTCAGCAACATCCTGTATGTAAATGAGGCGTCCCTTCTTACTTCCCCTTGGCATCAAATCAGGCAATGAGGCAACTGGCTGAGGAACAGGTGAGTCAGAGGCTGCAGATGATGGGAACTCTTGCAGGACGTGGCCACTGTCACAGATGGCAGCATGTCACTCCTCGCAAGCACCCAACCCTGCTTTAAGACCCAAAAGCCAATAAAAAGCAGCAGATGGAACTGATTAAAGCTTAAGAAGGCTTTTAGTAGACCAGCAGAGTAAATTTTTCCCCAAACCATCAAGAATTTATAGGAAGAAATATCCCAACAAAAGCTGTAAGGGAGCAGTGGTTGCAACCAGCAGAGATTGGCAGTGGATGGTGCTGTTTGCTTGCCTACCCAGGTGAAAGGAAGAGATGTCAGTGGAAACATACACTCATCATTCACAATCAAGCGAAAGCCAAGAAACCTCTCTTTTTAAAAGTTAGGCTCAAACAGAAAATCAAAGCTTGTCAAGCTTTTCCTGGGGGTTCAAAAGAAGATCCTCAAAAAGGCTGATTATTCTCTAAACAGGTTTACTGATATATATCTCTCCCTCCCTCCTCATGTCTGTCATGCCTTTTACAAGTCCTGTGACCAGGATGAGTCAGCCCAGTTGACCCAACTGCATAGACAGGTATGAAAGACACTCTTGGAGACAATATCCACTCTTTCAGTGCTATTCTATATCAGTGCTGGTTCCTGACCTCTCATGTGATCCCAAGGTGTTGCCTGTCCATGACATTGGTGAAAGACAGTTGCTAAAATATTTTAAAGGAAAGACTTCTACACATCATGGCTTTCTCCTGGTGATAACCCAACCCAAGCCTAGGCACATAACCAGCAATGATGACTCGGTCACTCGGGCCATCATCCCCTGTTCACATTGTCCATAAACAAGATACAATTTCCCAGAAAGTTATTTTTCTATATTGCCTTAATTTTTTTTTTTTTTGGACAAAGCTCCTGCCAGCAGTTTCAAGCAAATTTGTGCTTAATGTTGATGCTACAGAATGGCCACGTGATTAAGTAGTTTCTTCTCCCCCTCCGTCACTGGATAGGCTAGTTCATTCCCCAGCTAGACCAGGTTTGGCCCTGAAATTCCCAGAAACCAAGCCTGGATCTGGTGCAGTGCTCATCTTGAGAGACCTTGCCTCCAGCACTTGAACTACCACTGAGCTCTGGTGGCTCCACTGCCATCCCAGGTTTGTGTGGCCCAGGCTTGTTCCAGAGCCCAAAAAGGAACATGAAGCTGTTGCCCAAACCACACTATCCACTGCGAGATGCCATCTCGTGTAACAGGAAGCAGGAAGAAGCACATCAAATCCTTCACGCAGCAGAACACCACGTGTGCCCGTGACCCTCGCAGCCTTTCAAAGCCACCTCTTATTTCTAACCACAAAATCCTGGAGGGAAACACAAAGGGACTTTCATCTCTTGCCCAATTTTCATTTCCCTCTGTTTCCATTCTCCAAGCCCACCTTCCCATTGCACACTGCACTGAAACATAACCAAAGAAAAAAAGAGTCCTGAAAGGAAAAGCTGCTTTTAGTAAAGTGATAGCATCTATAAGTGAATAATTTCAAGCAGGAGAGAGGCTGGGCTCTCCCCAAGGGTAGCTGGGTTTTGGTAGGAAGGTACTGGGAGAGTATCCACACAAAGGCTGGGGAGAAGTCTGCTTCTACTCCTTATCTTTGCATTACTTTACCATGAGCATCTCAAAGCATAGTACCAGCCTAAATGCACTCTTGCCCCAGTCTCTTGCCTCCTTCCCAAAGGGATGCTTATCCCAGGTGAAGTGCCCGGGTGTGGAAAGCACAGCTCATGCCACCTTCGCTGCCAGTGATGCAAGTGGTGAGGGCTCAGCCAGTGGTGTCCCCATGCCCACAAGAGGCTCAGAGCAACCTGACAAAACACAGCAGGAGCCAAAATACCCTCCTGGTGCCTCACCTCGATGCCAGCATGTGACCTTCATCCCAGCCCAGAGCTGCCCTCCTGGTATGTCCCCACCATCACATCCTGGGGTGACCATGCATCCCCTGTCCTGTGCCCCCCAGAAATGCCCACAAGTTTTGACTTTACCAAACACTGCCAGCAAAGAACTCTCACCCCAAAAAAACCCCTTTAATTCATGCTTACACCCACTAACAAAGGGCTGTGTCCTGGGGCCAAAAAAGAAGCCCATCCCTGTTTCTGCCAGCCAAGCACCCTGGGATGGCCATAAAACCCAACAGAGCCCCCTGGGGACCACCAGCACCTCCAGGGTCACCTTCCCCTTTCCTAAAATCTAGATGGTGGTGGCAGCTTCTTGCCCCTTCCAGAGGGGAAATTTGGGGAAAGTGGGAAGGAAAGGCCCTTCCCTTGGGAGATCCTGATGCCTAGACCCACCTCAATACCCAGCCTGCAGTTCTTCAGAAGTCAGTGGTTTCTCAGAAGGATGGTGACACAAAGACCTAAACAAACAAACAAACGAACAAACAAGCAAGCAACCCCCTGTGTACAGGTGTTCCCCTGGAAATATGCTTAATATGTAAAAAAAAATTAAAAATCATAAATAAGAAGGAAGAACAGAGGCAATGAAAAGCCTTGGACAGGTTCTGATGAACTCAAACACAAACCACTGCAACCAAATGAGGGGGAAGAGAAAAGTAAATAAATGCATAAATAAAATCTATAATATAAATAAATAATATATTAAACAACCCTCCCCACCCTGTAATGAAAATGTAGCTTGGAGAATGGGATCAACGCTTGTTAACCATTGTTAACTAGTATTTTTAGTCCTGACCGCTCTTAGGCTATGTATAGTTCCTTTTTTTAATGCATTTTCTATACATTAATAAAAGATACTGAAGGAGTGAGCTGTGTGCCTGTCCGGGAGCAGGGTGGGACCAGGGTCCTCGTGCATCCAAACCAGCAGCATTCCAGCCCCAACCTCATGGCAAGAAGGGATGCACATCCCCTGTCCCTACTCTTCGGTTATCCCATGGGAGGAGGGTGGGGGGCTTGTTAGCACAGATTTACGTTCAGACCTGGAGGGACAGAGCAGCTGACAGACCTGGCACATGCAATGTAATAAAAAAACAGTGGCAGGAAGTTTTGGGGCAGCCCAACTTTGGCTGGTGGTGCCATCTCCATCCTTGTAGGTGCTCAAGACCGGGCTGGAAAAAGCCCTGAGCAACCTCATCCAACCTCAGGGCTGCCTTGGGCAGAAGGTGGGACCAGAGACTCCCAAGTCCCCCCTGGCCCAACTAGCCTGTTAAAATAAATAGCAATGAAGTGGCCACCAAGTCAGGTCAGCACGGTCGGTCCACTAACCACAGGAAGGCAGGGAGCTGCGCTCTGGCCTCAGCCCAGCACGAGATGTTTTGCTAATAAATTTAGCTGCTCCCATGAGCTAGAGAGGCTCTTGGCTCTGCAATCTGCAGCCAGAGAAAGCAAAGCTGTGGTATGAATGCTTGGGAGCAAAGGGAAGCAACCCCAAAATCTTCAGTCAAAACCATTTGGCTGATTTAAACAGCAATCTATTCCCAACATGATGGAAACCCCACCAAAAAGCAGATTGGAAGGCTAGTTCCAGCAGAATACACTCTCAGTGGAAAACAACAACAAAAAAAGCCCCAAACAGACCCCCAACACTGATTAGGAAAAGTCCCTAAGACAAGTATGAACTTCAGAAGATTTTGAAATTCTTCTCTTATTTCACATGAAGACTTTACTTAAACCTCTTTGTTTAAAGTTTTCTCGTCTGACACGTAGCCAGACAGGATGAGAAAGCCCGAAAGAAGCTCTTCCTCCAGACCACTTCAATATTTTCTAAATTTGATTTCAGAGAGACAAAACAGGGGAGTTTGCTTGGTGGCAACTTCTCAACTTCTCTTTCTTGCTCAGATTCGTGAGACAAAAAAAGGAAGTTGTGAGAGAGGGGATGTCCCACCTTGGCCATGACCCCTGGTACACCAAAAGCCAAGCGTGAAGCCTGATGGACTCAACTGTCTGGATGAAATGAACTTTTCTGTGTCTGAAGGTAGTCAGTGCCATGGAAGATCCCTGAGGCAAGGCCTGTGCATGGAGGAGCTGAGGGATGGAGATGTTTGGGATGGGCAGGAAGGGTTACCTGTGCTGGTACTTGTCATCCCAGTCTCACCATGCTTGGCCGAGCAGTTGACCCAGTCCAGGGTGCTTCATTTACGGTCTCTAAGAGAAGGGCAACACCTTCCACTGTGCTCCCCCATTCAGCATGGCTGGGGCCAAGTGAGGCCCCCAGGACCTCTGTTTCCTGCAGAGAACCTCCCAAAAAGCTCACCTGGAGGAAACACAGTCTTCCTAGTGCAATAACCAGTAACAAGAGGCAGGTGTATATCACTCAGAGCTTGGCACCTAGAGAAGGCAGGTACATGCAGAGCTGCAGCATCCCTCTGGATCATAACCCACCTCCCAAAATCAGAGTCAAGGCCCGACTCCATGTTTCACATGGGATGAGAAGGGAGTGAGGGCTGGCAAAAGCCTTTTTCCAAATGCTACAGGTTTTGATTTAAGCCAGGGAAGAGTTTTGCCCCATCACACTAAACCCTGGGGAGCTCCTGCCCCATTACATGTGCCCACCCCCCTCCTTGCTCTGGCCCCCTCTGCCCTCGCACAGCTCAGAGCCAGCACTATAATCCAGGCACACTACTACATGTGGTGGGATCTCATATTTCCAGCCTCTCCAAGAAGCATGCCTCCCCAGGCACACCACACTCCTCTTCAGGCACTTCCAGCCACCACAGCCCCCCCATCTGCACTTTATGCAGAGATATTTCATCACAACCCTCTTACCAAAGTCCCCTTTTTGCATGAGTGATGCTCAGGAACTTTGTTCCAACAGCAAACAACAGGAGGGTGTACAAAGGTCCTCAGCAAGGACCTTGGGCACCCATCCCAAACCCAGAGCTCAAGCAACACATTCCCAACAACACATCCTGCAACCTCAGCCCAAAAAACCACGATGGAATCGCTGGCCCAGGAGCACAGAGCACGGCAGGAGGAGGTGCAATGCCTCCAAGAGCAAGGCTGGAGCAGGTCGATGGAGGGGCAGCCTTGTGCCATCAATTCACAGCTGCTTTACGCCTAATGAGATGTGATTTTTATAGCACCATCTTCAACATTCTCAGATTTTAATTTCCCCTCATAAGACAGCATGTGTTCATCATCCCTTTTAAAACTCTCATTCCCATTTTTATATTTTTAATTCTTGGGGCTACAGGCTCTAATGTTTAGTTATGTAGAGTGTAAAAAAAAAATAGATATCTCTTTTCATCAAATCCAAATGCAGGGATTTTAAATTTTATTGATTTGTCCCCTCTCCCTGGGATGAGGAATGCTGTTGAAAAGCAGCCTCCAGGCTTATCCCCCTTCCCTGTGCTATAGCCAGCAATTTTTCTGCTTGCAACTTGCTTCAACAAGCACAGAATCAGTCCTAGAAAGAGTTGGGTTGGGAAGGACCTTGAAAGATCATCTATTTTCAACCTCCCTGCCACGGCCAGGGACACCTTCCACTAGCCCAGGGTGCTCCAAGCCCCATCCAACCTGGCCTTGGACACTCCCAGGGATCCAGGGGCAGCCACAGCTTCTCTGGGCACCCTGTGCCGGGGCTGTACCATACTCACAGGGAAGAATTTCTTCCAGTATCCCATCTAACCCTGCCCTCTGGCAGTGTGAACTCATCCCACCCTTGTCCTTATAGCAGCACTTCTCTCCCTTCCCAGTATTTCTGGACTGCTCTCTGCTGTCAGTAGGAACATCAAAGTATGCAGCAATCCTGTAGCAGGCTTCTCCCAGCTGCATGGCTAATCCTCCTGCTCCCACCCAGGTTATCTCCCCAGCACTGCTCCTCCCCAGGGACCAGGGCCCGGCATGGCTGCTGACCAGCAGAGCAGAGCACACCAGGATGTGGTGGGAGCACAAACAGCCTCTGTTGACCACAACAGGCCTTTGTCCCCATGCTGTCCCCTGCATTCGTCGACGTCACAACAAAAGAGCGAGTTGAAGGAAGTAACTCTGCAAATGGTTATGAGAAAAATCCTCCCTAAAAGCAAGAGAAGGAGTGGGATGAGGTAGGAAGTCCTCCCTCTAAGAATTTCAGAAGGAGCTGGAAACAGACACTCAGGATAGGAGAAGCAGAGGGATGGGGCTGGAGGAGCATCAGGGCAGCACCGTTCCCCCACTCCTGGGGACAGGGTCTGTCCCTGCTCCTGGTCCAATGCCCCCTTGCTGCACTCGAGTCAGGCCAAAACCAGATGGCATCCGCCTGTTCACCCCTGGTATTGGTGCCCCAGTCACAACCTAAGGCTGCCTCTGCCCCTCAAAATACAGGAACCTGCTCTCCCTCACAGAGGGGCAGAAAGAGGCCAAACACCCCCAGGAGAAAGGTCATGGTTGTTTTTTCCCCTCTTTCACTCAGCACAATTTGCATTTCTCTCTCGGTTCCCTCCTGAGGGGTGGGTGAGCTCCCAACAAGCTGCCCTGCCCAAGCCCTGACACTCAGCTGCATCCTCCCCATGGACCCCTGCTAGCAAACAAGATGAGGAGCAGGAAGACTTTGAACTGTGAAGAACAAAGGTCAGAGTTCCACCCCCAGGCAGGAGCTAAGCCCCAAGGGCAGCACAGAACATTCCAAAGGCTCCAATACCACCAGCCAAAATCCTCATGTGATCCTGAGCCAAGGGACATCAGCTCACCAGAGATCTCCGGGAACAGCTTTCCCCATGGGAGTGGCTTATGGAGGGGAACAAACAATAAAAATAATCAAAATACTACTAATAATTTGGCATCTACATAGCATTAAAAAGCAGGATTGGTTCTCCCTGTCCACTTCAGTTGGGCTCTGGGGGAAGCCAGCACTGAGGGATGGCCACTGATTGCTCCTCAGAATCCTGGGGCTGAGCCAAAGGAAGGACTGTGACAGAGGGGACGGCCGGCACAACTGGTTTTTCACCTAAAAATCAACCTTGGCAGATCAGATCTGACACCCATCTGGCATGGGAAACCCCTGGGGGTGGCTGGAGGAGGCACAAGCCACCGCTTCCTACAACTGGGGGCACATGCTGGCCCTTGGGGGCACCAGACTGCCCGAGTATCACTTGCTCCTCTGCCTCTGGTTCACACCTTCCACAACCCCAGCCCTCGCATGCTGCTGCTGCCCCCATTTCCATGCTTGGGGAAGGAGCACCCCCGTTCACCACAGGTTTTCCCTCCCTGGCTTGCACACAGCTGATCCCTGAGTGCTCCTGAATGGAAGGCACCACGTCACGCTGCCGGGACGCGCCCAGCCCTGGCGCTTTCCCCACCTCCCGGTGTGTCTCCTCTCCCCCGTGCCTGCCACCAGTGCTGCTGTAGGATTTCCTCAGGAAGGAGTTCCTGAAGGCTCACACACACAAAACAATCAGCTCTAAACAGCCCAAACATTGAAATGTGCCCCGAGCAGACACACACCACCCTCCTCCTCACCTGCACACAGGTCCCTCATACCACAGCTTTCTCAACACAAGCATCAGGAAGTATCAGGAGGCACCTGAGGACCCCACCTCACTCCCTACCCCAGCATTCTTCTCCTCTAAGCACCAGGGAGGGATGATCCTGCAAATCCTGACCCACCTTGGCAAGCCCAGCTGCAAAGCCTCCCAAGTGATAGGTGGGCAAGAGGCACCCCCAAAAACTCACCAGCTTTGGGGCATTTCCCCTGAGAGCAGCATTTGCCCCCAACACTGCCTACATGGGACTTAGCCCCAACACTTAAGGGCAGTGCCAAAACAGCCCGAGGCGGGACCTAGGTGGGACTGGGACACCTGAGCCCAACCCACCCTCAGAGCTCCCCATTTCCTGGAGGGGACAGAGCCCAGCTGGTGCCAAACGAGGGAGGGGAGGGGATGAAGCAGCTTCCCCCAAAACACCAGCTTTGTGTTTGTCCTCCACTCGTGTGTCAAGAGTCACTATCCCGTCCCGTCCCGTCCCGTCCCGTCCCATCCCATCCCATCCCATCCCGTCCCATCCCATCCCTCCTCCTCATTTTCCTCCAAAGCCAGAAAACCCATTGCTGCTGCTAAATACCAAGAGCTGCTATTTTTATCCAGCCCACGACCAGGGCATGCGTTATTTTTGGTGTTTAAACTGCAGGCTTTTTTTGTGGGAGGGGGAGAGGGAGGGGAAAAGGCAGAAGCATGGGAGAAAAATGAGAGGAATGTTTCTCTGGGAGCAGAGTTTTCCATTGCTTACTTTAAGCCAGACAAGCGTCTGCAAATAGAAATCACCAGCAGAAAGCAGAGGAAGCAGCTGGGGAAGAAAGGTGTGATCATGTCTGCAGTCACTCTACCACTCCCCCCATCCCACCATGCCCAGAAAACCCCAAATAAACCGACCCTGGGTATCAGCTGGGTGTTATCAAGGAGTGAAGCTCACTGCTGTGTAACAGGGCAAACTGGTAACAAAATTAGCTGAATCCAATGAAGTAAGGGGGAAGTAAGAGAGTTTTTCTACTTCAGTGTAAAATGAGCAGTGTTTTCAAAATCAAATTAGGGTTTTAGGGGGACTTAGGAGGAAATGGAAGTTATTGGGGCACTTTTTGGCATGGGAAAGGCTTTGCTATAGCATGGAAATAAGGATTTTGGAAGGATGGATGGAAAAGAGGAGCTGGAGGTGGGATTTGATTTCCAGCTGGTCCCAGGCCTGGGCTCAGGCTGACATCCCATGAGGTGACAGGAGCTTGCCTGGCATGGGCTCACTCAGTTCCTGTGCTTGAGGGGCACCAGCAAGCAGGGAGACAATCTGGAGCTGCAGTGATTCATCAGCGGCTGAGTCACGGCTTCCTCTCGCCCATTAAAGTTTCCCAGAAACAAAGCACGACTCCTTAGATCCCAGATATGCTGCATGCCAAACAGAACTAGGAGGTGGCAGGTGCAAAATCCCTGCAAATGTACCTTTTTTCCACGGAGCCTTGGCACACCTTGCTGCAGGAGACATCCACAGGGTCAAGCATCACGTGCTGTTTGGATTAATTCAAAGCATCTCCTGTGGACCACTGTGGAATCACAGAACAGTTTGAGCTGGAAGGGACATTTACAGGTCAGCTATGGGGAAGAGGATGCTGGGTGAGACGGAGCAGGGGACTGACTGATTATATTTGTATATTCTTGCATTAATTCTAAGCTTCTTAAAGTCTGTCTGATGCTTCCCAATTCAGTTTAATGGCTTCACCACCCTCGATGGCATCAAGACTCTCCTTCACAGGTAGCAGCATTCCAAGACATCAGCATTATCAGTGCCCACCACCTCTGCCACATCATCACAGTGATCCTGCCTGAAGCCAAGAGGCTGCCAAGGCACCGTGTTCAGGGGGCCCCCCGAAAATCAGGGGAAGGTGCAAGGCCAGCAGCTCCTCCCTTGTCAAGGCCTCTGCCAAATTAAATCAGAGACATGAAAGCGTGGAGCCCCAGTGAGGCTGTTTGCCCAGGGAGCAAAGCAAACCTCCCAGGTGCCAGGGACAGGCTGGGCTTTCACTTTCCCAAGCCCAGGGACAGGCAGCCTGAAGCCTAATGCTCCCAGACATGCTTATCCTTGGAGAGCTCTGACAATAAATATTTTTAGGCAGTCCTAATAGAGGGAGTTCAGAGGTAGCATTGTGCTGACTGGTGCTGTAGTGGTCAGGTACCCCTCAGGCAACTGTCAGCACCCAGGTGGCTTCTGTGTGCCCTGGGAAGGATGGTTTTTTAGGGGGATTTGTACCCACAAAAGAGGGAATGGCTGCAGCTCAGTGAGCAGGGAGAGCTGGGATGGGGTAAGCTGGGAAGAAGTGAGCTGGGATGGAGGGGGCTGGGATAGGGTCAGGGACAAGGGAGAAACAGGATGAGGTGAGCTGGGACATGGAGAGATGGGATGGAAGGAGTCAGGATAGGGTGAACTGGGACATGAGAAACTGGGATGCAGTGAGCCACAAGATGCAAAGCCCAGGGATCTTCATCCTGCAGCATACCACCAAAGGAAAAGATCCTGGCGTTAAGCAGCAAATCTTTAGGAAAAAATTGTTTGGTGTTTCCCACAGGATATAAACACCTTCCCCAAGGCTATGAGGAGGAACTTAGCATAAGCTGCAGCCTGCAGTGTGTGTTTCTGAGGGTCTCTCACCTCTCCGACCCCAGCACTAGGGTGAAGGCAGCAGGAGGGCAGCAGAGGCTGGCAGCCAACTTGACTCCATCCTTCCACTCTCCTCTCTATCCCTCTTCCCTCCTATTCCCAGCACTGCATTGCTCCTGGTGCTGCCAAGTCACGGTACTGGGAACACAAGGCTGTTTCCCAGGAGCCCTGAAGGGTCAGATAGCCCTGGCTACCCCAGCTCGACAAGTCAGCACCAACGCTGAAGCAGTAAAGCCAAGCCACTGGCTCTGGAGCATGAAGGAGGGCAAGGAGGGCAAATGTGGGGATTTTGCAATCCAGAAGGACTCAGTCCAACCAAAAAAATTCCAGCAGAACATTTTTCTAGTTGCAGTTTGCCCAGCTGTCAGCATCACAACACTGCACAGAGGCCGTAGAGCCCTGGACTGGAAAGCAGCCGGGATTCAGCAATTCCTGGATATCCCTGACACGGTGTTAAGAAAGAAATAAGTTGGAGAGAAAGTATCAAGTGAAGGGTGGGGGTGGCAATCAAAATGGAACTGGAATCACAGTTTGAAAATACTGAATCACAGAATCATTTAAGTTGGAAAAGCCCTCTGAGATCATCGAGTCCAACCCTTAACCCAGCAATGCCAAGGCCACCACTAAACCCTGCACAGCCAGGAGTGCCTTCCCAGGCTGAAACATCCACCACTATCCACGGCTGTATAGCACCCACAATGCTCCTGGATGCTGCACGGACCAGGGGCAGTTCCCGGGGTGCCCCCTTCCCTGGAGATGCTCCATCACCTCCTGCTTGGCTGCAGTGTCCCCTTTCCGGGGACAGAGGATGGGCGTCAGGGCGGTGCAGGGGTGACAACACTCAGGGTGGCGGTGACGGGATGCTGGGTGGAGGTGAGAGGGAGCAGAGCGGCAGTGGTGAGGGGGTCCAGGGTGGTACTCCTAGCATTGCTCCTGGGGAGCTGGAGCTCTACCCTGCCCTCCCCACTACAGCAGCGGCATCGCCACCCTGCAACCCTCCCTGCTGTCTCCCAGAAACGCTTCTGGGAAAACCTGGGCTGCACCAAATTCCGGCGAGCGAAACACTTGGTTCCCTCCGCCTTCCCCACAGCAAGTTCGGGGCTGGTTTGCGTCCCGTCCCCGCCTCTCTCCCAGCCGAAATTCCGCAGCCTGGCCCCCGCCCCACAGCGTGTGCCCCCCCGCAGTTTGGGGTTCCGTCGGAGGGTGCGGGGGGAGCCCCAGGTGGGGCGGGCGGGCGGCGGGGCCGGCCGGGGGCGGGACACACGGACGGGACGGGACGGGACAGGACGGGACGGGACGGGGCGTCCCATTTCCCCCAGCGCCGGAGCAGCTGCCGGGACGAGCGGACGGGACGGGGTCGCGGCGCAGAGGTAGGTCGGGGGTCCGGGGGAGTACCCGGGAGGGGGATCCCGGGGCTGGGTTTCCCCAGGCGTTATCCTCAGTGCTGTGCTGCTCAAATCCAGGGCTTTTCTCGCCTTTTTTTTAAGGCCACATCCCCTGCTTCGCGCAGCCCGGGGGGGAGGGGGTGAGAACAGGGCACTGGGGAAAGAGCGATGAGCAGCGAGCAGCTCCCAGGGGACGTGTGTCTGGGGCAGTCTGCCTGGCACCGGGGTTTCGGGGCACCCGAGCTGCACCCACACATTCTGAACACCACAGAATCCTAGAAGGGTTTCATTGGAAGGGACTTTAAAGACCACCTCGTTCCAACCCCCTTGCCATGGGCAGGGACACCTTCCGCTAGACCAGGTTGTTCCAAGCTCCGTCCAGGCTGACTCTGAACACTTCCAGGGATGGGGCATCCACACCTTCTCCGGCAGCCCCCTGAGCCTCTTGTACCCAAAGCCACACGTGATCCACCCCAGGGAGGGCCATGGCTGGGGGCTGCTGCCGGCCCGGAGAGGCAGCACTGCCCGTACCGTAGTTTGGAGGCGCCCAGGATGGCTCTGAGGAGCTCCCAGTGCATCCAGGGATGACAGTGGCGCTCACCTAAACTCAAAACTGAGCTTTTGGCCAGAGTCTCCGTGAGCCCGGGGCCGACGGCAGCCGCGCGTGTGCAGACGGTGATGACGAGCGGGCTCCAGGCAGCAGCTTGCAAAATAGTTTCACTTTAACCCTGTTATCCAACATCCATATCAGTAGTTTTCCAGATCGCTCCCTTTAGGGAATGAAAGCATTTACGCGCGGTTTCTGGCAGGAAGGTTTGATGGTGGTGGGAATGAGATGAAGCTTCAGCTGGTCGTGTTTGCTGGGTGGTGGCTTTTGATGTTCGTCTTTTACGTTTGAGGAAGGTCTCTGTAGCCTGCTGCGAGTTCTGGGAGACTGGCGGCAAAACTCTTCTTAGTCACCATTTCCGAAAGAGCGACGTGCAATCCCTGCTAAGGAAACTGCTCGCCCTCGGTGTCAGGTTTCATCCAGTTTTCCTTTAAGTCTGCAGGTGCAAGCAGGGAAAATAAGTGCCACTCGTGCGACAGCATAGCTGTGTCTCTTGGGCGGATCGGGGAGCTCACAGGCTGTAACAAAAATTAGCCTCTCCCTGCCTGACCCATAGCTGTCACTGCAATGGAAAGTTGGTATAAAGCTGACATAAAGCCAGTAGTGGAAGGAAGTGGTTGTTCAGTAATTGTCCTGCTTTGCACTCCTTAGCACCAACTGCACGAAGTGTGGTCTCATCTGCGTTAAGGAAATGGGGGTGGCTATAGGTCGATTGATTTCATGTCACCTCCACAAGCCCTGAGTTGCAGCTGACCACAGAGCACAGGAGTGTAGAAATAATCCAGAAATACTTGGGGCACACCCCTCAGGTCAGTTGCCCCCAGAGCTGCTGCTCCTCTCACCATAGATGCAGGGAGCACCTTAGAGCAGCCCCGCTCCTGCCTGAGTCATGCAGCATCTCAGCTGAGAGGAGCAAGTTGAGCTTTGTTAGGTTGGAGGGAACTTCATGAAGACACAAGAGCCTGTTGAGGGTTGAGCCTAAAGAACTTAACCAGCAAAATGACCTCCAGGTCTCTCCCCTCTGCCATGGTGACACAGCAGAGCAGTTTCCAGTAAACTGCAGCTTTTCTGCAAACTCTACCTCCATCCGCAGTCGCTGCGGTTGCTCTGCAGCGCACAGGATGTGGATAAGCCAGCATTGCCAAGGCAACCCCCTCTGTTTTGGTTTCCCCACACACAGGCTGGCAGCCTTTACCCCTCCAGCTCAGCCAGGCAAGCCCTGCATGCCAACGGTTTGCGGTGCCATTGCAAGCCGTCCCTCAAAAGGACCTTGTTTTCCACCCACGGCCTTCCATAACTCCAGAGGAGTGGCAGATGCTCCCCACCCTTGCAAACTGGCTCTTTCGAAGCCACTGTGGATTAAAGAACTTCATGCTGCATGCCCAGTGTTGATTAAAACTTACACAAGTGGCATAAAGCCCTGCCGTGCAGAGCTGCCATCAGCTGGAGCCATCCACCCCTGGCCACAGGAGCTCCCAGGCGAGTTTCCATGTCAGCTTTCCCCTGGCTCTGCCAGCACTGGCTGCCCAAAAACAAAGAGCTCATTTAGCAGGGTGCTTCACGGCCCTCCCTGAGACACAGCCTTGTCTCCCAGTATGTCCGTGGCCCTGTTTTTTGGTCCGATATCTTGACCCAACAAACAGCTGACCTCCCAATGGCACTGCCACATGCTTTGGGCAAGTGGTTCACACCCATCCCAGACCACAGCATGGAAGCAGCTCTCTGTGTTCATCCCTTCTCTAAGGGGAGATGTCACACCAAACTGAGCAGCAGCATGGATTTTCCTAAATGCAGCTCCTCATGGTGCACTCAGGTTTTCAGCTGGCAATGGGTGGCCTTGGGTAACCCCTCTGCCCTTGGAGTTGCCGCTTCCAAAGACATCAGTTTTTCTACTTTCCCCTCCCCCTCATTTTTTAATAGGAAACTGAAGAACCCCATTATTTAGCACACAGACATCCCTTCATCTACAAAACAAAAAGCAATGCACACACCAGAAAGAAAACGCATTTGAAAACCAGCTGCATGGCCATGCTGGAAGATGGCCCTGGGATTTGGGTGCTGCTTGGTCAGGGTAGGGGCAGGTACCTCCACCTTCCCCTTCCAAGGGATACACATCTGGCTTGCCCAGGGTGGCCACATGTCCCCAGCTGGGCACTTCCCAGTAACAATCAGCCAGGGCCTCTGCAGTGCATTCAGCTCCAGTTTAAAGTGGAAACATTTCAAAGGGCTTTGCTTTTTTTTTTCCCTCCCCGTTCTGTTTTCCTCTGCAAACAATTAATTACAAGTTTAAAAGGAAGTTCCAGCCCTCCTTCATTACCCAGAAGTTTAGAGGCAGTAAATATAAAGCAGTTCAGTGCAGGAATAAAACTGTACATCCTGTTTTGTCTGAAATTAAGGCGGTTGTTGTTTGGGGGTTATTTGGGTTTTTCACTTCTTTTTTGGAGTCAAGCGTATCATAGGCGTCCTGTATTCCTGCCTGGATAATGAGCTGTCAGGATATTTATGGATAAATGGCAAACCTGTATCACATGGGTGATTCAGGATGAGGAAAAGCTGCTCTGTTTATTTATGTTGCAGCTTAACCTTTCCTACAGCTGCCCCAAAAAGAGGACCTAGGTGAAGATGAAGGTCAGGACAGGGAGCAGGCTTTAAGGAGTGGCTCACATTTATCTCCCTGGTGAGCAAAAGCAGATCTGGGATGCTCCCAGCTGACTCCAGGCAGGGGGTAGGAAGAGGGTGTATGGGATTTGAGTCTCTGAGTAGTAGTCTATGATTTCTCAGGTGGGGATGTTGATGATATTTCTGTCCTCTGCTGAGTGGTGGAATGAGAGAACGTGAGGAGCAGCCAGTTTTGATGCAGCAGACTGGACAAAAATCCAGCAATAATAATAAACTTCTTTCAGTCAAAGCCAAAACCACCTCCCAGGGCACTGCATTTCATTTGGTAAATCTCAAATGAGATTTTTTTAGAAAGGCACCCAGAGAAATCCATGCTGAAAAGAGAAACCACCAGCTAATTGGGGCCAGCTCAGCTGCATGCTCGTGCAAATTGAAACAATAAATCCGCAGTGGTCAGTCTGTTTCTGAGGGGCATGGATAAACCTGTTATTTTTAACAGAATCTGAGCCCTTGTGGAATCCCAAATGGAGAGCTTGGCATCTATGCTGAGGTATTCAGCTCTTGAGGTCCTGACAGTCAGGTCTGAAAGCCAGCAGCCAGGGAAGACAAGTGAAACAAGCCCCTGTACAGGTTTGTAGGTCCCAGGACAGAATTTTGGAAGGCAGGTTTTCCCGTGAGAGCTGCCTTTTTGGGGGCTGCCCAGGAGTTCCTGCTTCAGCAGCAGCATGAGAGCTGTGGTTAGGGCTGGGTGGGACTGGTGGCTGCATTTTTGGGCAAGGCTGATGGCTTGTCTTCCGTTAGGAGTGAGGTGTAATGGCACAGCGAGGGAGAAGGAAGCACAGTGGTGCTAGCTGGAGGATCCTAAAACACTCCATACAAGAGAGCATCCCTTAGCAGGTGCCACACAAGGAATAAATGAGATACAAACCAAGGAAGGGCAGTGCTGTAGATAAGAAGGATTCAGCCAAAACCAGCCTGGGTCCCCTTCCTGTCCCTCCCTCAAGGTCCCCGAGCTCTGTGAGAGCTGCCAGAAGGAAAGATAAGGAGTTGGTGTCACAGGGGACAAGTGGATCAACCCCTCTGGGACACCTTTGGTGTTCAGGCTGTACCTCTCAAGCTTTTGTTACATGAAAGTGTTGGTTTTCCTTTTACTGTGCCTCAGTTTCCCCTCCTGGGCACATGGGGATTTAAGCATTCCCTCAAGAGGCTGAAGGGCTTGAATCCCAAAGGCTGGCAAAGACACTGATGTAAAGTGCTGAGCAAGGGTGAAATAGGGTGTTGGAGCCTGATACTGCCCCTGCCAGCTCTTCATCTGTACAGCCTCTAATTTAGTGACCCCTGTGTTGAACCAGAGCTGCAAACTCGCAGCACAAAGGCCCCTGCTCTACTCAGATGCTTTGCCTGGCCACAGGAGAGGAAGAAAGATGTGAGCAGAGGCAGCAGCTCCCTGCTCCTGCAGGAGGGCTTCCCTGAGAGCCCTGGCACTCAGCAGCACCTCTCCCTCCCTGAGGGAAGAGGAAAACCTTACGTCAGGCCACAGAAATGCTTCTCAGCCCTACCCAAACCCTTGGAGCAATTCCCAGGTGAGGCAGAGCAGCAGCAACTCCTCCACCTCAGCCAACCCGTATCCTCCCCTGCCGCCGCCTCTGTGGCCAGCCCTGAGTACATGGAAGCAGCTGTGGGTGCAGGGCTGCTCACTGGGGTCTGCCAAATGAGCACCACCTGGGAGTCCCACTGACCACAGTCCTCATCCAAAATACAGGTGGTTTGGCCACAGCTCCCACACCAAACCTGCTGGCAGTGCCCGGGGTGCCAGGGCAGCAAGAACACACCCTGTCTCTGTGCTGCCCATCCCAGACCATGGAGCATGAGAAATGGTCTGTCCAAAGACACCCCATCCCAGGATTGGGAATAAGGAGAGACCTGTGACACGTGGAGTCCTGGCTCTTATGGCAGTACTGTTCTGCACAATGGTCCCTGGCCTAGATCAGGCAAGTCCCTTCCTAGACAGGAAATCTTCCCCTGCAGACAATACTTGCTCTGCTAAGAAACAAGTCCTGCAAAGGGCTAATGAGAGCTCCATGCTGTGACTGCTCAGCCAGGGCTGATGTGTAAATCCAAAGGGGCAGGATTTGTGCTTGGCTAAATTCCAAGGCAAGCAGGGATGCCCAAAGCCCTCCTCACCCATCCCCATCATCAAGAACAAACCCCAGGAGAGAGGAGGCTGTGTTTCTCAGATGCAGACACTCAAAGGGACATAGCAGGCAGCATAGTCCATTCCCCATGGCTCCAGGCCCCTCCAAGGTAGGAGACATCTTACTGTGCTGAGGCTTAGACTGTCCTGGCATCTCCATGGAGAAAACTGCTGAGGGAGCAGGCATCTGATCCATGTGGTTTCTTGTCTCTGCAGGCACCATCCAAGGACTCTTGTGGAGCCCACTTACAGCTGCTTACAGGAGCTGAGCATATCTCAAGGTGCCTTTCAAGCAGAGGGAGCAGCACAGGCAGCCTACTCGGGAGCCGACATGCAGCAGAAGATCAGCTCTTTCTTTAACTCCATCTTGGAGCTCATCCGTACCAAGCATGAGGAGGGTGTCTTCAACACCGTCTGCCTGGCCGTGCTGTTGGGTCTGCCCTTCGTTGTCCTCATCGCCTTCATCTTCATCTGCTGCCACTGCTGCTGCTGCAGACGGAGGAGAGAAAGCACGAGGAAAGGTGGCCCCAGCAGCAACGGGCAGCTGCATGCTGAGAGGAACAAGAAGAAAAAGAAGAAGAAGAAACAGGATGATGAGGACCTGTGGATCTCGGCTCAGCCCAAGCTGCTCTTGCTGGACAAGAGACCCTCCTTGCCCATCTAGCAGACAGGAGGGCGTTCAGGTCCTCTCCTCTGAGATGCCACCACTCCTTTCACCTGTGCACCAGGAGGGGCGAGGAGATACCAAAGCTGCTGCCGCTTTATGGTGACTTTCGACAGAGGCTGAGCCCAGCACGTTGAAGGGCCAACAGAAAACAAGGCAGTCGGGCACAGGTTGTGCAAGCCTCTTCTCCCCCACCATGACGGTGTGCCCTGGGGCAGAGACCCCTGCAAAGGACAGGTGAGCACACAAGGGTGACCTGCCACCGGGTCCTGCGTACCTCCTGCCACGAGCACAGCGCTCACACACCGGGCTGGCACACAGGGAACGGGGTGCGAGGCTCTCCCTCTGCACTCAGCTGGGGCACGGACACGGGTGCACAGGACAACGTTCACCCAAAGACCAGGCCACCTGCACACTCCCCCTGCACAACACGGACAGCTGTGAGTGAAGCAGGCACAGACACGGCTCATTTGCTTGCCCTGCCACAGAGATGGCACAGCTTCCTTGTCTAGGCTCCGTCCAAACCCAACTTGCTTTGGCAGCACAGAGAAAGCCGAGTTACCCCACAGCTCAAAGATGTGCCATCTCCCAGGCCACCAAAGCAAAGTCCCTTGCGAGCACCTGAAGCTAGATGCCCTCAGCCCAACCTCAGAGACCTCAGACACCATCCTAAGGCAGCACAGCAGAAGGATGCCCTGCCACCTAGGCTAGAGGCAGGAAGGAGAGAGGAGGCTGCCAAACCAGCCCTTTTGCACCAGCACTTAAGAAAACCCCTTCCTTGAAAGACTTATTTTATACAAACTTGCCTTTAAAGAGCTCACCATGCTACTGCAAGAGCAGAAACACAACCTGAGGCTGTGTAAAAGCTTTGCTATGGGCATTAGAGTTATTTATTGAATGACTACTAAAGAAGAGCAGGACCAAAGGCCCCCTTGGAGAGGGGCCAGGCACATTGAAGCGGTATTGAAGCAGCAGACACGGTTTCCTGGCACACTCAGCCGTCACCTCTCCCTGCAGCCCTTGTGCCATGTGTCAGACACACACAGACCCATGAGCATGGGATGCCCCAGCTGATGGCAGCTCTCTGTGCTGCACTGAAGGTTTCTGTATGGCTGTCAGGCTGACCAGCTCTGGGATTTTGAAGCTGTAGAAGCAAAGTAAATTCCATGTCCACAGTCATCCGTCACACAGGGATACATTATACAGCCAGACCATGCACCTCTCTCCGTCCTCATGTTCCTTGGGAGGACAGCTCAGCTGGGCACAGCAGCTGACAGGACCACCCACAGCTGTCATCCCTGCTCTGTTTCCCCCATGCCCTGCCCTGGCTTGTGTTCCCACCCTGTATCTATCCCTTGAGCTGGGAGTCTCCTCTGCTCCCCACTCTGCCCCACCAGGCTCTGTCTCCCCCATCTCTTTTTCCATTGAGGGATGCATGTGTGTGATGAGAAGCCTCATCACATCTGGTTTCTGCCCTGTCTGTACACTGGATGTCTTCCTTCCGTTTTCTTCCAGTTCTTAAGCTGCTGCAGCAGACCAGAGCTGCCAGCCAGAGCCAGACATCCGGGGAACAAGCAGCCAAACCCACGTGGGCAAGCCTGGACGGAGCTGCTGGGCACAGCCGCCTCCAGCCCAGGCAAGGGTGATGCCACCTTCCCCTGGCTTGGAGGACAAAGCCACCGGCTGGAAGCAGCTGCCTGTGCCACCCGGTCCCAGCACAGCCTGTTCTGTCCGATGCAGGCAGGGCTGTGATGGTCACATCGTGTCACGGGGTTTGGCTGCATGTGGCTGTGCTGGGAACAGCCGTGGCCGGGCTCCTCCTCACACAGCCCTTTAGATTGACCCCATATGTGCCTTATTTTCCAGTTTGCTTTGTCACCATTGAAATTAGTGATTCCCTTCTTCTCCAAAACAGGAAGCAACATATAGTGGTATAAAAATTAGGATTTGCCACGTGTCCTGCTAGGAAATGCAGAAATAGCTCTGTCCCAAGCTCCCGGTCTAGCTAGGATCCTGGAGAACTAGCACTGCACTTGTATTATTCCTTCTTCCTTCCCTCCTTTCCCCATCCAAGTACTTTTCTCAGCCCTTCTGCCTCCACACTCACCGGGAGGCCAAAGCAGCCCATGCAGGTGCTGCTGCTGTGATCCAGAGGCACGAGCAGCCCTGGAGGCAGGGTGGTGCTGCCTGGAGGAATCAAAAAAAAAAAATCAGAGTAAAGGGTAACACGATGGGAGGCCAGAGGCTCAGCCAAACAAGCAGGGGCATGGAGGCAGTGAGCACTGTCAGAGTACAGCCTACGTGGTGTGGAGGTGCCAGGCTTCCTGCAGGAAGGCTTTTCTCCAGAAAGCACAGCAAGTACCTCTTCAGGTAAGGGCAACCAATTCCTACAAGAACCAGAGAAATGCCAGGAAAATGTGAGCATTGTATCACACATCTCCAGATCCAGGCTTTGGGGAGTTCATAGCTAGGTCCGAATTTCAAGAGCTCCCCAAAATCATCATTCAAACCATCCCTGGGCTGGGCAAGGAGGGACCAGGATACAACTTTGCCCTGATCCATCCAACCAGTGGATGGTCCGAGCCTCTGCACTCCCTAAAGCACGGGGGCTGCCTTGCTCGGTGTCTGCTGTTTGAACCAAACCATGCACTGAATCGGCTGCTTCTGGAGGGAAAAGCGAAAGAGCAGCAACAGCCTGAGGTGCACTAGGAGCTGTCACCCACCAGCTGGGCAGCAGCAACCCTGCAGCACCCACGTTACCAAGGGGGCAGAGATGCACAGTACAGAAACTCCACTGCAGGGTGCCTGCTCTCCAGACACCTCAGCCCTGCCTCCCACAACTGCATTTCAGTATCAACCTTCAATTTTCCTGAACAAGTCCATGCAACAGGGAATGACAACAAAACAAATTTTGTGCAATTTTTTTTAAACCAAAAATAAATTACTCTTAAACTGCAAACAAACACTGTATCTCAATCTCTCGGTCCTGTTTATTTTCCTGGGGAAATCTTTCTTGTACCTGTGTCCTGGCCCTAGATAAGAGAGGGGAGAGCTCAGCAGGCAGAGGCTGTGTAGTCTCTGCCGGCGGCCAGCTGTGCAGCTTAGAGACATTTTCTTAAAGAAACAGCTTAACTTAATCAAGTTAATGGCCTTGCTTTGTTAATGAGCACAGCCAAGTTCCTCTACCCAAGGGCAAGAAGCAGTGGGAAGAAGAAAAGGTGTGTTTGTGCTGTGGGAGGTGGGCTGCAGGTTTGTTTTTTCTTAGAGGATCTGCAGCACGGACTCGTTAACCCCAGTTGGTTTTGATCAGACAAGTATTTCGTGCTGTCTGCAGCTTACTGGGCAGAGCCTTTCCAAATCCTACACCACAGAGCTCTGCCTCCACGAGGGCAAAAAAAGAAAAACCTGCTTCTCAGCTGGATGGGGCACTGAGCTGTCCCTTGCCCACAGAGCTGAGGCTCCAGAAGAGACTGGTGAAAGAGGTGTGCAGGACGGCAGCGATGAGCAGCTAGAAAGGGCAGAGACCCACTTTCTGGAGAAGAAAGGAGCAATGCACACCTTGCTTCTCTCCAGATGTCGGACACTGGATTCAGGGCAAGGTGTTCTTGGGTTCTGGGCTGCAAGGGAAAAGGATAGTTCCAGGGTCCTAGGTTAGGAATACGCAGTGGCTGAGATGAAGTTTAGCATCCTGGAGCAGTCTAAAGATTGAAGGGAAGCAGAAATGCCCATTAAAACCCTCTATGACAGAAGAATTGGATCTTCACTGACCATTCCACTATTTATTCAGCCAACAAAGCATAGAGCAGTGACCAAAAGTAACAGAACTGCTTTCCAATCAAGTGTCCAGTGCCGTAAGACACTTCAGTCTTCTCTCCAAATCACACCATACAGAAACACAGTATCTTTGGGAAGAGGCATCCTCTCCCTCCTCCACCTGGGTAAATACAGCAACATTTCTCTGGGGTCCCACACATAGCAGATATATCACAACAGATGTGTCCTGGCTGGTAGGACCCAGTCACAGGACAATCCTCATCAACATACCATGCCAAAGCAGTGAGGATCTTTCTGGGATTTAAATTCTGCCCCTGGGTGTGTTGCAAATCGGTATATAAACTTTTAAGTGATCTCAGAGCAAGGCAGAGGTTTTGAGAATGTATTAGCACTCCAGCAACACTGTTACAGGGCCACATATTACAGCAAAACCAGGGTAGTAAAGGGGTATGACACTTTTATGGGACTACTCCAACCATCCTGAGCCTCGAAACCAGAACAGCCAGTTCCTCAAGGCAAACAAACTGCATTCTCTGAGCAGTCCCAGCCTCCCAGGCTGTAGCACAGGCTGTGGTTAACCCCAAAAAAGTCCTTTCGCACAGGGCAGCTGGATACCGGGAAGTGTCTCCTGCGTGAAGAGACAATGCCATCCTGTGGCTGCTCGGGAATACTGACTTTCTGCAATGGTTTTCCAGCAGCAGTCACTTTGCCCTTCCTGGTGAAAGAGAGGTGCATTAGGAGTGACAGATAAACCCTCTTCAGAAACTGCAAAGAAGGTGCCTCATTTGCCTTTAGCTCAAAGACAAAGCTTGTACCACTTAAGAGACTATTCCCTGCTCCCGGGTGGGATTCAGCTTCAGGATCGGATTATATTGCTGCTGCACAGAAAAAAAGTCACAGGGAACAATCATGCCTGCTGTTTTTCAGAGAGCATACACTTGCTTTTAGAGTGGCTGTGTGTGAGACTAGTCCTCCTCTCCCTCTCAGTCACTTTCCTGGTGACTTCACTGTGCCCTTTAACTGAACAACAAACTGAAATCTGTCCTTGCCTACAGACAAGTGGGCAACAGGGAGAAAGCATTTCACAGTAAAGAGCCCTCATCGCTTTCCCATGTCCTTCTCTCATGCTCTTAGCACAGAGCCTGCAAAACACTTCAAGTGCCATTTTCCTTTCTCCTCCTCTCACCATTAGTCTCCTCCTTCCCCCAAAGCAGGGCTTGGATATCCTAACGCAGCTCAGACGAGCCTCTGCCCGCCCGCCCATCCACCCAGGAGGCACAGCCCTGAAAGTACGATGAAGAATTTAGTCCTCATCTCTGAGAGACAACTCTCCAGCTTGCTCTCCTCAGCCAGATCCTAGCAAGCACAGATCAGTGAAGCACTTCACAGAGTTAAGTCGCCAAGAGATCACAAAATCCCCTCTCCCTGTTTTGCAGCAGACCCCAAAGACCTAATCTGCACAGTCCCACTCCGAGCCTGGGTAATGCTTCCATTTTGTGCAAAATGCTTAAATAGGAAGAAAAATAGTTCTACCACCCAAAGCAAAGAAGACAGAAATATTTTAGGACCTTCTTTATTTGCGATTTTATTACTTCCTCCAAAGTCTGGAAAGGATTCTGTAAACTGTATTACTCAGCTTAGCACTGCAATAGAAAAGGCCACTAAGACGTGGGACAACCATACGCCAATGTGCTCAGAAAAGGAAGCCTTTGAGCAAGCAGCATTTGGTGAGCTTGTACTTCTTCCCTGGCTGGAGCTGGTGGTCCAGAATTTTAATATCTTCTCAGGGAAAGAAAATAAACCTCACCTTTATGGCTGTGAGTAAAAAGAAAAAAAAAAGCAGTCAAATGTAAAGCCATGCACTGAGGCATGAGGGAAAGCATGCAGGAACAGTTTAAGTCCAAGAGATGCTCATTTTAGAGGTGGATGACAAGTGTTATCATTTCAGCATCACTACCTGCCACACTGCTGATGAAAAAGCGGAAAGCAGCAGATGGAACAGTCACATAGAGAATTGCTCTGTAAGCAAGCAGTACAGAGAGGCAGGTTTGGGATGGTGAGCAGAGCCTGGAGCAGAGTGGCCCTTACACTCACCCTGTTCTGGGCCTCACCCTTGAGTGTGAACATCAATTTACTGCACATCTCCTTCGGTTCTTCTCTGGGCTGGGAAACATGACACAAGCAAAATAGTAAGATTTTAACCTGCAGAGATGGGATACCAGTCTACACAACTCACATGGGTTAATGAGCCTTGCCAGCAGACTGGCAGCGTTTCCCCAAACCCAGTTCTGCAGGAACAACAGAGAATGTGTTTAAATAATAAGAACTGCAGACCAAAACAGGGAGAGGAGATAGCGTCAGAAAAGTTCTCTCTGATGTAAGTTAGGGGGCTATTATTTATTAGTAGGCTCAAACCTATTTTTGGAAGTCTGAAGTGGATGGCACCAGAGAAGGACAGAAATAAGAGGAGTCTGCAGCCCAGGTTTCAGAAAGAACAGCATGTGTTCTTGTTGTTTTACATAAAGTTCATAGAAGTTGCATGTGTTGGATCAAGCAGGTCTTTGTCATGCTTAGCCAGAGTATCTACAAGCAGGATGCCCCCACAAGCCCCTCCTGGTCTCTGGAACATCACCCATCAGGAGCTCCAAAGGCTGGTAGCAGGTTGGGCTGCAGATCCAGATGTCCCTGGGTGTCAGCTATTGTCTCCTTTGTATTGGAGCAAGCTGTCTGAATCAAAGTTTGTGAAGAGATACTGAATCATTATCTTTGGGCATTGTTCTGCAGAGAGTTCTATTTAGGCCCTGATCTTCTTCCTCTTTGCTGATAAAGACCTCTTCTTCCTCCCCAGGACTGGCTCATTACTGGAAGACTGAGGAAGGATCCTCATCTCCGTAAAAGGGATGGAGAATTCATGTCCTTTCCATGGCTCCCAGTTCACATCCTGGGAAAAGACCAAGGAATTTCTCTTACTAAAAGTGCCCAGACCAGATGCTAGGAGTCTACCACTGCCCACCTCAAATACCATTTAACCCTCCAATAAATGGAGACTTTAATTATAATCAGTCTTTCAGACATTCTTTGCAGTAATCACGCATGGGCAAGAACTCCGCACACAAGGTGGAGGTGCAAAGTCGTTTATTGCACAGCCAGAATTCCCTAAATACCCACACACAACAGGATATAAACATATAAACAGGAAAGATGTTCCCCACAGTGTCCCCCTATCACCTGGGGCAGTGCACAGACATTGCCTGTTATGGTAACAGGTAAACAACACCCTGTAAGGTCACAAACTACAACCATCACCTCTCACAGGTCCAGCCCTGCCCACAAACCACAATCCTCTCTCTGCCCATCCCCCGTGACCTGGATACAGTCCCAGGGTCACCTCCAGGCCCAGCAAAGAGGCTCTCTCTCTCTCTGGCCTGCAGGGCTTATCTCTCTGTCACCACATAGTGTAACCCAACAATTCTTAATATAGATCAAACCTCTATCCAGCTTGGAATACAACAGGACTGAGCCATCTTCAATCCCAAATTAAGCCTGTACAGTGAGATGTGCAGTAGGCATGCACTGAAAACCAAGGGAAAGGCTACATCAGACAGTGACCAAGCACCCCAGTGTGGCTCCTAGTGAGTGTTTCTTTGGTGTTCCCCTCAGAGATCAAGACAGCTCTATCTCAAGTATCTCTGCCCACAAGAAGCAGGGAGCCATGAGCTCAGGTCCTCTGGATCCAGGGAGGAGAGAGTAAGAGCTGCAAGTTTTCTTAGGGATCATTTTGCTTTCTAATGAAACAAGTCGGAGGGCAATCCCTCCTGCTCCGAAGAAAGACTCGCTCCATGTGTTTTCCCCAGGCTGAAGAGATAATCAGCACCCCAGCTCTGCTGCTCACCTCACTGTGCTTGCTCTCCCCGTGCTTCCCATTGAGCTTGGCCAGGTGGCAGCTCCTGCACCACCATGAGCTGGGGGCATCAGGGCACAGCTGCTCAGAGCCACATCATTGTCCCTGTCCCATGCTGTGAACTCCCAGCCATTGTGGCAGGTCACTGCATCCCCTAAAGGAAGGGATCAAAGACATGGAGAGGAGTAAGTTCCCACAGCTGCTCAGCCTGAGGGCTCATCCACCCTTCAGGTGGGACACAGCAGGCCTGGCAGGGGAAAAGCCACAGCGCAGGACAGGTCTGGACACTAATCTCTAAAGCACTGCCATTACAGGGCATGACCAAGGGCTGGATCCCCCCAGCTGAAGATCTAAACTTTATGGCAAGAGGGTATTAAATGATAAAAGGAAGACTATGGACACAACAGCAATAGTAAGGATTTACCAGTGGCAGAAGCCAGCACTGCTGTTGAGCAAACTCCCATCTGAATAAAAGACACTATTTTTTTTCACTCTCAGCTGGGAAGCCCCAGAAGTTGCTGCCCCATCAGCACAGTTTACCTCATGGAAACTTCCCAGCTTGCCTTTTCAGCTGGCATTTCCCTGGGTCACAGAGCCCTCTCTTCCCCATGAACAAGCAACTCCTTCTCCTGTCTTCAGCATGAGACAGGCCCACGGGTGCACTCTCCTCAGCCTCCCTAGGAAGACTTTTCTCCCCAAAGAGAACCACATCTGATCCAACCTGACCTAAGGAGCTCCCACTCTACTGGCAAAACAAATATACAGGTCCCAGCATTTGCTTCCCTGTGCAGAGACAGCACCAGTACAAGGCCCTCCTCACCAGCATTGCCCCTGTAATCCCCACTGAGAGCCTGTATCTGCCCCTGCTTGAGGCAACCTGGAAGAAGTCACAGACAGCACAGACAGATTTGCTGGCTGTCCACAAACCCACACGGAGCTCACAGCGGATGGAGCTGCTGCTCATGAGGTTGTGCAGCTTGTCAAGATCTGGAAATAAAAAACAATTACTTTTTAAAGGAGGAAGCCTGTTCACCTTTGCAGTCTTAGACTCTTCATCCCATGGCCATTTTGGTTAAATCAGCTATTTCCTGCCTCCTCCTTCCGTGCTTGAGGCTTCGTGACAATTTGCCAAGTTTATGCTGTCTTATCTCAGTTTCTTGCAAGAGACAGAAATAGCAGAAAAAACAAACAACCTTAACCAGCACAAGTCTGGCTGTACTGCAACATTATTTTTCCCAGAACATTTAAAGGCTCTTACTCCAAAAACTTTGCCCTGTTTAATGCTGGATTCTCTGATTCACACATTGCTCATCAGCAGAACAAGACAGACAAAAAATGACTGAGTACACCAAGTTTTGTGTAGTCTCCTGGTCTTTGCATTTTCAGAAATAAAATTTATTTCCCCTCCTACAGGAACACACAAGTCTGAAATAAACAGAGCCCAGAGTTTGGCTTGTTCTAGGACTGCTCCAGAGATATCAGTGGAAATACTTAGGGGGCCTTTAGAGATCCCTCACTGCTTCATTGGCATTGCTAGGGAAGACACACAAGCTGACAGTTCCAGACTGCACACTCAGGGGATTGGATATTTCAGCATTTAAGTGCTTTTACAAAGCCAATCTTTAGCCCTTCACTGGTCACACCCATCTACTGTACCAAGCCAAAATTCCCCAGAGGGATCTCCAGAGCCTTCCACATAATTTTTCCAACATTGGTAGAAATCCGCCTTGCCAGTGCTCCACCTCTGAAACCCCTGCAAAGCAAGGATTGCGGAGTGAGCGCTCATGAGAGGATGAGGAGAGACCGGGGGATGGGGATGAGAAATGCTCATCACTACAAAAATGCAGACAAAAAGGTGAAGCGCTCAGGAACAGACAACCCTAGCCGATCATAGAATCATTAAGGTTGGAAAAGACCTCCAAGATCATTGAGTCCAACTTTTATGATGGTACAGGAATCCATTTCCATTTTGTGGCTGCACACAAGCACTGGGGCAAATATGTAATTGTACAAATTTTACAGTTTGCTTCCCACAAATCTGAGCGTGATTGAAACACTTAGACAAGACAAGCTTAGAGACAAGATCCATGAGGCCTTTGAGTTTCTAAACTTCACCAAGATCAGAGGGCCTTGGCAGTAACACACAATGATTTATTTCAGTGGAGAAAACCACTTATCACTGAAAGGTGCAAAAGGCAGTATTTTTCTCTGGTTGTTTAGGGAGATTGCTATCAGAGAATGAAAGACTCACTCCTCCACATTCACACACACTCCCCACCTCAAAGCATCCGTGCTTCTGCCTTCAGATTCCTTTGAGTCACTCAACACTTCCTGTGTGGCCAGAGTTGAGGTGCAAGCTCACAGCACTATCAGTGAAAACACTACCAGGCATCAGCTGAAATGCATTAACATACACATAACCTGAGACTCTGGGTACATCAGCATCCACTACCCTCCCTAAAACATGCTACTCCATTCGGGAAGGAGCTGAAGCACAGGAGTGCAGCAGAGCAAAGGGAACCTCAACTAACATCTGTGTCATGTCCTCGTGATTACATTCATCAAAGAGCAGAAAGAGGAGCAGTCTCACTCACTATCCCCCTGCCTCTGTCAGTGCTCATGTCACAGCACACCTGCTGCCATCCCCTGCAGGTAAATGCTGTACATACTGATGGAGGCATTTCTGTTCCACTGCACCTGGCTGCAGTCCAAGGGATACTGGCAGAGGAGCTCACTGTGTGAACAGAGCAGGAAAAACTGTCCAGCAGCAAAGCAGGAAGAGGCACTTCACCTTGGGAAGGTCCTATGGACAACGGTACTGGAAGAGAAGCACAGAAAGCAGCAGCCCCTGCTGTGCACTCACACAGGGCCCAGCTGCATCTGCAGGTAGCAGCTGTCGGCCTTCCCCACTGCCTGGGAGCTGGCACATGGATAGGGTCCCCAGAGGCTGAAAGAGATAGAACCATAGAATCCTACAATGGTTTGGGTTGGAAGGGACCTTAAAGCTCATCTTGTTCCAACCCCCTGCCATGGCAGGGATGCCACTCACTACATCAGGTTGCTCACGGCCCCATCCAGCCTGGCCTTGAACGCTTTGAGGGATGGGGCAGCCACAGTCTCTGAGGGCAACCTGTGCCAGGGCCTCACCACCCTCTGAGTAAGGAATTTCTTCCTGATCTCTAATCTAAACCTGCCCTCTGACAGTTTAAAACTATTGCCCCTTGTCCTGCCACTGCCTGCCCATATAAAAAGACCCAGCCTTGGCTCGCAGTAAGAGTGGGAAGAGGAGCCCTTGTTTGTAAAGGTGGGAGTGGGAGAAAAAAGGAACTTTAATTTCTCTGCATTTCACAATTAATCCAAAATTGGCAACCCCTGTGGGCATTGGCACAGAACGAGAGGCTCCCACAGCACGCTGGCATGAAATGTTTAATTTGCTGCCACTCTGGTGTGCATTTCCTGACCTCTGAGCAACCTGGGCAGATACCCAAGGCCCTGAGATGACCTATAGTGCTGTGCCCTGCCATTACTAGGATGTGCAGAAAGATCTCCTGCATTACCATCCTCTCTTGTGCCCACTGGCAGCTCATCAGCAGGTTTTGTCCTGCACTTGGCTAGCAAGGCTTGCCAGCACTGGTGACCAGCGTGGGCAATCTCCACTCACACTGTCACACTGTGTTCCCGAGCCTCCAGGTGGCGTGGCTTAGCACGGACACCCAGCCAGGAGTAGCACCACTGATCTGCTAAATGGTTTGCTTATGATCACAGTTTCCCTGTGCCTCTGTAAGATACAAACTCTTTGATCTCCACCGTGATAAGCAACAGCTGCAGAGCACAGGGGAAAAATGCAACAATCCAAGAACAGTTCCTACCTGTTGAGAAGCTATGGTCTGTCTTTCTGCTCTGGTGATCTCCCCTGCAGGCCACCACAGACAGTGTACCTCATTCCTTGTGCCAGCCCTTCCAGCACAAACAGTTGTTTGCTGGGACCCAGATGTACTTTCTGCCAAGTGACAAGAGATCAAAGCTCAACCCAACTCAGAACAGCATTTAGCTTTTCTGGACCACAGTGTTTCAAACCCCCAATGCATTTACAGGCTTTTCTTGTAGGGTTCAGATAGGCAATTTCACCTTGTATCTTTGAAATATGAAGTCCATCTCCTCAGAAGGAAGACTGGGGCAAGGTCTCAAGAAACACTCCTAAGACACTGAGGACACCCTGTCCCTGGTGAGTGCTGCCCTTCCAGGTAATAACAACTTAGAATGAAGAGGCAACCATGTTTTCTGCACCTGAAGATTGTTGGGAAGAGGATTCCACTGTCACTAATTCCCTCCACAGCTTCTACTCATGACAGCAGCACATTGCCTTCCTTCAGCTCTCCCTCCCTGGGTCACAGACAGCATAGATTCCCACTCAAAACTGTACTTCTGTGGTCCACATACCCACAAGTCCCAACTGGCAAAGCCCATAATCACAGGGGTCATTTCAGTGGGGTCTACAGGCCTGAGGAATTCAAGGAGTTCACTGTACCTTGCTTGTGCCATCTTCACCCTGGTAGGTCAGAGAACAGTGATCAGTCTGTGCTTCAGGAGGAGTCCAGGTAACCACACCAGCAGAATGAGTCACACCCAATACATGGAGGTTCTTGGGAGGATCAATCTCTATTCAGAAAGAAAAGTCAAGTCCCATCTGTTATGGATCTAGTAAAAGCATAAGACAAGCCCTGCCTCAGGTTCAGATTTTTGGCAGCAGCTGAAATTCAGGTGACCCACACCTGAACGGCCCTGGCTCACAAGTCCTTAAAAACAGCAAATCAGGTTTATTATAAAATGAGTTATTTATTGAATAGACAGAAGATTAACAGACAAAAGGCTTTAAGCAGAGTTACTTACTACCCACGTTAAAACAAAGAACTACTAGTA
>VZTH01004634.1:0-30762 GCA_013397815.1 Aleadryas rufinucha
CTTATGGCTGTTTCTTAGCTGCCCGCAGCTCCGGGACGGTTCTCCCGCAGTGACCCAGGAGATCCCATGCCCTGCACTGGGGTAGGGGAAGAAGGGGGAAGAAGGGGGAAGAAGGGGGAAAGGCCCACCCGGGCCCAGCTCGAGGCCCCAGCCACTCCTTGGCCTTCTGGAGCAGAAACAAAGGAAAAAAGGAATTTCCCATGCTTGCAGGTGGTTTAAATATGCAAATCTCAAGAAGCGCTATTGGTCTAAAAGCTTGCCCATCAACTCAGTTTCAATTCACTACACAAGCCAACAGGGAGTGTCAGGCACTGTACAGGCCTCCCAGTGCCTTTTCCAGTCCCTTTTTTTTTTTTTTGCAGGGAGCAGTCTCTTGAAAGCATGTTAATTAATCCATGAAGGATAAGGGCAGGAGTCCTCTCTGCAGTGTCGCTCTGAGGTACCTTGGCCATGAGCTGGCAGCACATTGCTGGTCAAAGGCAGCCTGGCTGCTTTGCTGTATTTTGCAGTGCATTTTTTCTTCTCTCCTTTTAGTGCAAGTTCTTAGCTGTTCATATTCTGATCACATAGGAGGAGCTATTTTCTGCAGCAACAACTTTCTGTGCTGGCTGTGCTCAGGCAACCCTGGCCTGGTATTTGATTATCACAAAAAAGGTAGAGAAAAAGATTGTTCTCTAGGATGTAAATGAATGAATTTGAAGTATGGTGGAGTTTTTTGATTGGGATTTTTTTTTGCAACTCATCTTGGGGAGCTGCCATGGGCAGAGGAACTACGACTGCCATCAGAGCTGGTTCCTGGGGTGGAGCTGAAAATCACACTGGGGTTCATGTTAACTGGTGTTGTGTGTCTGCTTTGAGCACTTCTAGTCAGTCCTCAGAAAACCAGTATCTCCTATGAGAAGCACCTAGAGAGTCATAAATACTGTAGGATACTAAGCACTTTCTACCCCCATTAAAGACGGATATGAAAATGGGTGTTAGTTTGTTTTGTAGAGAAAGCTTAAGGGATGTGTAAAATGCCATTGCAGAAAACAGTAATGTAGTTATTTACTTCTGCCTGAGATGAAGCCATGGAAGATGTGAGGCCTAAAAGCAATGAAAGGAAACAACATAATGCAATATCCTATTGATCTGTGGGATTTGATATTGCTTAAGATGACGGCGCCAAAGTAATGTTTGTAGTTGCACTAATTAGAATTAAAACAATTACAGGATGGAAACAAACCATGACAAAAACTCCTTAGGGCTTAAAGCTTTCTGCTTCTCACTTGTTGGCTGATGGGGTCCAGAAGTTTCTGCCATTCCTGTATATTACTGCAGTGGCTAGTTACATGTGCTATAAGTGTTTTGTGTCTCGCTCTGGAGCACTGGTAACATTTCCCTGGGCAGGCTGAGCGCCAGGTCCTTGGCTGACAGAAATCGATGTAGTGCTGCTGACTCTGGAAACAGCCTCCCCCAGTGTCGTGGTTTGATGCAGCTGAGCACCAAACACACAAAATCTGATTGTTTGCATAAGGGGAAAATAAGGAATATTGAGGAAAACGGGAAAACTATAAGGCAAAACAGGCACACGCTTGAGCAATTACAGTATAAAGGAGATTTATTACTAACAGAATTAAAAGTAAAAAGAACTAATAAGAAATTAAAGCAAACTCCCCTCTCACCCAGTACCCCCTCCTTCCAACCAATCCACGCGACGGATAAACAAAACATGGGATTTGGTCAGTGTTGCATTTCTTAAAGAGTCTTTTTATGCTTAAGGAAAATAGTTTCTTTTGCTGTGCCATGGGATTCTTCACAATCCAGAAGTCCACCGGGAAACAATGTGCTGAAGTGAAAAAAAAAATCTCTCCCATGAAAATCTTACAGTCTTTTCACACTGTCAGTCATGGGCCATAACACAGGGTTTTAGTCTTTTAAGGATGAGTTATTCTGGCCTGAAAACAAAGGCGCTCTTCTTCAACATCTCTAAAAGCCTTTCACAGCCCCTATGTAACCTGGGCATTAACATTTTCTTATCTTCACAGGCCGCACGTAGATTTTCATCCCTCCATGTACTTTAAATGAATTATAGAGAAAACAGTCTGTAATATTACAGTCCTCACCACTGTTTGCAAGAAGAATTTTAAGCTCCGTGCTGGAAGCGCCTCCGCCCACTTTTCCCACCGCCATCATGGCTTCGTCTCACGTGATCTCATCCTTCCCCTCCTTCTGACCTTGGAGTCGCCAATGTTCTTCTCCCTCACATAACTTACTTTTCTTTCCTTTCTCGCTGAGTTGGAAGAAAAGGTGACCTCGTTGGCTGCGTATGACGTTCTTTTCAGATCGGCGTGAGCTGTGCCGGCCGCAGAGAGGAGAAGGGGAGGGGCCCACCGGCCCCCAAGAGCCGCGCCGCATGCTCTCGGCTGCGCGGCAGGTCATAGCTGCTTTTCGGCTGCCTGTGGCTCCGGGACGGCTCCCCCCAGCGTCCTGGCCCCGCACCGCTGCACCGGAGGAGGAGACGGAGCCCGGGGCCCATTCCTCTCCCCGTTCCGCGGGAAAGCAGAATCCAAAAGGGAACTTGTGCCGGCGCATGCTTTAAGTGTGCAAATCGCAAGAAGTGCCATTGGTTTAACAACTTGTCCATCAACTAAGTTTCAACCCACTACACCCTGCCGCAGGCTCAGCCAGCTCCCTCCCACTCCAGCGCCAATAGGGAGATCACATATGAAATAAAATCAGAGTATGTCAAGGTAAGAGGGAAAGAAATGAAGGAAAACCCTGCTTGTGCTAGGGGGATAAACAGCCTGGCATCCCAAAGCAAGTCAGGGAACAAGGTGCTGAGACTTGGATAGCACAAGGTAGCAGGGAAGGTGTGGTGTGATCAGCAGCACCATGACAATAAGTAAATTATTCATTTTAATTATGGTGTGTTACAGAGCTGTAGTGGAAAGCATTTTTCTTAATTCCAAGCCCTAGTTGATACATGGCTGTAATCACTAGCCCAGCAAAGCCAGGTGACCCACAGAATCTGTGAGAGCTGGGGGACAAGTGATAGTAAGGAGACAGCTCGACCTTTCCTTAAGCATCATTGCTGTGTGCACTAGAACAGCTTACTGTGGTGGATTCTGCAAAAAATAGCTTTTATTTCTTCCTTTTTCAGGGTAAAGAGAGGATCAGGTTCTTCAGAAGTTGGGGGGGTGGGCTCCTCGCCTCACCACCTGTCCTGGGATGATGTTATAAGGCTTCTTTATTCCTTAACCATCTGTTTAATGCCCAAAGATGCTTTATCTTTAAGATGGACCCAGGGGGCGGGGCCGGAGCCGCGGGACCCGGGTTCAGGTCGATTGAACGGATGGGGGCTCCCATGGTCTGGGCGGTGCTCGGGAGGGAGTGCGCCGGGAGCGCTGTGTTGCTCTTTGGTTTTTTTCCTTTTCTTTTCTCTTGTTCCTGCTAGCTAAGTTTTGGGGTTTTTTTTCCTTTCCCTCCCCCTGGTCTCCCTGCCCTCCTTCCCTTCTCTCCGGTCCGGGGGACCTGCGCGGTGGCCCCGGCGGGCTTGCAGGGTGGCCCTGGCTGGTCCGAGCCCCGAGGAACGCCGAACCGTTTCGCCTGCTGGGAGGAGGAGGATCGGCGCCAGAAGACCAGCAGGTTTTCTTCCATCTGCCCTGCTCCGGGCTGCTGCGTGGACTTCTCCTTCCCGGAGACTGGGGGGATTAGTTGTTAGCCCGTGTGTTTTTTCCCTTCTCCGGGCATTTGTTGTATTTTGAGGGGTTTTTTTCCCGTTCTATCCTGGGGTGGTTTTTTTTGTTTTGTATAAATAAACAGTTTGGGGGTTTTTTCCACTTTCACCTGCTGTCACTAATTTGCCTCATTGGCGGAGTAAAGGGGGAAGCCCTTTCCCTGTGGAGGAGACGCTCATTTCAGAGCGTTTCCTCCTGAAGTTTTGTCTTCAAAACCGAGACACCGCCCTTACAGTGCTTCCAGGGTACCCACATCCAGGCTGGGTACTGAGATGCCTTGCTGCCTGTTTGAAGTAATAGGTAACAATTTAGATGATTTCTTTTCAGGATGCAGCAAAATTTCCATTACACTTCAGGCCAAATATATTTTCTGCTATTAGAAAAATGAAAATAAAACCCAGTGACTGGAGGAACCAGGGAATTTTTTCATGGGAAGGTTCAACTACTTTAACTGGCATTAAAGCTGATTGATGAGGACTCAGGTTGCATCACCCTTCATAAGAGAAACCTCGCCCACAGGAATAGCTTCCTCTCCAGTGATGTGCTGCTTCAACAGGCAGGTCTTGGAGACGACACAGATTTAAAAGCAAGCCCCCAGAGTTACCCCATCAGCCCTCTGTGAAGTGATGCTTAACAGTTATTAATGAGAACAAGGCAGTTCACAAAAGACTGATGCCTTTCCTCCTGAATCCCCATTTTCTTCCCCCAACCCCAATATTCATCTGTACCCTTGGATCTTACCAAACAGTCATTAATAAGACCTGTAGGTCTTCTCTTCACAGTAACAACCGGTCAGAAGACCAGATGGGAGCTGAGACTTGTGCCATGGACTTTTACACAGGCAGGGGAATGGGCTTCAGTTGGACTGACTGTGGAAAAAAGCCTTAAAATTTGTCTTCTGGGTTTTCAGCTGCACATCTAGGAGCAGGCATTCATAAGGCTCTGTGTTTTTATCCACCAGCCCAAAAGTGTGTGATGGAAATATTCCTGTCAGGGCCAGGTAAGACAATTTCCCTTTCAGTTCCTAATATCCCCTTCCGTTGCCATAGTACCTTGCTTTCCATGTTTACTTGCTTTTCTAAAGAGAGCCTCAAAGGCAGGTGAACAAAATCTTTTGCCCATTTTGACTCCCTTTCTTCCTCATGTGATGCTTCAGCACAGCTTTCACCGGGGCTGTGGTATCAACCCACAGGGATTTCTGCCAGCTCCTTAGCACAGTGTCTGAGTCATAATCTAAAAATAGCCAGGAAAATGTCAGCCCAGCCAAAGTCATTGGCTGATTAACAAGGAAGTTTCATGGTTCTACCTACCTCCAGATATGCTCCTGATCTTAACTATGGAGCTGAGCTTTTTAAAAATAAATAAATATATAATAAATTATGGGTAGTGAGTTTAAAAAATACCCCAAACTGTTAGAGGTAATGCAGAAACAGCTTTCTTTATCCTCCCCAGGAAAATATGTGATTAGCAAAGGACTAGAAGGATTGTCTGGCTGGAAATGCAGTATGTCCCTTCTAGCAAGAAGAATGAGAAATTAAAAACTGGACAGGGCTAAAGATGAAGCAAATCTTTTGTCCTTGACGGCAATTTGGTACTTTGACTGTGGTCTGTGTGGAAGTAGGAATGGTCTGGGGACAACCATAAGCCACGCTCTGGGATATGGTGGAGGATCAGCCACGGTGCCTGTGCCCAGCTGTGGGAGCTTGTCAGGCAGAGGAGTGTGGAAAGCCCCTTGCCAGGAGTTGCACTTGCCCAAAGGGACAGATCTGCTTTACCAGGACTCATGCAGTTAAAATCTCCCTCCAGCACCAGTGTGCAGTGTCATCCAATGCCTGTGGATGAGCAGCTGGTCTCTGAGCTGTGGTTAGGCAGGGGATCTGGGCCAGAGGGGCTGATGGAAGCAGGGAAGAACACCTCAGTGCCAGAAACATCTGTCTGCTGCAAGTGCTGAGGGTGTGCTGAAGTGCCTGAAAGAGCATCTGGCAACAGCTCCATCAAGAGCCTTGGAAAATAAAAAAAATGAAACTAATTTCTTATAAATTTCTTATAAAATAAAACTAATTTCTCTAAGAGCCAATGTGGTGCTAGAGCAGGTGCTGAACCACTGCAGTACCCTGTGGTGGCCACAAGTCCCTTGGGCCAGGCACACCAGATGGTTTGTGGTCCAAGTGTGGTACAGGCAGACCTGAAATACCTCATCTGGAGAAACAAGGGAATGAATTGACAGTGAGCAGATTGGGCACTGGTGCCTGATAGCTACTGCCAAATAATGCCTTGCTGGCAGAGTTACCTGTTCCCATTAATTAATTCTGGAAAAGTCTTTGCTCCTTGTTGCTGATTTCTTACATGGGACTCAGCCAAAGGCTGCTACCCACATGGGCAAGGGGAGAAGAGGAGGCATGCTCAGATGTGGCCAAGCTGTTGGAAACAGCAAGGACAAGGGTGGGGATGCCAAAACCCTATCCAGTAAATTGGTCTGCTTTGTGTGCCAGGAAGGGAGCATTTCTTTGCTGCAGCTTTGGCAGTCCCTTCATATCCCCTTGTGAGCTCCTCACCAGTGCTCAGGATACTGGCAGTCAGGACTAAAACAATAAAAGCATGGATGAGCACACTGCCCCTGCACACAGTCCTTAAGTCATCCATTCAAGTAAATAAGCTTTTCTATATGTGTTTTCAGGCAGCGTGTATGTTAAGTTACATGAAAAGATGTCTTGCTAGGGCTAGTAGCTAAACAAAATTGCCATTAATGACAAGGAACAGAGGGGGAAAGCTTTTAGCCTGGTATTTCTGAGGTGCTTTTCTTTAGAAGAGGAAGGAAATGTGACTCTTTGACAGACCTCATCATGCTTGATGCAGCACAGCAGGATGCTCTCTGCAGGTACATCCTGCAAATAGCTTTTCCAGCTCAGAAGTCATCACCTTCTCCCGGCACATTACAGCTCTGGTGGGCACATGAAGGTGAAATCACATAAAAGAAACAGTGCTGGAGTGGGGTCCCCCTGTGAGAGGTCCTGCTGCCTCCATGGCATGGATATGCCTCTGCATCCAGCTGAGTAGATGCTCATGGGGATGCTGTGACATCCCTGGCATCATTCCCTGTGCTCATCCTAAAAAGACTGACCCACAGTATTGCCTGAGTCGGTGGGAGGGCTGGGGGGCACCCATCAGAAAAGGAGTCACATTGACACCCAGTAGTGCTGCAGAGGTGTCCTGACTGGTAGCTGATGTCTTTGTAGGAACAGGTTCTCTGTCCCCACACAGGTTCTTGTTCCTCCTGAGCTCACTGCCTTACTCCTTTGAAATTTAAGGTCATGGACCCCTGGAGGAGCTACCTTCTTGTCAGCTTGCTGAGTCTCATGGATGAGCGAGCATTGCCTCCAAGGCTGATACTCAGCTGCTGGGCATGCAGAACAGTCAGGATGTGCAACGTGCTCTCCTGGATCCCTCCTTTGCCAGGTAAAGGTTTTAATTTCTTGCAGAGGAAGGATAACTCCTCTCCCTCACTGTGCAGTGCAAAAAGCTTTATGTGCCTCAGTAAGGGAAGAGGGCATAGCTTGGCTGACCCCATCCTTGGGTATCCCTGGTTCACAGTGCCATAGAAAGGTATATTTTCATGCTAAGTGGAGTGGCCCCCCTCTTCCAGCTCCTACCCAGGCCTAGGTGCTATTGGAGATTGAAGAGAGGTGAGAGAACAGCAATGTGCTTCACAGAGAGGATGCACAGGTGGGGGTGGATAGATTGCTAAATGCACTCTGAAATCCATATCCAGAGCAAGGGTAAGGCTGTGGATTGAGCAGCACAGCAAAGCCTATGGAAGTGACCTGGCTGTTGTTTGAACTAATAAAATTGTTAAAAAGAGGTTTAGACATTCAAAGGGATGAAGTGTTTCAATCTTTCTCTGATGCTGCTTACCACTGAAATGTATGCTATAAAAAAGAAAATATTTCTGCTAAGTGACTTGTAAATAAATATTCTTTCATGACTTCTGAGCTTTAGTAAATGCATTTTTATAAGCTGGATAAATGCAAATTAACAATAATGTTTCCCTGATTCGTCAGTCCTTCCTCTTGCGCTGAGGACAATGGAGGTGCAGCAGATAATGGGGAGTGCAGCCATTTATCTATGCTAGGAGAGGTCTCTTCCCTCTCAATAATCAAAGAATAATTTTTCATGCCCATGCTGGTGTCATGCTCTCACCATCCATCAGTGTTCCCCTGCACTGTAGCCCCATCTGTCATCCCTCATAAATAAGTTAGAAAGATGCAATTTGTTAAGCAGGCAGTGCAGCTTTATCAAATAAATATTTCAGGGCCATAGAAAATAAAGCAGAGTGAGGCAGGAATGAATATCTCCTCCATGAAAATATCCTACAGATATTTTATACTATTCTGGCCATTACCAGACCACCTTCCATGTGAACATGTAGGTAAACATCTGGAAACAAACATGTGGGCACCCCTGGTTACAAAGGCCATTAACAGAAAGGGAGACTATTCATGTTGGCACATGTGGACACAAAATACCATGTTTCAAATATAGATCATAGTCCAGAGACACATCTGAAATATACCAGCATAAATCTGTTGATGTGTTGATTTGCACCAGATAGAAGCCACTGTTTTCTTCCCCGTGGTGTCACTCTGTTTTCACCCTGATCTGGGGTCTACTGATTGGTAATCAAAGGAAAATTCCCAAACCTTGAAATTATTCCTGCTCCCATGTTCATGAACTAAGATGCAGCTGCTAAAGTATCATTTGAAAATACTTTTAATAGCAATAATTTTTAATTTTGTCCTTCTTCAAAACACAGGTCTACACATGAAAATTAAGGTAAGTCACGGGAGGTGTGGATTTATACTGCAATATTTGTATCTGAAGGATTCCTTGGAGCATAATCTTATTCTAGGAGGAAAAAAGTAGTCACTTAATCCAGATCAATATAATTTACTCTCAGACTTAAGCTTGAAGAAGTTGAATTTGTTCTTAAATGTGTCTGAGGAGTTAGTTTGGAATTATAACACAGGTTATCCATTACACTGGAGTTTCATTCTTTGAACAGATTACCAGATTCCACTGATTTTTTTCCCCCCCCTACCTTTTTTCTCCTCCTCCTTCTCCAATTACTTTGACACTCAGCTACTAAAAAGCCGACAGGAAATGCTGAGAGACTGACCTAGATCTGGCAGCCAGCCCATGAAAACCTCACCAGGTCAGAACAATGTTTCCTTAGCACTGTTTTTTCCTGCTTTCTGGAACTAGTACTGGCACTTTATTATCAAGATGATCAGAAGGTAAATGACTCTCTACAAATTGTCTATGTTTGGGTTTTATTTGGTTTTTAACAGGAAATGTGGTGGAAACAGGTGTGTAATTCTTTTGCACATTATCCACCTGTGACTGGGCCTCCTGTTTCTTTTGTATGTTGAATGTCATGGACTGACTACATCACCTTCTCAATATCCTGATGATGGTCTGCAGAGAAGTGTTCTCTTGAGGTCCTTCTGCATTAGAAATGCATACTTCTTCATTTTGGTCCAAGCAAGACACAACTCAAAGCTTAAACAGAATTTACTTTGTTGATGGTCATCTACTACAAATGATTACCAAGGGTGGCTCTGATTCACAGATCCCTTCAGTGTTGTTCTTACCCCAGGCTGTGTTTGATGTCTGAAGATGTCAGAAGTTTTCTTTATACTTGGGACACTAAGGACTCTCAGAGATTTGAACAGAGACACGGTGTTAGATACTTCTGCAGGCGTAATCAGAGGTTGGGATCTAAATCTTAGAGCCAACTGTTAAAACTTGAAGGTTTGGCTCCAAGATGCATTTTCAACTACACGATCAATTTTTATAAAAACAATCACAGAATCACAGAATTGTTAGGCGTACTAGTTTGAAAGCAAACCAGTGGGAGACTGCAAGTCAGAACTACAATTTAATAGGAAAATTAAAATAAAAGCAATGGTACATAAACACTAGCTTAAACTGACAGAGTCAGAATGTAACCTAACGCCCTATTGGTCAGGGTGGTGGTAGCAGTCCGATTAAATGGTGGCTACAGTCCTGTTGGAGTGATGGATGTGGTGTTGTTGAAGTGGTGATCCTGTAGAAAAGTCTGGTCTTTCTCTGGAGGTCCACTGGTGGGTATTAAGCTCTTGTCCTCCTGAAATCCAGTGGTAATGCTGCCCATGGTGTTCCAAGCCTCCAATTATATACAGGTAGGAATGTTTAGTTCCTCCCCCTGGGCGGAGCATCTCACAATGGGATGATGTAATTCCATGAGTCACTCTGTGAGACCTTGATGGCCCATTAGTGGAGATAGCTCTCTGGAGGGAGTTACCAGGGATGAGTCACGGAAAAGATAAAGAACACTGCCCCCTACATCTTAACAGCTTACATAGATGGTAATAGAATATATACTTTTGGTTACATCTTACATTGTAACCTAAGACATTAGGGTTGGAAGGGATCTCTGGAGGTCATGTAGTCCAACCCCCCTGCCAAGGCAGGGTCACCCACAGCAGGTTACACGGGAGTGTGTCCAGGTGGGCTTGGAATGTCTCCAAAGAGGGACATTCCACAACCTCCCTGGGCAGCCTGTTTCAGTGCTCTGCCACCTTCATGTTGAGGTGGAACTTCTTGTGTTTTAGTTTATGGCCATTGCTTCTGGTCCTGTCACTGGGCACCACTGAAAAAAGTCTGGTACGATCCACTTGGCACCCACCTTTGAGATATTTACGTACACCAGAAATCAATCAGAATGAGAAGAAAATGCTATAAAAATGTAGATAGGCATGAAGGCCTGTGACTGCTTTGCTGAAACATGGAAGCAACAGCTGGGCCTTCTGTTACCCTAAATAATAGAATTGTGGAATGATTTGTGTTCAAAGGGACCTTAAGGATCACCTAGTTCTAATATCTGGGTATGTGTTTGTGTGAGATTGTCTTCATTTCTATAGCAATTTCTTTCTGTATCAAGAGCTTGCTTCCTTCCCCCTCCTTGCTTTTTTTAGGAAAGAAAAAAAAAATCAGTCTGATCCAGACACACATGACTTTCCAATCTCTGAAAAGCTCCATGTCCCTTCTTGCCTTGAGAGCAATTACACTTCATCTTTTCAGAGCAAGCCACAAATGAAATAAGTCAGGAAGCTGTGCAGAGAATTTAAAGTATTTCTGGGTGCTCTTCTCTCAGATATCAACAAGTTGATTTCTGAGATTTTTCTATTATACACACACACACACACATATATGTACATGTACTTTGAAATATATTAGGGCTAGTGATTATTTTATGTAAAATTGAACCAATCTTTTTTGAATTTGTTGTACCAGATTACCTTCAATACTTTTCAACCTAAAGTTTTCTGATTAACTTCCTTGAATTTCCACAACTTGTTTTCATGGCTAGAGAAATATCACTTCCATGCAAAGATAGGCTGCCAGAAAAGCTGTATTCTGAGATATAAAACAGCTATTTCTCCTAAATTACTTGTAAAATTTTAGAGATTGCTTAAGCCTCCATCCCACACCACGAAGTATGCAATGACACAGGCTTTGGTCTTTATGTGAAAGCCAGCTGTGCTTCTATAGGGAAAAAAAACCCCAAAGTACAATATTTTATGGTCATTATTTTCAATCCTAATTTTCTCTTGTCTGCGGTTGCTGATTTGTAATGAGCTATGAGCTGTGGACTTTTGAGACAGTTGCTGCCCATGAATGCTTCTGAATGGGGAAGAAAAAACCCACAGGTCATCAAGTTTTTCTTTGGCATTTGACAGCTTCTAGAAGGGGACTAACCAAAATCATTAGTATGGGTTTACAAAGCTGTTGATAATGCATGTGCATACAATATAATAATATATCATAAATTAATTCTATAGAGAAACTAATGAAGTTTATCCATGGGGAACCTTTAGAACAGTATTGAGAATCATTTCAGAGCGTCCAACTGGTAAAAATATTCACTTGTTAAAAGACTGGCTACTGTTAATAGAAAATTTCAGTGTTTTGTACCTAAACTTGTTTCAGCCTTGGAATCAGTTTAAGATACCCTATGAGTTACTTAGAAAGTATGGCAAAGATAAGGTAGAATTGGGTTACAGGCTGTGGGATGCGCCTGCAAGAGCACATGGCAGCACAAAGAGCACATGGCAGCACAGAGAGGCTTGTCTCTGCTGGACCCTGGGGGGCGAAGGTGTCACATGGCAGACTGGCACTTGCCTGGGGTCTGCTTGCCCACGGAGGCACAGCATCCTTTCTGCAAGATGTCCTCTGGCCTCAAAAGGGAGCAATTCCCAAAAGGCTGTTGGCTTGCTGCATAGGCAGAAGCAAAGAAGGAGAGAGAGACGACACCTGTATGGATTCCAGGAGCTTTACTGGCACCAAAGGGGCCAGAGACAAGTGTCGAGGGATCTGGGTGGGGGGTGACAGGCGTTTTTAAGGACCAAGGTTCTGGGGTGGAGGGAAGGGGTGCAACCAATGGGCAACGAGGACTTAAGTTGAATTAAATACATGGTAGCAAATGAGAACAGCTCGGAGGCGGGAACTAGGACATAAACCAATGGGGTATCAAGGAACTGAGAACTTTCTGGAACTACGGGTGGAGAGATGGGTGGCATGATGGGCGGTGCCACAGGCGGTGCTTCAAACCTCGGTGCCATCCTCCAACCCGCCCTCCAAGCTATCTGAGGCGGGGAAATCCAGCCATTGGATGGCTGCCACCTGATGAGCACCCGAGGACTCCAGCCCACCAGAGGGCTGAGCGACCCCAACAGCAGACCCCTAGAGGAGCCTGCTGGAAGCTGACCCCATAGAAGGACATTCAGAAAGCATGCTGCTGATGTGGCAACATGGGATAGGTCACGTAGTGAGAGTTACCATGTAAGGAGATACTGTGCCTTGGAAAAGTGAATAAAACCAGCTCGTTCCTTTGAATATACAATTCAGATTCCCTGCCAGTCTGGGTCCGTGTTTCAATCACTGACAGAAAGGAATTTTTTATTTTTGTATGTTGCTATATTTATGGACTGCTCCACATAATTTGTACCTGATATTTTATAGGATAGTGTTGCATTTTCAAAAGTATGCTTAACTACCCAGCATAGCCAAAGACTAAATAATGCCTCTGGTGCCCTACCTGTTGTGAAACAATTTCATAGTTAGTCATATCTAGAAAAACTAATGAAAGTGCTGAAAGTGGTTTCCTATTGTGGTTATGTGCTGCTAACAACTCTGCTTCTGGATGCTGCATAGGAAAAAAACCCACAAAGCAGCTTTTTTGTATTTTAATGGAGCATATAATACTACTTGAAACGTGTATTTCTTGACAAATTATTTTGAAAGATTCACTCAATACATCCTACTTTTTTCTTTTTAGGACAAAATAGAGATTTCAAGAATAATTAATTTCAGTAAGACAGCCATGGTGTTCACATTGATATACTCACTAGCTGTGAGATAATGACTTTTCTCCATGAATCTATTAAATAAATTCTTCCACTATCAATCTGAGGTACAGGCGTATTTTATTCCCTTTCTGATTTATCACTGCTATCATCTTTCATTTATTCTGTCATCTTTGGTTTGTAAACTGTTTTTTCTTTCCAAAGGTATTTTTGAGCCTTCTGACATGAAACCCTTTCTGAAATGGTTCCTTTAATTCTTTGTTGTTCTGGTGTCTCATTACCATGTTCAGTCATACTTAAACCCTCACCCAATCTATTTTCCTTTCTATCTTGGGGTGATTTTATGATGATTAGTCTATTCCCTGATCATTTGCCTTATGCCCAAAATTGGTTCCTGTAGCTTTAAGGTGGGTCCAGGGAGAGGGGGGAGCCTTGGGGCTCTTCGGGCTTTTCCAAAGCCTCACTCCCAGGCATCCAGCGTGCTGTGGGGTGTGGGCTAGCTTGGTTTTTTGTTAGCTTAGGCACGAAGGTTTTTTTTCCTTTCCCTGGCCTTGGAGAGGCTCAGTAGCAATCCTTCAGCGGCTTTTCAAAGTGCACTGAACAGTTTGGTTTTGGTCCGAGATCAGAGACGGGGAGGAAAGGTGAGATGCCACTCCATTTTGGCCCCACATCTCAGAAAAAGCTGAGCTGGCGAGAGAAAGCACACCTGCTTTATCTGCTGTTGAAGAGGGGACTGACGCCAGAGATTCACCAGGTTCACATCTGGTTTGCCCAAACTGTTGCTTGAATCTAGTGGGGGTTTTGTTTGTTTGTTTGTTTCCCTGAAAACCTGTGTGTTGGAGGTTAGGATTTTTTCTTTTTTTTTTCTTTCTCTCATGGAATTTTGTCCCATTTGTTGCTAAGAGACAATAACGACCAATACTTCAGAGAGACAAAAGATGTAGCCAAGGAGGAGGTGGGAGAAGTGCAGCTGGCTGCACTCTCGTAGCTTAGGGGCCTTCTCGAGGGAAGGGCAGAGATACTGCGAGATTTTGGCTGGGGGGTGAGGGGCTGGGCTCAGCTCCTCTCTCTGTCTTGCTCACTCTTGGGATTAGAGGAGGGACGGCCAGTCTGCGGTTGCTGGGGGAAGAATTCATTGCCACTGCGGAGCTCTGTCTCTTACTGCTTCTACCATGAGTGAGCCTTTGCTCATAAGAGCAGCTGTTGAACTGGGACCTTATTAACACCTGACCTGACTGGAAAAGGACCCTCACCATCTACTCAAGTGCCTCAGGGGAAAACCCAGGATCCCGAGGCCCTCCCCCTCCAAGAGAGTCTCTTCTGGCTGCGTTTGGGAGCCTGGCTGCTGCTGCCCAGCCCTACTGTTTTTCTGCCACTGCTCCAGGGTTTTCACTACACTGTAACCCAGCACACCGTGCCTGCTGGGACACCCTGCGGCTCCTGCTACAGCTGCAGAGTTTCTGATACATTTTGCTTGCTACCGTGGGTGTGCCTGCCCCTGCTGTTCCAGCCGCTGCCGAGGCTCCTGATACAGCCCACTTCACCATCTGGAGGGGCACCAGGACCATCTTCCCCCCACAAGTTTGCAAAGAAAAGCCCCTTCTCTCTCTCTCTCTCNTCAAACAGAGACACCATGACATTTTCTCCCCACCACATGGTAAACTGCTGTTGTTTTCTTTTTTTTCCCTGACATTTTGGGTTTTTGTTCTGGTGTGTCTGGGGGGGGGTGTGTGTGTAAGTTCTGACAGTTCAATATGTAGCATTAATTTACCTTTTATTGTGCCGTGTGGGCACTCTGTTGGTCAATAAATGGCTGGGTTTTTTTTTTAAATTTCATCCACTAGTATTCATTTCTTATTGGCAGAAAGGCATTGTTGGAATCCTTTTTTTTAGAAGAAGAAACACTCATTCCAGAGTGTTTTTCTCCTAAACTTGTCTCTAAACCAACACTTTCCCACTATTATTGAAGGAGTCATTCAATTCCTACATTATTTATGCTCTCTGGGTCACATTGGTTTTGCTGCTCTTGGTGGGTTGGTTTGGTTTTTCCCTCAGTGAGTAGTATGTCTCTTACCCTTTTCTCTGTAATGGGCAGATGATTTTGCCACTCAAATTGTGCTGATGCTAAGCAGCAGGATTAATGATGATAAGGCTTTCTGTGTGTGAAGTGATCTCTCTTCTGAAGCTATTCATGGTTTTTTGGTGGTTTGTATTTTGAAGTTTTTATCTTACCTTGAAATTGTGCAGTGAAACTACGCAACTTCATTCTGCTGTGGTGGAGCAAGCCTGACCCTGCTCCCATCCCATCGTGATGGAGAAGAAGGAAAATAATGCAGTGGTAGAGAGGATAGTGGCACTCCTTTGATGCTGTGGGCCTATGTAATCCTAGCCATAGTACTGAGATTTGCCTCCAACTGAAGTTGATAGAGACAACCAGAAAGAAATCACCCCTGACAAAATGGAGTTGCCCAGAGGAGCTAAAAAAGGAGACAGATGTGTCCTTGAGCTAGTGCCTTGCTTTCTGCTCACCACCTGCACTTGCCAGGATCTGGCAGAGTTGACCACATACACCTTGGTATGAATTGCCAGCATGTTTTTGTTGACTGAATTCTCCTGTGATGCAAGAAAGCAGGCAGCAAGATACTGAAAGAATCTGCCAACATTAAAACACTGTGGTAATATGATGTGCTGCCTCAGTACCCTTTTGTTCTTCTCCATCCCTTCTTCCATACATTTTTATTAGTTGTCTCTTTTCTGCCTCTATTTCTATATTTACATATACTTTTCTTTTCCTTTCAACCTTAAGCCATTTCCTTCTGCGTTCTCCTACTTTCATTTCTCTCATCCCTTTCTTTCACTTTCATTTCACAGTAGCCAAGAATGGGTTGAAGAAATGATTCATCTTCCTCTCTTAGTCCTGGCACTGATTACTGAATGGCTCCAAGGCACAGTTTTTCCCTGACTTTTGATGCTAACAAGTGATGACTTACCACCAGTAGTAGCAAATATTTTGCATATTTTTATCCAGACAGGGTATGAGCCTCCATCAGGAACATTTTTGTTGGAGTGCTTTTGCTGTTTCTGCATATGTGTGTGAGAGTAGGTACCCTGGAGCTTTATACTAATATGTTTTGATCCAATGCCATAAATAAGGGACAGCTTAGTTTTGCCTTAGAGGGGAAGACATTAGGACCTTTTTAGATGTCTGGAAAGCAGGTAAGTACTGAACTGAATTAACCTCGAGCTGTGCAGCTTACAGACACTTAGGCTATGCTAGGTCTAGCTCCAGCTCCAAAAAGCCCTTGTATCAGAGGCTGGCTGTGTGATAGTAAGGAGATTGGTGGAGAAGCTGTCTGAGCATCCAGGCTGGCACTGTTGCCAGTAAAAGTAGGCATTTTGTGTGGAGACAGAAACACTGATCCCAGATTCTCAGCAGCTGCTTCGTGGGCAGCCAGGAGGAGTGGGATGGAGAGAGAGCAGCAGCTCACAGCCTGCCAAAGAGATGCTTTTGTTTGCTTGTTAAAATTGTGTGATTTACTGTGGCTTAATTAACAAAGAAACCCAAATGAAGACAAGCTCCCTGTAGCTATGGCTGTGCAACCACTGGATTGCATCAGCAGGACTTCTCCATCATCAGAAACAGTAGTGGGATCTGTTTTTTCCTGGGGTGGCAGAACAAGGTAGCAAAGACTAAAACTGTGCTGATTATAAGCAGAACAAAATGACAGATATGTCTTATTATCCCATATCGGTTTTTGGGGTTTGGTTTTGTTTTGTTTGTGCCTGGGGTGGCCGCTGCCCTCCCGCCCCCCCATCCTCCCTGGCTCTGGGACTATTGCAATGTTTGGGAGCCAAGCAGGGTTTCCGGAGGGAGTTGGGGGTGGGGGAAGGGGCAGCCCCTTCCTTCCGGGCAGGCTGTTCCACTGGACACGCACAGCCAGTGTCTCTGACCAGGGATACTGCTACTTCTGTGGGTTTTGCCTGTTTCTTTTTGTTTTGTTTGCTTCGGCACTGTGACTGGGCTTGCCAGCTTATTTCTCTGCTGCTCTGGTGGTGGGAAGCCCAGAGGCAGTGCATGCTGCGCCAGCATCTGAGAACACCCTTGTTCCCCGCCAGAGGCTGCCCCTCTCCGCGCAGCCTGGACCCAGAGACCAGCCAGCAACAGTGAGAAATCCTGGGGAGCCTTTCCCTGCCATGTTCAGGAGCCGGGATGCCACTGCCCAGCTCCCGCCCTTTCTTTGCCACTGCTCTGGATTTTTGCTACACTGTAGCTTTTTGCCCCCTCCCTGCCGGGGAACCCCCCGATTCCAGCTACAGCTGCAGAGTTTCTGATACATCTCATCTACCTCTCTGCATTTTTTCTTGTCCCGGGCCCTTCCAGCTTCCTGTTTCCAATGTTTCCTTCTACAGCTCCTTTTGCTATCCAGAGGGGGATCGGCTGCCCCTGGGGATTCATAAAGGAAACCCCTTCTCCATCTCTTCTGCCAGCAAAGCCGCCATTGCCATGTGGAGAGGTGGCTGAGCTCGTGCCACAGCGCCCCCTGCAGGCGCGGGGGAATCATTGCACCCGCCCTGCCCAGCCGGGAGCCACCATCGCCCCCTGCCGGCTGTGAGCGTAACTGCACCGAAGGGAAAAGGGCCTGCGGCCGAGAGAGGCTGGCACTGGGTTTCTGGTTCTGTTTGTTGCTGCTGCTGTTGTTGTTGTTTGTTTGCCTTGTTATCCATATACATACTAGTAAAGACCTGTTATTCCTTTTCTCATATCTTTGCCTGAAACCCCATTAATTTCAAAATTCTAATAAATTGGAGGGAAGAAGGTAATATTTTCCATTCCAAGGGAGGTTTCTGGCTTCCTTGGCAGGCACCTGTCCTTCAAACCAAGACACAGATATTAACCTTTTAATTGGATTTTACCTTAAAATAAGTGCTTTAATTTTCTTTAGATGTACTTCACTTAAAACAGTAGCATACATGGCTCAGAAATCTCTCAACACTTTTTTTTTTCCTTACATCTGAACCTTAACCTTCCTATTTGTCTCAGTTTTCAGAAACCTCTGAAACTACAAGTTTCTCCAAAGTGTTGCAATTCAGGACTGTCAGAAATTCTGCCGTGGCAATGCGATCACAGTATGTATACTGATATTTTTGTTTGAAAATAAAATTGGCAAATGATTCACTGCATACTGACTGTCACACTTTAGTACTGGTAAGTGTTTCTTATACATTGTCTATAAATAAATGCATGTAGATAAAATGTATTATCTGTAATTTACAAAAGTTCACATTTTGCAAATGAAAAAGTTAACAATAAAGTAAGTTATTAAAATTTTCATAAGCTCAAAATCCTTACCACAAAGGTTGTTTGTGGGTGTCTATACCCCCTCAAGTGTAATGTGTAAAATTATAGTTTCAATCAATACATAAGTGTCTTGGGATGATTTTATGATGATACTTTATTCCCTAACCATCTGCTTTATGCCGAGAAAGGGCTGCTGTAGCTTTAAGATGGGCCCAGGCAGTGGGGCAGGGAGCCTTGGGCTCCTGTGAGGTTTGGTTCAAACTCTCTCTCTGGGTGCTCCGGTGGCACGGACCAGGACACTATATTGTTCCTTTTGTTGGATTAGTTTTTTACTAGCTTGAAGTAAGAAATTTTTTTCTTCCCTTCCCCTAGCCTGGAGGCTGTACCAAGAATCTTCTCGGCGGCTTTTTGGTTTTTTTTCTTCCCTTGAACTATTACAGCTTGGCTTGTTTTTTCTTTCCAGCCCGTCCAGGGAGGTGGTGGGGAGATGCCTGAACCTGAGACCTTGGAGAAGCAGAACCTACACAAGACAGAACACTAAAACCCACCAGTAGTGAGAAAGAGACTAATGCTAGAAAGGTTCCCATCTATTCTGCTTGAGAAGCTACGTGAACTCTTGTTCCTTCCATCCCCTCAGACAAAAAAGGGCAGCCACCATCTTTGCCTCTTGGCCACATTGCAAGAGGGGGGTGGGGTGTAAGGTTCAATTTTTTTTCCAGTGCTTTGCGGGTATCTTGCTTTGTTAATAAACAGTTTTACTTTTTTTTCACTTTCACACACAGGTATTCAGTCCTCTCATTGGCAAAAAGGGATTTTTGGAGCCCTTCTCTTTAGAGGAAACACTCATTCCAAAGCGTTTACTTCTAAATTTGTCTCCAAAACTGAGACAATAAAGTTCTACAGATAGCTTCATGTGCAGTGGCAAACAGGATGGGAGTGCAGCTCAAAGTACACTTATCAAGTATACTAGATTTCTGGAAGGTTTAGGAACAAATTTGAGCATGTGCAGAATAAAGCACAGGTATGATCCTCTCTGATACAGCAGATTTGATTTGTATGGTATTCTAAAGGCCTTCTCTAACACAAATTTCCACCCCTAAAATTAGAAATAAAGCTCTTCATGCAGACATACTTCTTCCTGACTATTGATTTCTAGCATACCTCTCATACATTGCTCTCTAAACTGAGAAAAAATGTAGCAGGTTTTTAGAACAAAAAACATTTTTAAAATGTCTGATGTGTTGTCCAAAACATAGCCCCATACTATCTGATGTGACAAAAATTAACTACACCCCGGCTGAAATCAGCACACATTTAGCAGAAATTTCTGATCTGGAGCAGATCAAGTTTTATATATCTTTTCTGTTACATCAAGGTAAGTGAACAGAGAAGAGTAAAAAGATGTCAGAATTCCTATAGGACATTTAACAAAATGACACGAATCCCTAGAAATGCTGTTATCAAGACCATCTTGGATGTAACAGTCCATGTGAATTGCAAATCAAACGAAGAGCAAAATAAAATATAAATTGTATTGGAAGCTCTTGGGGTAGCCCATGTTGTAGTTCAACTGCCACTGAAATTGTAATCCAATTGCCATAGCTCTGCATGTTCATGACTTGTTGGCCATGTGACTTTCCCAACAGATGTCTGATATTTTCTATGACTGCTCTCAGTGGCTGTTTTTAAGCAAAGAGGAAAATTTCACAAAATTCCACTTGGTTTTTGAGCTCTACACCATTTGGAATATCCACCTGAAAAGATCAATTTTCTGTAGAAAACTACTGCCTATACATGTAGTCAGCTGCAACATTTGATTTATTGTAGATAGATTTTCCTAGGTAGTGGGATGGAAGGGAAAGGTTTACAAATGACTGATGAATCATTTGTAAATATTCCTGAGGGGAATATTCCTTATTCTTATCAGTACCTGCTGGTCCATTATTCTCTCCCTCCAAATTCTTCCCACAGAGTTCCCTTGGGACAGGTAGCACAGAGCAACTCCTTCCACAGCATCCACAAAACAATCACAAGCAAATATGAAGTAATTGCCCAAAGCCCACAGAAGAAATTTCCTCCAAGCAGGGAGGAAGCTGCAAGTTGTACTCTGAAGTTTACCACTAATTTTGCATTTTTATGTTCAAACAGCCAACTTCTGTATTTTTCTGAAACTTGCACTATGATATGTGCTGGTACTCAGCCAGGAGCTGTGCAGAAATTGCATCCACAGTATTGGTTTCTACATTCTTTTGGGTAGACACACTACTGTAATGCCAAAATAAACTACCACTCTCTTCTGCTTACAGGGAGGAGAGGAGGGTGGAAGAAAGTAAAGAGGATTCTAATGAAGAAATACCAAATTTTGCAGCTTGGACTCGAGGTGAGAACAATCAAAAAGGCTGAGGGGTGAGTTGTGACTAAATCCCCTCCTTAATATCCACCAGGTCACGGCAATGTCCCCCTGTAGTGACTTTTGCAACTCCAGGTAGCTCAGGAGCCAGCCAGTACTCACTTGAAGCAACACACGTGTTGTCGCCCGCGAGCAGAGACCGAGGAACGAACGACATGGACGGTTATAGTGATATGAAAACCGACAGTTTATTCGCTTACAAATTCGCTCATATACCTTAGCAAGCTGGACTGGCATAAGGTCATTGGTTCACTGACCAGCCACCCCTCAGAGGGATTGGCTGAACCCAATAACACTTATTTCAGATATTTTCTCTTTGGTATCAATAACAGTTCCATAGTTTACAAAATCTCTTAGCTGTTTTCCCACAGCGTCTGTGAGAAAGCAGAGCTTTCTCACAGACACTGGCAGAAAGCTGAGAAATCTCCCTGCACCATGCTTCCAGCATTCACACGTGTGACCAGGCATTTTCCCTCAGCTACCTCCTTGGAAGGAGGAAAATTAATCCCAGACACTGAATGGAGATGGGATAGGTCTGAACTTCAAGCAAGTGAAGGGGGGGCAGTTGAGGTTTTTTGTTTTGTGAGTAAGCAAAGTAGGCTTTCCATGCTGCTTCGCAAAATTGATTCATACCATTTCCCTTCCTCTGATAATCAAAGACTTTTTTATCTCTCTCCACCTAAATGTTCTCTTGCAAACTTCCTAAAAAACTGCAGATTTACTAAGGGTCCAGTAGACATCACAGTGGGTACCATCTCATCCCAGAGTTACAGACATGCATTTCAAAGCCTCTTTTGTCCACACCTTTTTGGTGAATGTTGAAATATGTCAGTGTTTTTTGATCTACAAAGCCAATAATAATAACAATAAAAACTTGCATTCTTTCTTCTTTCAGGTTTCAGAGAGCTCATGTATTAAGTTTGTGTAGCAAGGTGTCTCCAGTGAGAAGCTGCCAGAAGCGTCCCCTATGTCTGATGGAGCCAACGCCAGCCAGCTCTAACATGGAACTGCTGCTGGCCAAAGTAAAGCCCATCAGCACCTCTGGGATAAGAGGTTTAAGGCAGGGGAAAAAAAACTCAACTGCACAATTGCAGCTCGAGAGAAGAGTGAGAACCATGAGTGAAGCAACGCTGTGGGCGCCAAGGTCAGTGAAGAAGGAGGGGGAGGAGGAGGAACAAGGTCAGTGTTCCTTTACATGGTTCATTCAGAAAATTAGCAGAAACCAATTCATCTACTTGGGTTTTTGCAAGACTGTGTGGAACTACTGTAATGGCAATCCTCTCCTAAATTATGCCAAGTACAATGACATTATTTATGGAGGATTTAAATGTATTCCACTGCAAATGATGCAATACTTTCAAAAGAATTCACCTCTTCAGATTTCAGTATCTTAACTAATCTTGATGCTGTCATGTTATTTTCAATAAGCAGGCAAGTAAGTGGTAAAGAGTTACCCATCATTTAGATGTCAAACCAAGCATATTTTATCAGCATTTCAGCAACCATCTAGTTCCTTCAAGAACATGTAACAGAAGGTTTTAAGTGTCAATTCAGACACCAGCTGCCACATAATAATTTTTTAAGTATTTAGTCACAGAAAGAAACATCAAGGAGGAATCTAGCTTCAGTGATTGCACTGGAGTTGTATTATGAGTTTCTTTGGTGTATGCCACATACTCTTATATTTTGTAAGCAAGTAGAGAACATCTCAGACACTTAAAAAGAAAGATAAAATAAACTGGGTAAAATGAAAGAAAAACAAACAGCACAGTAACTTGTGAAATACTTAAGGTAATGATTATTCAACTATACCCCATTTGTCCCAATAAATAACTGCAAATTGACTTAACTGTAAATCCTTTAATACACAAATGTGTAAATGGACAGACCAGTATCTTGGCTTTTACTTGTTTCTGCAGGTAGGTTTTTTCCTCATTTTTCATGGAGTGTTGCTTCTCTAAATTATTTCAGATCAGGTGTGCACTCTATTTTAGGACAACACAGATAACAAAACCAGTGTATAGAAAAACGAGGAACATCATCAGAGGGTAAACAAAATTTCTTCTGAATTTAAGGATAAACAAACCTAACCACTTTATGAATGGGCAATGCTAATGAAGTCTTATGACACATATCAAAGTATTTAAATTCAGGTACTTAGCATAATTAATGAAGGGATTCTGAGGTAATTAATTTGCAGCAGCTTGGAAAAAAACAAACAGAGACCACTGCTTCTTCTAGTAGGATCCATCTTTATTACACATGCTTCAATATTTCTATGTTTCTACTATGGGAAAGTTTGAAGAGAGTTTTGGGAACGTGCAGAAGGAAAGACAAATCAGCTACACCGTCAAACACCTGGCAGGGCAGACTTTTCTACCCCTTAGCAGCCATTCACTCAAACAATCCACCTCCCAGCCTTCCGGGAGGTAAAAGAGAAACATTCACACCTGGTGTTTAGGGCTGCAGTCATTTCTCTGGTGTGCATCTTCCCAAGAGAACAGAAGGCCTTTATCAGTTAAGACAAACGTAACAAGGTGCTCTTCTACACAAGACTCTCTTTAAAAGCAGGATGGCTGCCGCAGGCCACTGCTTCCACATAATTACTGAGTATTAACACTCTTAAAGCCAAATTAAGACCAATGTTTCTCTGTTGTCCAACATAACTTCTGTTGTTCCTCAAGATATCTATCTCCAACTGGTTAAAATTGTTAATTACATGAGCATGTAATGAAACCATCAAAATCTTTGAAAGAAACTTCATTCCTTGCCAGTATTTGTCTTCAAGCTTTCTCATTCATGTCATGCTAAAGAAGCAGTGCCAAGGAAGTTGTTGGCTGAACTGGTTTGGTGACTTCTCATCTGCCTGGCTGCTGGTGGCTCCTGAAGGTGCCAACAGGAAGGTGCAAGATGGATTTGGATCACTGAATTTCAGAAAGAGGGCCAATTCTGCTGTTACCAAGATGTATACCTCCCTTTTTTTTCCCTAGCATCTCACTGAAATATTTTAACTGTGCCTTTTTTAGGGCACTGTTGCATTAAAATATCAGCTGCCATCAAATGTTTGTTGGCTTTCCAATTATGTTAGTAACATTGGCTCAGCTGCGTGTAGTCTCTTAAGTCATATTCAAAGAGCTGTTTTTCTTCTCAGCTTTATCATTGTCAGCTTTGTTATCATAGAAAATTTAATAACTTCTTTGGAGTTTTTATTGTTAAACCTTTTCTATTTTCATTCCACTGGAATATAGCAGACACTGAAGTTCTTATCTATTTATCTGTATAGTGATGCAGTTTCCACATTTAAAAACAAGCAGCTCTATTAATTAGCTTATTAGACTTAACAAACTAAGGTCTGGTTAGTCTATCACTGAACTTTGTTACAATAACAGAATAATTAATCTGCCACAGTGTTAACAAATAGTTCCAGGATGAGAATATAATTGTTGTTGTATAGTCAAGGTATGGTCTTGTGGAAGTAGGTCCTGTCAAACAAAGTTTGCTTCTATTTTGGCAGGGTGAAAGCTTTGGTCAATAGAAATAGGGTTGGTATCATATGTCTGGATTTTGCCAAAGAAATTTTAATTTTAACAACAGATTGTATATAAAATTAACTTAGTCATAACATCTGGGTGTAAAACAAACCCACAGAGATACTGGAGAATAAGGGGATAATAGTGCATGGGAAAGCTGGTAGGAGTCCCTGTATAATTTTAATATTCTACATGATCAATTCTGTGCTAAAGAAACTTTATGATAATTTTTCTAAATGACATAGGGATTGACAAGATAATGAATAGTGATGTAAGGTCACTGCTATATCAGATCACTATATTGAATCGCTCTACTATAGCCTAGTGCTTATGTCCATAAACCAGACATAAGGCAAAGGGTGTCAGTTATGACCAAAATAGGGATCACTGCTTTGCAAAGCTTTTCTGAGCGAGGATTTTGGATAAAATGCTCAATGTGTTCCCAGTGCAGTGCTATGTCAAAAAAAAAAAAAAAGATTCAGCCATAATGTCTCCTAACTAGCAAAGAATTTGCTTCTGTCAAAACAAAGCCAAAACTCGTAAAGCTCTGTTAATATACAGAGTCCACCTCTGACACCTACACTCCAGAAATTATCAGAATTCAAAGGATGGTGAAGACATGAAGGGGAGATGGAAACTATGAGTCTTATCCAACACACCTCAGGAAGCAGAGCAGTCCACAAAAAGGTGTGTGGGCTCTGGACAGGCACCTGCCTGACGCATGGAGAGCCTGGAACACCAACAGGGCTTTATAAAGAGTAAAGGGGTCAATATGACACCTAAGGGGAGTTAATTATAGGGAAACACTTTTTACCAATTGGTAACAAGTTGGCCATTTGTCATGAAAGAACAGCAGAACTTCACACCAAAAAAAAGCCTAAGAAAGCTGTCATTCACGAGAGAAAAAGTAGTAAGTGGCATACCGAAGAACAGCTGTCATAATTATAGAGAATTTTTTAAAAAAATGCATCTCAGAATATGAAACTGTTTTATTTAACCTTTCTTGGAAAGGTAGATTCCTCATCTAGACTGCAAGCTTGCAGTCAGTTTGTTTCTCCTGTATATATATACCTGTTCTTTCAACCTAAGTAAGGTATGCATTTCTCAACTATACTCTTTCAAAATTTTGATGTTTTATTTTTGTTCCTAGTCAACTGAATGGCTGTCTTGAACCACTAGCAAATGCCAGTTGGCTGTGTCTAATGAAGACATCCATTGTAAAAAGGTCTTATGGGGAATAAATCATAAAATGTCTGCTTTATTACGTCTTTTTCCTTCTTAAGTAAAGTCAGTATCCATTAGTATGATTATATTACAGAGAATAGTTGTCCTTCTAGAATAATGTTTATTTTCTTCCCTAGGAGGTTTATAATCTGTTATATGAAATAACTCCTCAGTTTTTATTGGTATCTGCTCCTGATTTCTTTATTTTTCAAAATTGAATGACATACGTTGTAGTTTTAAATCTCATGGCACAGAGAACTTTAAACAGCCCCATTCAGTGTTAAAACCACACTGAGGTTCCAACCTCGTACAGTTTTTTCAACAAATTATAAACCACGCAGGAGCAAATATTCTTTTATTTCCATTTCAGATTTTTCTAAATCCCTACTATAATTCAAGGGACTGACCAGAAGTTCATTATTTTGTTCCTGTCATGGTTTGACACTGGCGAAGTGCCAGGCACCTATGAAAGCCGCTCATGTTCCCCTGCCACAGCTGGACAGAAGAGAGAAAAAAATTTAATAACGGGTTCATAAGCTGAGATAAGGACCGGAAGAAAATACTCCAAGGGCAAAAAAGGCTCAGCTTTGAGATACAAAATGAATTTATTACTAACAGGATAATGAGAAGTAAAATTCAGCCCTTAAAAACACTTTTCCCCAACCCCTCCCTCCTTCCCACTGACAGTGCAGGGGGACAGGAGGGTGGGAGTTTTGGACAGTTCGTCACCTGAGTTCTTCTTCCGCTGCTCTGGGAGAAGAGTCCTTCCCCTGTGAGACCGTGGGGTGCCGTGGCGCGAGGCGATGGTGAGGGGCCGCAGCCTTCCAGAAGGGTCCCCCGCCGGGAGAGCCACTTCGGCGCAATGGGCTATCTGAGGGCGCAGCCACACACACACAGCCCGATGTTACGGAGCACACGAACACACTCACGCTATGAAGAGTACAGTGGCGGCGGGAAATGAAGGAGGCAGGAGGGTTCCTGTATGCGTGTTCTCTGCAGCTTTATTCCAGCGAGCTGCTCGTAACAGAGGCGCGGTGAACGGGAGCAGGGACGGAGACGAACTGGCGACCCCCTGATGCGTTCCCCTTAAGTACAGGGGGGTTGCAAGGGGTAAGGGTGTGGGGCGGTACATAAGTTGGGCTAGAGAGGGAGGGACTAAGGGGTAGGAGCCAATGGGGGTTCAGTTCAAAAGGAAATTTCCAGGTATGGGATATAAGGGTGGAGAATACAGGGACCGATCGCTGGCTGGTGAGGGCTAGGGGGCTGCTTCGGGCTTGAGGCCATCCCACCAGCGAGCCTTCTTCGCTGTGGGCTTTGCTGGACCCTTCTCAGTATCCCTGCGGGATACAACAGTGGGGTCCCTCCCATGGGAGACAGTTCTCTGTGACCTTCTCCAACGTGGGTCCACTCTCACAAGCAGCAGTCCTCCCAGAACTGCTGCAACATGAATTCCCTCCATGGGCACATAGTCCTCCCAAAACTGCTGCAGCGTGGGTCACTCTTCCACGCGGTGCAGTCCTCCAAGGACAGGCTGCTCCAGCCTGGAAGCGAGGGCCCTCTCTCTCCACCAGGTCTCCCACTGGATAACAGCCTCCTCCAGGCATCCACCTGCTCCAGTGTGGGCACCTCCCCCACGGGCTGTGGGTGGATCTCTGCATCCCCCGTGGATCCCCATGGGCTGCAGGGGCACAGCTTCTTCGCCACGGTCTTCACCATGGTCTGCAGAGGAATCTCGGCTCTGCCGCCTGGAGCACCTCCTCCCCCTCCTTCTTCACTGACCTTGGTGTCGCCGTGTTGTTTTCCCTCACATGTTCTCACCTCCTCCTCTTTTGTGACTAGGAAAGAACTGTGCCCCACTTTGTTTTGATTTTCTTCTTAAATCTATTATCACAGAGGCGTTACCAACATCTCTAATTGGCCCAGCTTTGGCCAGCGGCATGTCCATCCTCAGAGTCATCAGGGATTGGCTCTGTTGGACATGGTGGAAGCTTCCAGCAGCTTCTCACAGAAGCCACGTCTGTGGCCCCGCCCCCACCAAAAACCAGGCTGTGCAAAACCAAAACAGTTCCCAAACTACAAGATGAAAAAGAAACATTTGAAACTTTATAACTGAGCATTAAGATTAAAAAAAAAAAAAAAAACAAAAACACACAGACAAGTGTTTTGCATGACGGATAAAAAAATGTGATGAGCATGCAGGAAAAAAAATATTTACATTGGCTCCAACAAAAAGTCAGCCATGACAGCACAACAATTTTCATTGCAATGAAAGCAGATCAGGTTTCCATTTAAAAGTGCCTTGATACTATCTACAACGCAGCAGCAAAAAGACACAATACACCCTCATTTTCAATGCCATTTACTTGAATGATGACATTTAATTTCTTTCCAGTTTTATTCAAATGTTCTATAATGCTTAATGGAAGACAAATACGAAAGATGTTATAAATTATGCTTTTCTTTATGCCAGTAATATGTCACCCTCCTTGCATATAAAACTGCCTAATTGGCACTAATAGGGTGTTTTCAGTACTTACAATTTTCCATTCATAAAAGTCTGTACCCACTGCTGGAAAGCAGGTTAGGAGTGGGAAGCAGGAGTGCTCAGCTTCTGATGAAGCTTTTTTTCCTGCTTGAGGACAAGTGCACGGTTCACAAAGAAAACTTCATCCCTGCTTTCAACTACAGCAGCATATCATGTGCTTATTCTTTCCCAAAATGCTGTTGTGGCTTTAGTACTGCAGTTCTACTGCAGATTTTTGGAGGGATGATATCTCCAGTACTGCCATCACTACCCCTACAAGAACACAGGAACCTTGTGTGTCCTACTTTACTAAAGGAAGTTACTTGGAATTTTTGCCACTACTTTTAGCCAGTCTAGAATTTAACTCTCAAGGTACTTAGCATATAGTTTTTAGCTAGACCTGGTTTAAAAAAACAACAAAACAAACTGACATTTCTTCTCAAATCTATAAGAAGCTTTCTTGTTCAAAAATTTTCCTTAAAAATACTACCCCTAAAAATCCCCTTGAGAACGAGGTCATTTCAACAATACTAAAATTCAAGATACTCTCACTCTGTGATAAATTCAGAAAGGGTGAAGAGGCTCTTCTGCATTTCCATTCAAGGTGCAGCTGCCCTCCTCAGCAATGATGATGAATATTTTCCATGGTGCAGTGGAACTGAGAGCAGAACTGGCAATTTTTATAGTGCACATCAGGGACAGTCACCTCCCTCTCCTGAACTTTTTAGCTACACAGTAACAACCACATGACTGCTACCTCAGATGAAAAGTCATTTCTCCCAGGACTGTGTCTCTGTCTTCACATGATGGACACTGGGTACCAGCTCCATGCCAGCACCAGTTGATAAAAGGCTAGACTCTACTATAAAGTACAGCCTGCATGAGCAGTTTGTGCCCAGAACATGGCTTTATATTGTCTTTGGGGCTTAATTTAGCCTTACTAACATCTTTAATGTTGATACCTATCTGATTGGAAAGTTACAGTTTTACACCTAAAGTAAGGTCAGCATGTCCAGTCCTTTCCTGACAACTTGGAAATCAAATAGCATTCAGAGCTGCAAGGGTAGAAAATGTGTTATCTATACACACTAGTGTTCCCTTTGAGTGTGCTTTATTCTAGGGCTCTTCAGGTCCCTAGAAATTACCCCCACCTTTAGCAGTAGGCACAATATGGTCTTCAGCAGCAGAGGTGAACTTCAAACATGGTGTGGGGCATGGCAGAGAACAGGTACAGAAAAGGGGTGTGGTAAGAGGGCAGTGTCACCTCCTCTGGTGGATGGCTTCCTTCCAGGTTGAGACCAGAGCCTGCTCTTCCTTTTAACACCCAATTTTACAAACTTCTCTGAGCCACAGGATGAGAAGGCCAAATCTTTCAAGGCAGGCAGTTAAAAGGGGAATCTTAGAATGGTTTGGGTTGGATGGGACCTTAAAGATCATCTCATTCCAATGGGACACCTCCCACTAGACCAGCATCATCCCACCTGGTCTTGAATGCTTTAAGGGATGAAGCACCCACAGCTTCTCTGGGCAACCTGTGCCCAGTGTCCAGTGCCTCTCCACCCTCTTACTGAATAATTTCTTCCTGGTATCTAATCTACACCTGCCCAATTGCAGAATGAAGCCATCACTCCTTGTCCTATCAAGAAGTCCCTCTCCAGCTCTCTTGTAGCCCGTTCAGGTACTGGACGGTGCTGTAAGGTCTCCCCGAGCCTTCTGTTCTCCAGGATGAGCAACCAGAGCTCCCTCAGACTGTGTGCAGAGGAGGCTGGGGTCCCCAGAGCTGAATGCGGCACTTCAGGCAGGGTCTCACCAGAGCAGAGCTGANTCCGCCGCGGCGGCTGGGCATGGTAGCGCCTGATACGGGCGGTGCGTGCGTGAGCCATCCCTCAGCCCGCCGGGCCCGCCTTTGTCCGCGCCGGGAGCATGTGGGTGAACCCCGAGGAGGTGCTGCTGGCGAACGCGCTGTGGGTGACGGAGCGGGCCAATCCCTACTTCATCCTGCAGAGGAGGAAGGGGCACGGCGGCGATGGCGGCGGCGGGGGACTGGCGGGGAAAGGGGGGGGGAGCGGGGGCGGGGGGGGGGCNCTCTCCACCCTCTTACTGAATAATTTCTTCCTGGTATCTAATCTACACCTGCCCAATTGCAGAATGAAGCCATCACTCCTTGTCCTATCAAGAAGTCCCTCTCCAGCTCTCTTGTAGCCCGTTCAGGTACTGGACGGTGCTGTAAGGTCTCCCCGAGCCTTCTGTTCTCCAGGATGAGCAACCAGAGCTCCCTCAGACTGTGTGCAGAGGAGGCTGGGGTCCCCAGAGCTGAATGCGGCACTTCAGGCAGGGTCTCACCAGAGCAGAGCTGAGTGCAGCACTTCAGGCAGGGTCTCACCAGAGCAGAGGGGCAGTATCCCCTCCCTCACCTGCTGCTCACGGTGCTTTGGATGCAGCCCAGGACACATTTGGCTTTCTGGGGTGCGAGCGCGCATTGCCGGCTCAGGTCCAGCTTGTGGTCTCCCGGCACCCCGAGTCCTCCTAGACAGGGCGGCTCTCGGTCCGCGGCTCTTGCCCGCAGTGTCCCTGCGGAGCGACGCCGAGCGCGGCTTCGCCGCGAGTGTGCCCGTGCCCGTGCCCATGCCCGCGCTCAGGTGCGGGGGCGCG